>ML778283.1:650185-671716 GCA_009831015.1 Picea engelmannii
AACATTCAACTAGGGAGGGAATAGATGGAAAAATCTAAACAAGTTGTTGGAAAACAAATGGAACATCCAAGTTCCTCCCAACCATAAAACAAAACAGGAAATCTACTTGCTCCATTCACCCCCTAGCCTAACCATGAATCCATGAGGGAGAACTCCAGAACTCCTCCTTAGCTATAGTCCTTCTTCAGTCTCAGAAAAGGATTCTCCTGGCCTCACACTCAGAAAACAGTGCTCATATCAGCAAGTGATAATCCTCCTTTCCCCTAGCATACTGGGCAGCATCCTGCCTCCTCCCATATGCTATATATGCCAAAAGCATTTGTGCCTAGGTATTTTCCCCTTGGTAATTTTCACATCTTTACAAATCCCTAATTTTCAGGGGCTGCCAATGGCCAAATTCCTGATTTTCCACTTGTAACATTCAACCCTGAGGTAGTTCCAACATGTTCCCCACTCATGGAGACATGGTCAGTTGATTTCAACCTGGCTATTCCATTTGTCTATTAGCAATAAATATAAAAATATTTGTTTTCTTACAAGTTTCATAGTAAAAGAGTTGGTTGGGAAAATCAAATATTTTCCCAATAGTCATAATTAATAAATTACAATTAACTAAATTCAAAATTCAGAATTTCCATAAATGGCAATAATTTTCCAATTTCGAATTTACCAAAATCGGAAATAAATTCCTAAGTATTTTCAGACTTAATAATAATTTGTTTTTTGGGGGATGTTACACGAGGTGCCTCCAAAGTGGCCACTTGATGAAGACGTTCCTTTTTTTATTGGCAGACGTTGAAGGATGTGGGCAAAATTCCCCATCATTTTACCCCTCTGTCGCATGAGAGCTTGCTCAAGCAACAAATTAATAGAATCTTTTTCTCCTTCGTTTTTATTTTCTTCTACCATGGAGGGATTATTAGGTGTGCAAGAGTGATTTTCCTCAATAGAGACAAGATCGAGACCCAAATTTCTATACTCAGACCTCATCAGAGACATGCACTGAAAAACGATCAAGAGCAGCCTGCTCTAATACCACTACTCTAGATTATTTTCGACACGAAATAAGAGCAGATATATAATAAAGAAATGTATAGAGATATATCGAATATACAATAAAATAATAGAAATGTATCAAATATGAAACCATAAAAACGGAGATACAGTAATACACAATTTTCTATTAATGAACGAAAGTGTACAAAGACTATAAAAAATACAAGGTGAAAGACTCTCTAGAATGGTGGCATCTTATCTCTGAGAAGAGATGTGTCTGATACTCGCATTCGCAAGAGGATGATTTTACAATGAGGCTCCAAAGGCCTTTTTATCATAAATAAAATCCAAAACCCTAACCCCGGAAAATGAAAAGCCAACAATTTTGGGGACCCCATTTTGGGTAGTTTGGTGTATCAACTTCCCGGGGGCGTAACTTTGGCATACGATCTTTGTTTGGGGCGCACGATAGCTTGTTGGAAAGATACCATCAATGAGATTCATTTTGGGGGCTCAAACATAGCCTTCAATTATTATTGAGAATCTTGATCCTGAAAAACCTTCATTTAGGCCCTCAAAATGGCCGTGAAACTTAAAAACTGCTAAAAATAGTAAATTACCAAAATTTCCAGAAAGATGTTTTGAGCCTATTGGAAAAGGTGGGTGGCCACCAATATTCATCTGGACCAATTCTCCCTCCTTAGGAAGAAATTTTCTCCCTTGCGTTAAGTACCCGGGGGAGAGGGAAAAGCGTTTGTTGAATCTACATCTTGATGAGTTGCTTGCCTTGTTGGAGAAGTTACGTTGCTTAGCTTGTTGAAGGTTGTAACGAACATGTGGCTGAAAGGGTTGGACCTTTTTAACCAGTATGGATTCATAATATGCCTGTGTGAATAAGGAATATTTACACTTTTCTGAAATCTTGTCGACCTACTTCTATTGGATAGAAGGTGCTTGGACTGAGGCTGCAATAGTGTTCTTTTGTTCATGCTTTGAACAGACTGTGAAGAAGCTAAATTTTGTAGTATGAGATAATACCTTGGGAACTATTTAGGTGGGACATTAGTCAAAATTATCTCTGGTATTCTATAAAGATTACCCCCCAAAGTAACAATGACACTATGGGGTCAAGACTCATAAACAACATGGCGCTTTCACATATATGTCTATCCCAAGAGAACATCACAGATGTCCAGTGGGAAAACATCACATAATACCTCATCCTTGAAGGGATGGATGTTGTATGACAATCGATATTGTTGGCTGAGATGAAGATCTCATCCCTGGCGAAGCCACCTAATGTTGTATGGATGCGGGTGTGGTGTTGTCAACACCCAACTTTTTGATGACCTCTATTGAGATGAGGTTCTTCTGGATTTCGTTATCAACAATAAAATGAAGTGGGGTCCCTTTTGCCCACATCTGTGAATGAAAATGGTGCTCCTCCTCTTTAGGATCTATTAGTTCTTATGGTTGAATTGTTGTGGTCACGAGAATAACAGTGGGGTTTGTGTTGATGATATGTCTTTTACCATTATTTTCATAATCAGATTCTGAATCAGGGTTCAGCTCCTTGTCTTTGATCTCAGCCACCAATGATTGTTTTGAGCGACATTAATCAGTATTGTGCTAGGGGATTTTGTGGAAATCACACCATTTTTCGGTGTCCTTCTTCATCTTCCCGTGACCCTTCTTTTCCTATGTCTTAGACTGGTTTTCAGGAAGTTGTTTGTTAGGGTCATATTTCTCATACTTTGGTTGTTTCGAATTTGCATATCTGAACTCCTGTTTGTTTTGGTGCCTAAATTTCTGCTTGATTTTAAAATCATATCGATACGCAACACAAGGTGATAAGATATTCAAAAAATCCATTTCAGTTTGGATGTATCTGTGTAGAGCCCCGCGGTATTTTAGAACCAAATGTCGCTCAGAGTCTTTGATACCTAGATTCGTGCATAAGGTATGGAAGGTATTGGTGAAATCTGACACTTCTTGGCCCCTCTCTTGCCGTAGTGTGTTCCATCTCATGTACTGGTCCTCATAGTTGCCAACAGGGTAATATTGTTCCTTGACCGCATCCACAAAAAAATCCCAAGTGGGCTCGGCCCCATATATTCCATATTCCTCTGTGGAACTTTTCTCCGAGTAAGTTTCCCACCAATGTTTGACATGGGGGAGATCCTTAAGGAGCGCGCGCAAAGGTGATCTTTTCCCTGTCATAAAAATGGTAAACAGAGAAATAACCTTCTATCAGATTTAACCGTTTGTCTAGGGAATCCGCATCTATCTAACCTTCAAATACGAGAATATCAAAATTAACCTATACCTTGAAAGGCAAGGTGCCTCCAAAGTGGTCATTTGATGAAGACGTATCTATTTTTATTGGAAGGCATTGAAGGATGTGGGAAACATTCCCCATCATTTCGTCCCTATATCGTGTGAGAGCTTTCTCAAGCAATAGATTAATAGAACCTTATGCTCCATCGTTTTTATTTTCTTCCACCATGGAGGGTTTATTGGGAATGCGAGATCAATTTTCCTCAAGAGATACAAGCTCAACACCCAACCTTCTACACTCAGACCTCGTTAGGGACATGCACTGAAAAACGATCAAGACCAACCTGCTCTAATAAAACTGATCTGGATTATTTTCGACACAAAATGAGAGTGGAGATATAATAAAGAAATGTATAGAGATATCTCGGATATCCAATAATATAACATAAATGTATCAAAGATGCAACAATAAACACAGAGATATAGTAATACACAATTTTCTATTAATGAGCGAAAGTGTACAAAGACTCTAAAAAATACAGAGTGAAAGACTCGCTAGAATGGTGGCAGCTTATCTCTAACAAGAGATGTGTCTGCTACTCACATTCGAAGAAGATGAGTTTACAATGAGGCTCCAAAGGCATTTTTATCATAAACAAAATCCAAAACCCTAACCTCAGAAGATGAAAATCCAACAGTTTTGTGGACCTCGTTTTGGGTAGTTTGGTGTATCAACTTCTCGGGGGCGTAACTTTGGCATACGATCTCCATTTTGGGTGCACGATAGCTTGTTGGAAAGGTATCATCAAGGAGATTCATTTTGGGGGATAAACCCAAGCCTTTGACTATCATTTATAATATCCATCCAAACCTTCATTTAGGCCCTCAAAATGGCCTCGAAAGTTAAAAACTGCTAAAAATAGTAAATTACCAAAATTGCCAGAAAGTTGTTTTGAGCCAATTGGAAAAGGTGGGTGGCCATCGATACCCACTTGGATCAGTTTAGTACCCTTTACAAACTTTATCAAACTCTTGTGTGGTTTCACCCACAAGAAGACTCGATCACCAACTTCATAACTATGGTCAACGTGATACGCATCGACATAACTCTTATGTCGATCGTGCGCTTCCTTAATCATTTGTCTTATCATTTTCATTTTTTCTTCCATTTCTTGAATCACTTCAGTTCCTACCAGGACCCTATCCTCTAGTCGATCCTAGCTCAAATTCATTTGACATGGTCTCCCATAAAGAAACTCAAATGGTGCCATCTTAATGGTTCTTTGATAGTTGTTGTTGTATGAAAACTCTACCAGTGGCAGAAATCCACCCATTGCTTATGTTGGTCCATCACATGCATACACAACATATATTCCAAGATTTGGTTTGTTCTTTATGTCTTCCCATTTGTCTCTGGGTGATATGCGATACTAAAGTTAAGTTGGGTTCCCAATGCCTCTTGGAAACTAATCCAAAATCATCCTATAAACAATGATCTTGGATCAAATATGATCCTCTTAGGAACACCATGCAATCTTACAATCTCGTTGATGAAAACTCTAGCCATGTCTAGCACCTGATATGTCGTACGCACATGGATAAAATGTGCACTCTTCGTTAGAGTGTCAACTACCATGAAAATTGAGTTGTGCCTCCTTGTCTTCAGCGACAATCCCACAATAAATTTCGTCGAAATGACCTCCCATTTCGATTCCAGAATAGCATGTGGTTGTAGTAATCTTGTCAGATGCCTATGTTCAGCCTTCACTTGTTGAAATTCTAGACATCTCGCCAGGTAGTTGATTATGTCCAGCTTCATTCCTTTCCAGAAGAATAAGGGTTTAAGGTCTGCCCTCATCTTCATGACTCCTGGATGAGCCATGTACACTGCTCTATGAGCTTCGTTTAAGATCACACTTCTTAACTCGACATTAGGTGGTACATAAATACAGTTATTATATCTCATTAATTTGTTGTTGTCCACAATAAATCCCTCAAATTTTGGTACCAACATGGTGTCTGGATCAATATTTTCCTTAACCTCTTTATACCAGTCATCATCACACTGTATAGTTAGAATCTTTTCACGAAGATTCATCTGCAGAGGTATCACCGAAAATATGTGTGTTCTCTAACTCGACGCATCTTCCACTCTGTTCATTATTCCTTTTATGTAGGTAATCTCAAGATTGTACTCACTAAGAATTTCTGACCAACGCCTTTGTCGTGCATTCAAGTCACTTTTCATAAAAATGTGCTGCAAACCATAGTGATCTATTTTTAGTTCGAATTTCCATCCAATCAAGTAGTGTCTCCACACTCTCAGGGCATGAACAATGGGAAATAACTCCAAATCGTGTTCCACATAGTTCTCCTCATTCTTTATTAACTTCCTTGAGATGTAAGTGATCACTCAACCATCTTGCATCAAGACTCTGCCTAAGCCTTCCTTGGATGTGTCTGTCCATTTCTCGTTCCATACAAACTACTTGTTTTTCTTCTGCAATTCTATAATTAGATTTTCTATCTTCAAAAACCTTCGATGAACCGTCGATAATATCCCACTAAACCCATGAAGTTACGTACTTCAGGTACATTTTTTGGTGCAGGCCATTCCATAATATCCTCTACCTTTGTTGGATCCACAATGATACCTTCATTGGAGATAACATGCCCTAAATAATGAATCCTTGATTGATAAAAAGATCATTTCTACAGTTTCCCATATAAATTGTTCTCTCGTAAGAACTGTAGCAACAAGCCCAATGCTCATCATGTTCTTCCATCATCCGAGAATATATCAAAATGTCATCAATGAATACTAGAACAAACTTGTCCAAGTATTCGTGGAACACCCCATTCATCAAGCTCATGAATATTGTTGGGGTGTTTGTCAATCCAAACTGTAAAACAGTAAACTCGTAATGTACAAACCTCATCTTGAATGTGGTCTTAGGAATGTCTTCCTCATTGAACTGTAGCTGGTGATATCATGATCTCAAGTTGATATTCGAAAACAACATCGCTCCTTTCATTTCATCAAACAAATCATCTATTCTTGGAAACGAATATCGGTTCTTGATTGTTTCCTTGTTCAATTGATGGTAGTCAATGCAGAGTCTCCACGACCCATCCTTCTTCTATATGAAAATAACAAGCACACCCCAAGGTGACACACTAGGACGTATAAGTCCTAGGTCCAACAACTCCTTCAGTTTCATTTTCAACTCCTTCAACTCAGGGGTTGACATCCAATAAGGAGTCCTTGCTATCAATCCAGTTCCAAGTTTTAATTCGATGGTAAATTCCAACTCTCTTTCAGACGGAAAACCTAGTAACTCTTCTGGGAACACGTCTATAAACTCTTATACTACCGAAAGGTTTACTAGTCCTTCTGCCATGCCCTTGTCGTTCAGTGCTAATATTTCATATAGCTTGCATCCCTTATGCATACTCTTTTGTAGCTATAGGGAAGAGATGAACCTTAGGGAAACTCCCTAGTTTCTTCCTACAATCACTTGTGTATGTCCCTCATCTTCGATCAAAATCAACCATTTTTTCTTACAGTTGAGTATCGCCTCATGCGATTCCAGCTAGTCCATACCGATAACGATGTCGTAAGATCCTAAGATTGTGACGTATAGGTTGGCCTTTGTGAAAAAATCTCCCAAATTAAGGCTATAGTCTGTAACCTTTCCTCCAACCTTCTGCTTGGCTCTCGAAGCCATTTCCATGTGGCTAAACCCGTACTGTTCGACTGGCTTTACCTTAATTATTTTTAGCGTTGCACCAAAAATAAAGCTCTCTATAGCACCTAGATATATCAAAATACTAAAGGTATTTTCAGTGATGGTGCCTGACGTCTCGAGCATAGTATACCAGTGCTCAGCCTGGCGATTATTCACCACTGCATGAATCTGATGGGCCTTGCCCAAATCTCCTATTGTAGTGTGTCTGGATGACCTAGCTTCTCTAGACCTCTCAATAGGAAATTCATGTTGGTAATTTGGTTCCCCACATTTCTAGCATTTGGTCTTTGGTCCAATACTCCTGGTCCCCGAAGCAAAAGCTGATGGCCCACCAGCCTGAAACCCTTGTTTGTTATGCTGAAAAAGACTGAACTATTGTTGTTGTGAACAACGTTGTTGCAGGTTTTGTGTTCCTATGTAGGGATTCCTCTGTTGAGGCATCGGTCGCAGTGGTGTCATGAACGTGGATCCTCTCAGAGTGCCTCGATACCCTAATGGATGTCTAGCTAGTGTCTGATGTTGTTGTGCACCAGATGTCTCATGTCTCGTCGGTCTCATAGGAGTCCTTCTCTGACCCCCGTTGAACAACTCTTTTTTAACTATGAGGGCCTTCTGGAAAACATCGTGCAACGTCTGAGGAATTAATATCCTCACCTATGCACGAGTGTTGATGTTAAGGTCGAAGAAAAACTTTATTACCTTGAGATTCTCGGTGTTCATATGTGGAGCATACCTAAGAAGCTCCATGAAATGGGCCTCATACTTGGGCACCGTACTACCACCATATCGTAAGCCATTGAACTCATTGAGTTGGTACTCAATGAATTCCTCAGACAAATACCTCTCTCAGAACCTCTCCTCGAACAGTTCCCATGACACTTCTTCGACGACCATGGTCAGTTGTGGCAGGACTGTCTTCCACCATAGAAGAGTGATCCCCTTCAGCTGAAATACCGACATGCGAACTTTCATGTTGGAGGTGTAGTCCCGAAGTGAAAAACGCATCGCCATGTTCTCCAACCATGCCTCGACGACCACACCATCTGTGGCACCCAATAACTCGAGAAACTTGACCTTCCCAAGATTTTCGTGAATGTTACCAATATCGACTGGGGCGCATTATGGACACTCAGGGAGTACAGGCACCCTGGCCTCATCTCGATCCAAACGGCTAACAAAGGCCTCTAACATCCTCTGAAAGGACCTCATCAACCCAACCACATCCTCCACTGTAATTTGATCCTATCCAATGAATTGTTCTTCTCCTTGGGGGTTATAACCCTCTGGCGTGGATGTTACTAGAGGTGTCACGACTCCTCCCTAGCACCACATTGTCTGCCTCTATGACGTCCTCTAACAATGATTACCTACACAGAAAATTCAATTTAATTAGTGATAAATTATTAATCAAGTGTTTATACAGTGGAAGGCGTAATGATCCCAAGTTGCAGGGTTGAACCCACTCTGATACCATATGTAACAACCCCTTCGTTACGTCTAGGAAAGCGAAGCATAAAAGGTAAAAAAAAAAAAATTTTTTTTGCATTAGGAATTTAACATCAACGCATGATCACAACAACACCTAATCAACAACATCATAAGTAAAATAAATACCAGCTACTCATCATGGAAATCACTTACAATGCATTCAATGCATCAATGAAGGACAACAACACATAAACATAAATAACGTAGCAGATTAGCACATCATAATTATCTTGAACAATTTACAACAACATTCAATCGGATAATGAATATAAAATGACTACCTGCCCAACCTACCCTGCAAGGTTAGGACCTCCAGGACAAATAAGCAACGCTCAAGCCCAAGTTCCAATTGATTTTAACCATTTAAGGTCTCAAGGTTGGCGATTATTCTAAGGAACAAGGAGGTGTCTACATCCCACTAGCGCAATCAAGCTGAAAACAACTAGATTAATCATTCAATCCTAAACATCAATTATTCATGGCACAAGGGTAATCATCAACATTATCAATGGTACATTAACATTTATTCGATGGCGTGCGAGAAATCAATTTCTAAAACAATCATTCATCAACATTAAATATTCAATGTGCGAGAATTCTAACTTAAAAACCATCATTCATCAACATAAAATATTCATTGCGCAAGAGTAAAACAACTACATAACTCATCATGTCAGCATTAATTTCCAGATACAAGATCAAGCAAATTATAACCGATCATACCTCAACATTTAACATAAGGTGCAAAGAATCTAAACCCCCAAACATTTATTCATTAACATTATCCCAAGGTGCAAGGAGATCTAAACATTTAATCATCTATACATCAATGTTATCCCATAGCACAAGAAATCTAATTACTTAACCATCAACATATTCCATGGTGCAAGGTAAGCATCGATTTTATTTTCAAGGCGCGAGAAATCCATTCTTTTTTCCCTTAGGCATTACATTAAATTTTATGGCATGACTAATTCTAGTACAAACATACATCATTTAAAGCACACAATTATCCAATTATGAAACATTCCATAAAGATTCCAACTACAAATGACTTAATCAATTTAAATTCATGGCTCAAGAATAATCATCAACCCTTCGACCATCATTTTTATCATTATCCAATAAAGTAATATAACTTTAAGCACAAACAATAATCCAATATTTGAGTGTAGGTTTGAGTGAGGAAATGCACAATATTAATAAAAACCATGAGAGCCCCAGGTGCCCCCTTGATATAGATAATAGTTTCTTCTAATCCTCATTAGTAATTTCCAATTCTAGTTTATAATACCCACATTAATATCAAGTGATCAAACCTGTAACCAAATAAACTTAAGTGTAGTTCAATTATAGTTTACATCAGTAGGAGTTTTTAGGAATACCTATGAAATCAATAACCATTAAAATCCCAATTAGTGTCTCCTAAAGGACTGAATACTCTTGAAGCAAGAAAGGAAGGATTACATCAATAAGCACTAGAATCATCCAACTAACACACAACCAATTTTTTGGGATTGGGGAAAGAGACCCCACCTAAATAAATTCATAAACTACAATTCATATTCAACTAAGGATCATATTGTTAGCACTCGAGCAAGAAAAACAACTTAATTTTCTTAACAATGATCCTCTTCTATGCCTCTTCAAACATAAATTTTATATAATTTAAAGTTAAAAGGCATTTAATTTCTTAGAGAAGATTCACATCTGGATCACTCATACATCCTTAAATGAGCATGTCACTAGGGATTTATAACTGGGCAAAATTGTTATATACAAATGAAAAGTAACCAGGGTAAAATCGCAAGGATTCCTTACACAAAGGGTAGTTCCTTATATCCAAAAACATAGAAAAGGGGGGGTAAAACCACAAGCAAGACTCAAAATCAAACGCTGAGATAAGACGGTAAATCACAAGGAGAATCCACCAACGCAAGGAAATTTTTTGAGTGTAAGCGTAGGGTGGATGCACCCATGCATGGAAGTTTTACTTAATGAAAACACATTTACTTTTCGAGTGTAAGTGCAGGGTGGATGCACCCACACATGGTAGTGCAAATTAATGAAAACACATGTATTTTTCTTAGTGTAAGCACAGGGTGGATGAACCCACGCATGGTTGTTTTACTGAAGAAAGCACAGGTAATTTTTCTGAGTGTAAGCGCAGAGAAGACGTGGAGGTAATAGGGGAAAATTCGATGGGATAATTTCTCAACAATCGTTGGTAGATTTGGTTCAAAACGTAGAGGTAAGGAATCAAACCATTGGGTCAAGGCCCAGGTAGCTCGCAGACCTAGTGCACTAAATCATGGGTATTCTGGGCAAGAAGGCGTAGAGAATAAAAAGGGAAAGGAAAGGTATTTTTCCCATTTCACTGGGCAATCAATCACCTCTATGTGCAATGAAGTGTATGGGGGAAACACTTGGGTGTGAGACTCCCCAAAATGCAGAGCACTACACAAAATTGTTAAGTAGATAAACAAGTGCTAAGAAAAATACAAAGGTTAAATCGTTTTGTAAGAGACACCAAAATCGCTACAGTTAACTTGATGAGATGAGGAAAACAAGTTGTTGTGAAATAAAAGTGAGAATCGTTGATCCAACTTAAGAAAAACGTTGAGTATTAAGGGTTAAATGTCGCAGAACAAATTGCAGAGGAATCACTGTGTAAAAGAAGAAAATCGTTGAGTTCTCAAGGGTGAACGCATAGAATTTTTAAGAAAAGAAGAAGTTGAGTCTTTAAATGAAAATGCATGGACTGTACTCCTTAGGAAAAACACAAGGAACACACCCAAATCGTTGGTAGAGAAGGAGATGCAGAGACAACAATAGTTGCAAATCGCATAAACTTAAAGAGACCCAATCACTAGGAAAAAGTCATCAAGATCGCAGGGCAAGGATAAAAAAATCGTTGGCCATAAGTGCAACAGAAAATGCAGAGCTTGTACGCCATAAAACGTTGAGAATACCCCAATATATATACAAAACACTTAACCATTTCGACTTCAATTAAAATTTCAATAAACTGAATACATTGAAAAATTTATACACACTTCTTGTCATTATTAGATCAAGATGTCAATTAAATTTACCACTATTGTTCAAGAAATCCTTTACAATATTCATCAATATCTAAACCCATAGACAAAAATTTCACTAATTACAATGAAATTTTAAAAACTTAAGTACCATAACTGGTGAATGTATTGGTGATGTTATTCGATAGCTAGTGATTCCTCTTTGCTCCCGCTTGTTAATCATTGAGACCTCACCAGTACCTCCCAGCCAATGTTGGGGGTACTCTTCTTCCCCCTTAGCCCCCTAATTCGCAAAGGGGCCACGCACATAAAACCAGAGAAGATCTAGCTCCCAGCTTGCCTCACAAGGTCAAGCTACCACTCCCTCTCAAGCTGGGTATTCCCAACTCCCACAAGTGAAACCAGTCAAAGAAATTCTGGCAGCATAACTTTACTCATGCAAGTCTAGATCCATTCCTCTTCTTCTCCATTTATTTTATAGAATTTTTCTTAGAGACCACCCGTCATTGAATTTTTAATTCGTTTTATTAAAAATTAATTAGGAATTACTCCCCTCGTACACTTGTCACCCGTTCCCTTAGTTGCAACAATAAATTTACCATTTATTTTAATTAAATGTCAATTTCCCTCACCCGTCCTAAAAGCACTCCTAAAATCACTCCTAGTTGTCCCTTTATTCCATCTATTTCCTCTTTAATGACTGACGCCTTTCTAAAACTTATTTGTGTTTAATTTAGGAAAGTTCTTTAGTTAAACTAAACTAGATTCCTTTATGTGCTTCCACATTCCTTTCTATATTTATTTCATTTATTATCTTAGTTCCAAATTGGTATTCTTTTGTACACATTTATATAATTAAATCTTTAGATATAAATTTTTACTCTTTCAATTCCTAACTTGATTTTTCTTCATCCCCCACCATTTATTAAATTTATAATTTAATTTTTTTAGTCTTCTTGCCCACTTTACACTTAGGCTCAAATTTTTAAACTAGGCTTAGAATTTTGAAGGAGGTTTTATAATTAATAAAATTTACTCATTTAATAATTATTTTAAGTCCGACAATGTCAAAAAAAAAATTGTTTTCTAGGAATCTAGGTTCATTGACTCACCCTTATTAAAATCGTGGCGTTCCCTTCAAGACACACTTCGTGCTCCAAGGGTGCCACTCGCCTTTATTCAAGTTTTATTTATGCGACATGCCCTTCAAGACGCACTATGTGCTCCAAGGGTGCCACTCGCCTTTGACATTTTTTGGTAGTTGTCCAACCCTTGGAGTCAATACTCCATCAGGTGACCTTGTGAAAGACTAAGGGCCTCTAAGGAATAAGGACCCTACCTTATTGCGTGCCCCTTATAATCTTCATGAGCGACTGCCTCAGTCTTCCCTCATGGCATAGTGGATCTATCAAACTAGGTAATCATTAACCTATAATTCAAGCCACAATGAGAGTGTTAGTAGGTTGTGGCAGGGCTGATGCCACACCTCTCCCTCAATATCTGGTTGTTGTGCATGGCCCCTTTACTCCTTATGTGATTTTGATTAGCAAGTAATCGCCAGCTTGCATCCATCAACAAAACACTGTCGAAAATCCATAAACAACATCATAATATACCCGATCATATGTCACATATGCGTAAATAAAAATACCCAAACCACATACAGTCCACTCCCTGACTCGATCCGGAGTCCAAGAAGGTCCATTGATGCCATCGACATCCTCAATCTATCGAGTGTCCTGCACACCTGGGAGAAACCTGTCAATAGCACATGTCTATACATAGATATCAAATAACATAACATCATAATCCAACAACAACATCATCTAAATCCATAAGCGAAACATACAACCATATACTTTCATTTTTACTCCACTTTTACGAAAACTTCGTTTCCACTTAAGTTTTCACCTTTGTATTTATTAAAGTGATACCAAGGTCACATTTATATTTAATCCACTTTCTAACATTTGACATCAACGACTATGTTATTCAACAAATAATGCATGTTCATTAAAATTTTTATAGTATATTACATAAATGATAGTCATCAACACCATTGATTTAAACACTTAAGATCCATACTTTTGTTACAGGAACAGACCCAGGGTTCAATTCTACAACAACGCACCAACAAAACCCTAACTACTGGCCCTTTCGAAAACACCTGTGAAGTAGATGAAGTCTCACCTGAGGTAGAGGCAGGGGTGGTTGCAGGACTCAGGTGTCTGTAACCTTAGCTGGGACACAGATCTATGATTTTAATACTTAACAGAGCACTTAGCACTAACAGTTCATCAATATTTAACCACTATCTACTCCATAGATAAAACAGAGCATCGCATCATTCATTCATATCTAATGTATGTAAGCACTTATCATAGAGAAGTAGATTAGATCTAATAGATTCAGACACTAGCACATTCATATAAGTTAGATTTAACATCCATATACATCATTAGCACAAAGCATAAACATATATATCTATATATATCAAAGAACTTAGCAAGTTAAGACATAAACACATCAACACATTGCACAAAGTAGAGAAACACATCATATACGTGGTTCACCCCCACCCTTGGGCTACGTCCACCAACTCTTCTCCTGTATTATCTTTGTCAAGCTTCTTATAGGCACATAGCATCAAAATCCTACTCCGCAAAAGACATGAGATCTATGTGCACTCTGCCATATCCTCCTTCTTCGAGCTAGGGTAAAGCACCAAGCCTTCTTACAATTACTTGCACGTAGCTCTGCAAGTCTCACATAGTATGCACAAAGCACTTACAATCCTTCAACCACATAGATCTAGCACTTAGTCATTCATACTCACTACATTGATTTAGCATCTATTTATACATACAAACTAGGCCTAAACATGGGTAAACCCACGGGCCGACATCCCATACTCGTTGCATAATCCCAAATCCCAAAAAGGACCCAAAAAGGGGCCGATATCCCACGATCTCTGCTTCGTCTTGCACTCCTCCTTCGACAGGTTGTCGAATTCCCAAAATAGGTCAAAATCGACCAAGGATCTCCCAAAACTTGTCAAGGGACAACAGGCCCTCAACACTCACCTGTGACTCATCCTGATTCACTCTAATCTTGGTAGTTCTACGTCGAAATCCTCGAGCTTCTTCGACTTGTTGTTGTGCCATGGCCTCTTTTACAGCGAACTCTTGGATGACTACCTCATTGACAGGTCCCTCCAGGCGTTGTTCATCTGTAGTGACAACCTGATCCAGTTCTTCTCCTCTACTTTTGACCTCTGTGAACAATTGGTAAGCCTTATCTTGTATAGGTTGGATTCGTTGAGTTACTTCCATAAATCTTCTTTGGATAGTGTGGATATGTTGTTGGGCAGTGCATTTCTCTTGGGATCGCTTCATTCTTTCCACAGCTAACAGGGGATTCAACTGTACTTGTATCGTTTCGTCTTGATACTTCGCCTCTTGGAGCTGTGAATCTAGTGCCTTCAGTTCTAGATTCTCAATGATTTTCTCGTAGGTCTGGGCACTGCGATCAGTAAGTTTCTTACATTCCATAGAAAGGTATTTTATTCTCTCAACTGCACTTCGAGCATTTACTTATCTTTGATCCCTTACATCCTGTGGAGTCTCGGGCACTGCACGGAGCTCTAATTCTACTATGCGTTGTTGTAGTTGTTGGATAGCTTCTTCGAGCTTCTCTACTTGTTGCATGACTCGATCCTCTGCCTTTATTTCTATGACTGTCATAGAGTGAAGTGCTCTGTTGACCGCTTCTTTCACTTCGAGTTTCTCCGTGAGCAACTGTTCTTTTCCTTGCAGTATCTGTGATTTTTCTTCATCGAACTTTGCTTGGAGAGAAATATTTTCCTGTTCTGCAAAGTTCAGTTCTCCAAGATTTCTAACATAGAGCAATGGGATAGAGGGAAATAGCACAATGATCACTGTGCAAAATCAATGAGTCTGCGAGCTCAGATTCATGGTTAGAAAAAGTGTTCTCGATGCATGGAGTGATGAGATAAATAGATAACTTGGCAACAGATTGCTTGCAACGGTCAAGAAGTCTTTATTAACTTTGTTCTGTTCATTCCTGCATGGTCTGGTGGTGAACCATAAATGCATTTCTACCCATTTGAGGGGTTGGATGAATGGTTATATTGGTCCCAACTACGATATTGCTTTGCCCTAGCGAAGTGCCATGTGATGTTGTTCTGTTATCCCGGCGAAGCTCCAATTTCGCAAATTTTCCTTCTGCGAAGTTCCCTCTGGAACCTTCTGTAACTTGTCAATCTTATCTCTCTTCTTACTTATCTTTGTAGATTTATTTCCAATGAGCTTCATCTCGGTATGCCTTTTTCCATTCTAATTCTTATCTTCTTTTGGCATAGTGACTTTGCATTGTTGATATTATTTCCTAAGATTCAAGGGTGATACTTCTTCTTTATCTGGAATAGGGTACTTCAATATTTTGTGGGTCATCTAGTGTTCATGCAACTTGGGCATCTGGGTATCTGGTGTTAAATAGCTTTGATCTATTCTTTTGTTCTTCAATTAAGTGTGTGATCCTTCTAGTCATGAAATCTTTTAACTCTTGATTCTTCTGCGGTAAAACTTCTTCTTCTTCTTTCCTTCTGGCCTCATTTCTTTCAATCCAAGGTTTTCCTAGTAACATGGTAAATGGGGCATTGTTCTCAATAAATTTAATAATCTCAAAATATTCCTCTGTTGAAGTTCCATTGGAATTCATAGATATATAGGTGATATTTCCACATAGGTTTATGAAGGAGTCATAGCAGGCTTACCTAAAAGTTTCCAAGTTCTTTATGTCATGATATTCACTTGTGTTTCCTCATCTAGAACACAGTCAATGTCGAAGTCTCTTATTCTTGCTTCAAGTCATTCTTTTTCTTTGAAGATCTCTGATAAGATGACATGTCGGTGGTCATTCAGGGTTTCTTTTATCTGTAGCAATATTTTCTCTGAGTCTTTCTGGGGTTATGCCATTTCTAGATCTGCCTTAGGGTTTTCTTGTTTCATGGTCATTCCTTCAAGCTTAGTAATCATTCTAGGGAAATCCAATACTTCATGGTCCATAGCTTTGAAACAAAGACAATTAGGTCTTCTCCTAGGGAATTCCTTAGCAAGATGTCTTGGTTTTCTACAACTGTAATAGAGGTTTAATCCTCTCTTTGTTTTAAATGATTCCCAGCTCTTTCTATACTGTGTGTTAGGGTCATAGTAGCTAACCTACAAACATTTCTTTCTAGGATCATCCATCCACTGGTTAGTCCAAACATTCTTTCTATGCATAGGTATAACATATCTTTCACTATTATTATCATGTCTACGTATATCAAACCTTCTTTCATCTATTAGTGACCTAGTTTTCAAGCTAGGACAGAATCTATTAAACATACCTAGATCCATACTTTTGAAAAACAAATTCTACTTATCTTACTTCTACAGAGCACAAAGCTTTCAAATCTAGAACTTTTCACTATTCTTACCTTTATCAGAGCACAGAGCTTGCAGATCTTACCTCTTTTCTTCAGATCTGACCTCTTTTCTTGGCACAAATCTTCACAGGTCAAGTAGAATGTTGTGCACTAGGGAAACATATCTGTGTACGGATCTTTCATAGTTTTAGGATGGATCTTTGCACATAGCTTCTTCTTCCTTAGTTCCCAGCAATCACAGTTTCAGGTCGGATCTTTGCACAAAGCTTCTTCTTCCTCAGTTCCCAGCAATCACAATTTCGGGTCCCAATAACGGAACCATTTGTTGTCACAGGGGCAGACCCAGGGTTCAATGCTACAACAGTGCACCAACAAAACCCTAACTACCGACCCTTTCGGCAACACCTGCGAAGCAGATGAAGTCTCTCCCGAGGTAGAAGCAAGGGTGATTGCAAGACTCAGGTGTCTGCAACCTTAGCTAGGACACAAATATGTGATTGTAATACTTAACAGAGCACTTAGCACTGACAATTCATCAATATTTAACCACTATCTACTCCACAGATAAAATAGAGAAACACATCATTCATTCAGATCTGATGTATCTAAGCACTTATCATAGATAATTAGATTGGATATAACAGATTCAGGAACTAGTACATTCATATAATTCAGATCTAACATCCATATACATCATTAGTACAAAGGATAAATAGATCTATCTATCTATATCAAATCACTTAGAAAGTAAAGACATAAACACATCAACACATTGCACAAAGCAGAGAAACACAAAATATACGTGGTTCACCCCCACCCTGGGGCTATGTCCACCAACTCTTCTTCTTTATTATCTTGTTCAAGATTATTATAGGCACATAGCATCAAAATCCTACTCCGCAGAAGACAAGAGATCTGCGTGCACTCCTCCAGATCCTCCTTCTTCGAGCTAGGGTAAAGCACCAAGCCTTCTTACAATTACTTGCGCGTAGCTCTGCAAGTCTCACATAGTATGCACAGAGAACTTATAATCCTTCAATCACATATATCTATCACTTAGCCATTCATACTCACTACATTGATTTAGCATCTATTTATACATACAAACTAGGCCTAAACATGGGTAAACCCATGGGCTGACATCCCATACCCGTTACATAATCCCAAATCCCAAAAAGGGGCCATGATCTCGCAATCTCTGCTTCGTCTTGTGATCCTCCTTCGACAGGTTGTCGAAGTCCCAAAATAGGTCAAACTTTACCAAGGATCTCCCAAAACTTGGCCAAGGGCCAACACATACTTTCAAAATGAGGACTCTGAGTTAGTACTCCCTACCAATTTTTTCACCTTATTTGCAAACATTATAACTAGATTCCTATAGAAATATTCACAAAACCCATATCTCAAGCCATCATAGAAGAGAACATATGACTTTCTATAGTTTTAAAAAGTAACACATAAATACTATTAACGACTAATCTTGGAGTTCTTACATGATATGAGTCAGTAAAAAAACTACAATTCCTAGTTGTTTCTTATACAAGTATCATTTATTGACATCATTTTCACTCTCACTATTATGTTTCATTTGAGCTAATTGGACTAACTACCATTTTTTCACCTTATTTGCAAACATTATAAATATATTACTAGAGAAACATTCACAAATCCATGTCTCAGACCATCATACAAACGAACATATGACCTCTAATACTTTTTTAAAAAGTAATAAATAAAGATAAGTAATGAGAAATCCTAGAGTTCTTATAGGATACAAGTTTGTAAAGATCCACAAGTGCTAGCGGTTCCTCATATGAGTCTCATATGTTGACATCATTTTCACTTAGTCTTATGTTTTATTTGAGTTAATTGTTTCTCATTTTTTTTTATTTTTACATGTAACCAAGCACCCCACCCTTTGGCCTGTAAGTAAGGGTAAGATATTCCTCATGGTTCATATCCTCAACAACAATTGGCTCATGAATAGTGAAACATGTCACAGGAAATATTTGAACCTAGGTGGGTAGGATAACATTTCTCCTACCTATGCACTCAAGCTAGGCCCAATCGACAATACTTGTGTCTCAATTGTTGCAAAACCCTTCCCATTTAATTTCATAATATTTTCTCTCTATCTTTCCTTTAGTGACCATGCTCATATGACTATTAACATCAATGGATAGCATTACTTTTGTTCCAACGCTCAGTGTTAATATTTTCTTAAACAATTCATATAGATAAAAAAAATCTCCTAGGATTTTCTAGTCGGAATCTATCATTGAACCTCTACCTTGTATGTATCAACAATAACATATGAATCTCGATAAACATATATCCTTTACATTACCTATCATATTGCATAATTCAGTTCTGATAACCATACTATGAGCATTTATACCTCAACAACATCATCCTTTGGAGAGTACATCTCTGATCTTGTTTCATAGAGGTCCAAAGTAGTGATCATCAACAGTGTGGACATTTTCCCTCAAGTATGCTTCCATGATATCATGTGTGGGTGGTGCATTAATGTTGATGTTTAAGTCCTACACTAAGGATAGCCATAAATTATTTCTTGCTTATTCATTGTGAGAAAGGGCTTGTCCAAATCCTCAAAGACATTCTCCCAATAGATAATCTTTGGATGCCAAAATTGTTCCCCTCTCTTGTCAGTCCCCTTTCTCTAGAAGGAAATATGCTTTGATTCCTTCTTTCATTTCTTCTAGCTATGAATATTTCTTTATATATAGGCATGATAATTGAGGTTTCCCTTTAGGTAAGTTCATATGACCGTTGGTAATGATTCATCATTACCAATAGAATTCATCATTTTCAATAGAATTTGTGCTCAACTCACCATCAAGAGATGCACTTGGCCTAAGAATACTAAGGCATAGCTCATCAAACTGATAAAATGAATGGATACTTCTCAGTTGATCTATCAACGACACGATGAGCAACTGATTTGGTTTTGGAATGTCATCCTTTCCATTCGATGTCATGAGCTTCTAAGGAGGTGTGATTGGGTCTGATCTCCATATTCTCAACTTCCTAGTTAGAATGGTTGGTGGCAATTTAACATCTACTAGTGCCATAGTAAAAACGAGAGATTTCATTTCCTGAGGACAAAACGTTTCCCAAAAAGAGGCACCAGAGCATTTGAGGTGGTTGTAAGGTCTTTTTGTCATTTTTTCACATTAGTGCAATACATGGATGTTCATAGGTGGCTATTGCAATTGGAGAGGTTGTGATTTTGTTTCATTCCACAAACTGTCCTCAATCTTCTGCACTTTCCTTCCATCTCACATCTATGGGGCACCACTAAGGTCAACCAAGTAATATGCAGGGCATCTTCAAACAACATTTTTTGATAAACAAATTTGTTGCATGGACAAGGAAGTTCTCAATAAGAACTTCAAAATAATTTCCACCTAGTGAAGGGAAGAGTATGAAATTGTTCCCAAGGTAACATAAACTTGCTTGGAAGTTTTGAGTGGAGAGAAACACATCTTGGGCTCTCAATAGCCTTTTTGTCAATGACGAACTAAGAAGTGATTGTTGGATGGTTGGAAACTTACAGCCTCGCATGCCCGCCCATATTCAGTCGTACATACCAATGGATCAAAGATCTTTCACCAATTGTTCCACCATATTCAATCAACCAATCATGGTTGGGTATTCTATCATTTTAGCGGATCTAGCATATTATAAGTCATTCTTACAGTTGATCTAGTTGTTATAAATGTTATAAATGTCTCCATATAAGTAGCATACATACCGAGGGAACTTGACAACCAGGCCACCCTAATGCCTCCTTTTTAAACATTTCCATAATTGCAGTTATTTTCTATATTTTTTAGCGCCAAGGTTAGGGTTTCTAACTTCATTTTTCCTTGATATTAACACCATTAATAGCCACATACTATCTTGTGTTCTTATGGAAAACACATAGTGACCATATTGGAGTTCATTATTTGAATATTCAAAGAGATGGAGTTTAAGGTTTTTACTCAAAAATAAGGCACTATTCAATATAATTTTATCATATATTTCCTCTCATCCAAGTTTGCTCACAAAAATAGATATGGAAGTTTGAAATATTACTAATGTAAGTATCCTTTGTAAGAGAAACAAAGATTATATTTAAAATCTCTCATTCATAATCAAGTCCTTCATTGATCCCCATAGTGAACCCATTTAATGACTATGTTTCACTCATTTTGTAGTCAGGATCTCTATACCTTAGAGGTGAGACATGGATAATATTTATAGGTTGTAGGTTTTAGGTTAGTCATGCTTTAGTTAATATTGAATCCCTTTACCAGTTACACCATAATGAATCCTTTCACTTGTATTTTCTATGATCTTTAAAGTTTCTAAAAGAGATAGGTCTAATTCATAGAGGTTGATAGTGAATCTCCTAATTTTTGTTGTCTTGAAATATACATTTTACAGGTGGGACATTGTTAATACCTAGATTCTAGTGTATCCTTGTCAAGCCTTAATATTGGCTCATTACCCCTTAATTGGG
>ML778283.1:677163-725221 GCA_009831015.1 Picea engelmannii
AGAGGCACAATTAATAATTGTATTTTCTAGTTGATAGTGAAGCCCTTTAGTGACAAGGATATTGAAGCCCTTAAGCTATTTTACTTATTGTATCATTTTCACGATCTCTATAATTTCCAAGAGAGATAGGGATAACATATATAGGCTTTAGTTTATAGGAAATACCTTCATTGTCTACCATAGTCAAGCCACACACAGATTTCTCTTCAATTATTTTTCGTAGTCTCTATAATTTTCAAGAAAGATAGAGCTATACATAAAGGCTCTTGTTGATAGTGAAGCCCCTCACTAGTTTCATTATCATGATTTTTATAATTTATAGGAGATACATAGCTTGATGATAATGAATCTTATCACTGACTTAAATAGTGAAGCCCTTCATTAACTATATTTCACTTCTTTTCTTGTGCTACAATCAATATCCCTCCACTCACCACATTTCACTGGTTTTTTTGTCATGATATATATAATGTACAAGAGAGACATGTTTAATACTGACAAGATCTAATTTTCAGTGAAGTCCTTCACTTGTTTTGTCACTATAAGGAAATCACGTTCTAGTGGAGGTTTTTGTAGAACCTACCTAAAAATAATCTTCTTTGTTCGTTTACAATGGAGGTTGGTAATGGAGGCAAGCAATCAAAGGTTTTAGTGGAGGTTTTTAAATTGGTGCACTTGAGTTGGACCAATGCACCAATGTGTTACAATATAGGATGCACTGGTGTATAAATTAATAAGACACATTAAATATCATTATATATATATATATATTCTGCAAAAAAAACTCAATTTATTTTAGTTTTTAACAATCTCTACTCTGTGCGTTTTAAACATATTAACACACTAGTGCATTACAATGAACATTGCACTCAATTAGTTACATATTTTCCATAGAATATTGAGTTTTGTTTTAAAAATTACAAAAACTTATTGGTGCATTGGTGCCTTACTTATGTACAATACTAAGACATTTAATTATAAAATATAGGTTTCTATTTCAAAACAATTAAAAAAACGTAATTATGTGTTTTTATGTCATGACATGCATCAGTATGCCTACATAAATAGTGCATTATTAAATTTTAATTGGATGAACAGACCAGGTCACTACAATATATTGTGTATTGGTGCATAAAATAATAAGATGCACCAACAACTGCAAAACAACTCAATTTTTTTATTTAGTGTGTTTTAAATATCTTACACACGAGTGTGTTATAATGCACAATCCATCGAATTTGTTGTATTTGCTATATAATATTGGTTTTTATTTTTAAAATTACAAAAGCTTACTAGTGTGCACAAATTTATGGTGCATCATAAAACACACCAAATTAGATTAAAACATTTAATTATAAAATATAGAGTTTTATTAAAAAAAATAATTAAAAACTCAACAGTTTGTTTTATTGTCATGACTTGCAATGGTGCACCTACATAAATAGTGCACCAACATGCAATCTTAAAAAAAAACAGTGCACAAAATACATATTAGTGCATTGGTGCATGCAGCTTTTAGGAACATCAAAATAGGGTTAAATAAAAAAAAAATACCAAACTATAATTTTAGTTTTACATTTCCTTTAGTGCTTCCAACCATACAAGCATTCAAGGTGATCACCATCCATGTATGACTTCCCTATTATCAGTGCCACTCTGTTGTTGGATTTTTTTATTCCTTTGTATGATTGCCTCATTGTCGACACCATTGTGTAGTTGAATTTCTTGATTCTTTTGCTTCACTGATGGATTTGGTCCATTTTCAAAATTTGCAAAAGAGTTGCATATTTTCATTTTTTATCTACATGGAAACTATGCCTCCTTGTTAGGCAAGAGACAAGGTAAATTGTATGTTACCTCCTCATTTATATTTTTGGTGGATTCAAATTTACAATTTTGCTTAGATTTGATATTTTTTCATTTTTTTGTAAACATAATTGTATGGTGCATTCTTACTATTAGGCTCATGTGGAACAAATGTATTGTGTCCTATACAGTTACAAGATGCACCATACATGAGGCTAAAATTGGTAAATAGAATCACCACATGTGGTGGTTCACAATAGAATAAACACATTGATAGGCCCTACATTAAATATTCAATTTTTTGTGGTTTCTAAGGCTCTTTATAACATCTAGAAACATCGTCGATAGTGCTTCTCGATATTATAAATGCATTGGTAAAACGTAAAAATAAATAAAATTATCCACTTTTCCGCATTCTTTATAATGTTTAGAAGCAACATTGGTAGTGCTTCTTGATATCATAAATTCATAGGTAAAACATAAAAATAAATAAGTTTCCCAAATTTCCGGTGTTCTTTATAAAATCTAGAAGCATCCAAGGATGCTTCTCGATATTATAAATGCATCACTTATCCATTCAATTGTCATATATACCAAAGTTGTCAGTGTTGTAGGAAATGTATGGTGGAACCATTATTGGTGCCTTAGTATATATCAAACACATAGTAAATTCAAAGAAGATAAAAAAATTCCAAGATTATCAATGTGGTTCGAATTGTACAGATGTACCATTTTGTGGTGCATCGAAGCATATGAAGCACATTGTTAAGCGCCAATGCCCCTGTATAAATAATGCACCAATAATAATAATAATAATAACCATATGCATTTTACCAGTGAGGCAGGTTTTTAAAATGAGCACTGTTAAGGTGCATTTAAGCATATAAAGCACATTCGTAGGTATATGTGCCCTTGTACAAATGCCACATAGAAAATAATAATAACCATATGCACTTTACCAATATGACAATTTTTTACAATGAGCACCGGACAATGCATGTAGTATGTTTATGTGTTGTGTACGGTGCATTTAAATTTTTGAGGCGCATTGTTATGTTTCACACTTCTTTTTTTTAAATTGGTTTCCATTTTTAATAAATAAAAATGGTCATTTACAATAGATTGTGCGTGTGTGTGTTTGTAAATCAAAGACAATGACGATGACCATAACATCAACAACATGTTGACCCACACCACTTTGTACGTGAGTGGGAGGTCCAAGAAAGAGAGAGGGGGCATGTACCTTCACTTATTACAACACATGTTGGTGTCCTTTTGAGGAATGTCGTCCTCCTCAAGTTTTATGAGGAGGATACATTGTTCAAGGAGAACATGTGCTTGTTGATGTAGTTTATCTATCACTGGGATCATAGTAGGAAATAATTCAATTTTGGTCTTGATCTATGGTACCAACACGTAAAGGAGGATATTTCTTTTATTACTAGGTTGTCTAGGAGAGAGAGGATTTACCCTAATTCCCCAATTTCATGCCTAGAGTTGCAAGAGAGATTTAGTTGGCATATGTGCAGACATATGTCAGTGTAGACATCATTGACCCCACAAAATTATAGGTTGTTAATGGCCAATTGCATTTACATGCATTCGGTGCAAATGAGGTTAGGTGGCTATCAATTATGGTCATGACACTGGCACACTATTCATTAGTTTCCTTTTGATGCACTATGTAAATAATTTAATTTAGAGGCTCGATCCGATTAGAAGGTATATCATTTTTTTGTGACAATTTTGTTTTGCTATGGATCATTGTCATTCTATGTTTGATGGGAGGATGGTATTCCCATTTTCTTCATAGTTATTTACTTAATTTTTTGATATATTTCCGATCACTCGACCAACATTCATATGTATCTCTCCTAGGATGATAACTTATGTGCATATGCACATGTGGTAGTAGTGGGTATCCAAGAGGCATCGACTAGAGTACCCATGTAGGTTGGTGAGTTTAGATGTTTTGAATTTGTTAGATAGTGAGGACAATCTCATCCTTGATCTTGTAAATCAGCCATGCATGGGGATGGACTTGAAAGGATGCATGAACATCCTATTTATATAGGGGGAGTCACCAAATTGTAGAGGTAATATTATCGTTATGTTTTGATTAATCTAGTTACATATTTTTTTTGTTTTATTTAATGCACATGTAATTTATTGTAAAAATTTGTTTAAATTGTTTAATTAATATTGTATACTATTTTGCATATATTGCCATGTATTTTGGGGAGGTGCCTCCCCAACAAGTTGAGGATATAGTTGAGGCTAATGAGTTACATCATGTGCAGAGACTTGACATGTCATGCAGGCTAGATCATAGATTTCATCAAGAGGTGACATATTATATATGTACATTAATGGTTTTCCATAGAGTGGTACCTACACGATCTAGGGTGATCTACGTGGGACCTAGAACTTGTGTTTTTATGGGAAACCCTTCCATGTGACATGGAATTATTGATGCATCATGTTTTCGATGCTCTCAACCTACTCAATAGGTTGAGGGATCACCAGTGGTATTTGGATTCATTTATCAAGGACGATGATCCTCCACCTCCTCCTCCACGAGGTGACTGAACACCATCTCCTCCATGAGTAAACTAACCACCATCTCCTCCACATGAAAATGAATCAACATCTCTGACTCTAGCACTAGACCGACCACCATATACTCCTCCAGTAGTCAACTGACCACCATCTCCTCTAGTAGTCAATCAACTAGTTGCTACAACCATTGCACTTGCTACTAATGTGATAGATTCTATGACCACACTGAGTGATATACTTTTTGGTGGGGAGATATATCGGATACTAATTTCTACATTATCATTTGGCGAAGGTATTGATACCTTTATATCTAGTGGTGAACTTAGCTTATATACCTTATTGATATGTATATATTTGATTGTTGCGATATATATTTTACATGTATATTTGACACTTAGACTTGAATTGAGATGTATATTTTGAATATGTATTAATTTTCATATTATAATTCATATATATTATGAATTTTCATATCATGTTGATGTTGATGGTTTATTTATAAAATGTATAATGTGTATGTTCATGATTTATATTACTAGTAATTTCTTTGTTTTTAAATTAAATTTGAGATGACATATTTGACATGTGTGAGATGTCTATTTGACATATATATTGATTTTTCTATTGTTGTTCATGTGTATTATGTATTTCCATATCATGTTCATGTTGGTGTTGTTTTATTTACAAAATATATTTGTGTTTTTTTTTTTGTTTTTTTTTTTCCTGTAAATTAGCATGCTCTTATATTAATATCATACAAAAAATAGTACAATCACGTCTACATGTGGCCTCTCTACTAGGAAAACTATGCCATATTAAGTAAAAAACCATAGTCAATGTTTGATTTTTAAAGTAGGGAAACCTATAGATTTCAAAGGTTGTACATATACTAGCCTAAGAAATACATAAGATATACTGGAAAATATCATAATAGAGAATCATAATAAAAGAGTAACATATTGGAACTAAGCATAACACAAGACATAGTTGTATTAGTCTAGACATCCTGCTAATTTAGGTTCCTATGGAATCTCTTTTTGAAAATTTTCCACTAGAAAGGGGTCCTCCTCATTTAGGATTGGATTGGAGGGAGTTTCCTTTGATCCTAGAGTTCCATCAAGAGTTGTTTTGTTGTCATTGTCACTGCCCTGGAGGCTAGAAACTATGATATTGATATCAAATGATACTTTGAAAACCACTTCAAATTTCCTATCCATCAAATCCATTTGTGAAGAATGGCCTATTGTTGGAGGCCTCTTTTCTCTACCACTTGAGCAATGAAATCTTTATTGATCCAATGAATCTCTATTAACCTGAAATTTTTTATATCTTTGGTTATGGGAAACCTTGAATCAGATATCCAACCCTCGAATTCTTCCTCAATTTTCCTTGGTCATCCTTTTCCTCTTTTGTTTTACAGAATTATCCAAGTGTGCCATATCCTCCTTAATATCAGGATAAAATATAGAGTGGAAGCACCTTGATACCTTTGTGGCATGTTTTTAAACTCTAGTTATGTATTGGGGAAGGCATTAGGGAGTAGGATTTTTAGTTTCAAGTTTCATCCTTCTGTGAGACCCTTTTCTACTGGATTTTGGGCTCACCTCAGTGTTTTCCCTTGCCATACTCATAGACCAACAAAGGGTAGAGTGATTGAATTGTGAAAGAGGCCAATGGATGAAATAACAACTGACAGAGGCAAGTAGAGTAGGAGGCAAATTTGAGATGCCATAGTGGCAAGGCAGTTCCAATGAAAAAAATTTAACGAAAGGAAATTGGGCTCACCAGTGGAATCCCTCATCCAATGAAGATAGCCCTAATTAGATTAACAAAATTCCCATATTTTTGAATGTGTTCCTAAGAAAGAAAATAGGATATCGCTAAACCACAAAACAAAGAAGGTACAAAGAATACCTGACCAGAGGAATCATAGGAACATCATCAACCCCATGCCTTAGGATTGGTTTTCCTCCATAGCTTGATGTTTGAGCACCACAAATTTTCACTAGCTTTGGAATTATCCCAAACTTTTGGAGATGATATGTCGAAATACCTCTTGCTTCCATAACGGTGCATACCTTTAATCTTTGCCATGAATTCAATTCTAAGTATGCAACACAAATGGACTCATTTGTCCATGATTACCCTTGACCTGTTCTCATTCCTCTTCTTGCTAAAACGCAACCACCCATACTTCATGTTTTAGGCCATCATTCACATGTCCTATGTGGAGGGTGGTGGAACTAGCATATGGCATTCCATCCAACTAAATGTATTGTGTATGTTAATGACTAACATCATTAAAGATTTTTTATTTTTTTTTAAATTAGATTCGAGATGTATCACTTATTGAAATTTGAGATGTCATATAATGGTTAACTCTAATTAAAATCATTTAATTTTATTTTTAATTTAATGTCACTATATAATATTTAACCATTTTTCAAGGTGAATTATTTCTTGTTCAAGAAGATACAATATGTTGATTAAACATGTTTACAAAGTTGATTAAATGATTTAATTAATAATTACCCAATTTGATTAATATTTTAAATTGATTTGTTGGATTAAATTATTATTATTTAATTATTCTTAAATATTCTTACTAAAATTTTCAATAATTTTGATAAAATTATAATTATAATAATTAAATCTAACATAATAGTTATTCCTCCAATTTTATATAGTGATAACATCATGCATATTAAATTGTGAAAACAATTCTTATTATTAATAAGTTTTTTTATAAAGTTATTTTTGAGTGATATGAATTTTACATATAAAATTTAAAGATAGGAAAAAATATTTGAACTTTTAAATTCTTACAAGTAACAAAAATAAATTTACAAATTTACCATAAATTAATACTCTTAAAAAAAATTATTTTCATTTTTTAACCTTGAATATCAAATATCATTCAGTTTATCTTAAAATAACACTTTTAAGGTTGATTGTCTTGATAGTTCATGTTAGTTCATGTGAGGTACATGTAAATTAATATTTTTTAAATAGTTTATTTTCAATTTATTACTTTGAATCTCAATGTCATTTAATTTACCATAGAGTAATACTTTTAAGGTTGATTATCATGTGTTGTCGAGGTCTAGAGCAGCCGATGAGGGAGTGCGTTATTAAGGCACTCTGTAAGTGAAAGTCATCAGTTCGAAACCCCTGGGGACACCTCAAATCCAACCATGTTAAGGGCTGGTGCAGTCCAAGTCAGGTGTGATCCCCAAGTGATTTTGATGGCTTAGATGCCCTTGGGTTGTGGCATCTCAGCCATAGACCAATCCCGCGGGTCAGGGATAGTATAGCCAACAAAAAAAAGGGTTGATTATCATGTTTTGACATTGAATCTCATAATTCATGTTAAGTAGTTATAAATTAATACTCCACCCTTGCATATGGTGGTGGAAAAATGCAAATGACATAATAGGAACTTATCATTGCATTGGGATGTATCAATCATTTAAATTAGATATCTCATATAGTGATTAACTCTAATTAACATCATTTAATGTCATGTTTCCATAGAAATCATTTAACTTCATTATATAATTATAAATTTTGGTATTAAATATACAATGAAATTAAAATAACTCCAATGTACTAAACTATCAAACTATGGTTGTCGATAATAGTTGTTAATATTAAAATTTTAAATAGTGATAACATCTTACATGTATTTAAATCATGAAACCTATTTTAAATCACATTTGAATCGTTTTTAAAATCAATTTATTTGATTAAATATTCTATTAAATCGTCCATTTTAATTGGTTTAAAATTCTAAGTTAAAGCATAACATATGAACTTTCCTTTTCTAAATCTCTTTAAGTACCTACTTTTTCTTTTTCAATTCTTATATATTCATTAAATTTAGTCACTCATAAATATTAAATAAACTTAATATTTCAAATAAATAATAAAAAATTTTATATTAATAACAATATTATTTAAAAACAAATGCCTTAGCAAAAGGCATGTCACTTAATTATAGAAATCCCCAAACCCTAAAATGTGACATTATATTCATATCATAAGGTTATCAAAGTGGAAGGAGGATCTTCATCATTATTTTTTTAGGGTCTTCCAAAAAAATTTTATTTATTTTCAATATGATGGTTGTAAATGGTTGTTAACTTTCATATTCAAGATTATAAAATGAATTAAAAAAACAAAATTGACCAATTATAGATAATCATAATAAACTGACACATCCATAATATAAATGTTGAAATAAAACACACACACACACAGACACACACACATCATTTTTTGTTGCCATTACTCTAATTATCCTCCTCTCTTGGCATTATAACATTGTTGTTCTCAAAATGACCCTTTGATATCATATTGTGTCTTGGTAAGAACCACTTATTTCTATCCAATATATCTAGGTTAAAAAACACTTGGTTACAGTTTTTTGGGAAAACATAAGGATCTTTAGTTGCATCTCACATCCTTGTAGAGTTGATACATATTATTCCAATATCACAATTTTCCTTTATATTACTCTAGTAGAATGTATTCTACCACTTGTACCTAAAAATAACACATTGCAAAGATGAGAAGTCCACTTGCATGATTTCTTGTATCTTTCCTACGTAACATAATCCCCCCTTTATTATGTTCCAATCATGGTGGCTAGAATGACTATATTGGTCGAACTCAACTTCACTCCATATTCTTGTCCATCATCAACATCCTCAATATGAAAATGATGTACATATGCCCACACAGATGGGAACAAATGCACCTGCAAAAATGTGAACAAAGGATGGTGTCATGTATCTAATAACCAGAGAATTAATAAAAACTTACGATGTTATAATTCAAATGTGCATTATAAAATTAATAATGTACACAAAGAGATTATTATAGATTTTTTGCACCCAATCCCTAAGTTTAGTGCATCCTCTTCACCATGTGGGTAACAACCAGATGCCACCATATTTCTCTTTGATCGAGTCAACCACCTAACTATTTGGATGGATCATTGACATATTTTCTTTTAAATGATCACGACAAGGTGTTCTTCTACTATTCATCCATCTGAATTCGTTCATGTTACTATCCCATTTCATTCTCTTCTTTTCATACAATGTGACCCATAGTTGTGTTGTCTCCACATTGTAAAGAACAAATTTATTGAAGGCCTCAATTTCTAAACTTGTTGATGTATTCATGAAATAAAAAAATTAGCTTGAGATCAAATATATATTATTAAGTTCAATGTAAACAATTACTCTATAGAAATTTGATAAAAAATAAGTGACTTACTCTTTATCATGTGCATGTGCCTTTTTCCTTTTGTTTGAAGTAACTCCCCTTTCTATTTGTCTTCATCACATTGGCCATCCCAAACCACTGCACCTAGTGAGTCGTTGATTTGTTTAGTGTACTCACTAGCATAATAAAATTGCTCTTATACTATGTACCCCTATGCAGTAGACCCCTTATATTTTTTATTTTTTCGAACAAAACCCTTCAACTTTTTCATGTACCTCTCTAATTCAATATCATCATCTAGGTGAATTAGAATATGGAATTTCAAGTCCATGATACTTTTCAACAATTCCTTCTCAAACATAAAACCAATATTAGATAACTCATGATGCCACCATGGAATGATAGTCATGTGAATATCCTTTGATGTAATCCAATGCACAAATGAAAATAATTTAGATATGGTGCATCACATGTCTTGGGGGAAGTCATGGTTCACACAATCACACATGAGCAATGGATAATAGTGCTACAAAATAAACACATACAAAATTAATTACATCAAATTGTGAGTGTATATAATATTATAATATATAATACATAAAAAAGAAGCATGCAATCCATATACATACCCTTAGAAGTTTCAAATGGTCATGTGATTTTAGTCGTGACAAAATGTTCATCTATTGTGAAGCAACATCATAGAGTCAACCCATATAAATAATGTGCCTTCACACCCAATATAACATCCCTCATCATAGAAAGATAAAATTTCTTTAAAATCCATGAGACATCACCTTCTTTAAAAGAAAAATATGGATCAACCTCTCCTCTACTTTCTTTTTTTGGCCAATGTCTGTTTTTAATATTTGAAGAAATAAGATATTTCCTAAAACCCAATGTGTTACTTTTTTCAAATGATATGTGCCTCCATAAAAAAGATAAAACATGTTTAAATATATGCATGGGATCTAATAAGTGGGCAATATTAAGATGCTCCCAATATGGAAACTCATAAACTACAAATTTTATTTTCATCCCAATGGGAATTTTCTTGAAATAGGCATTGAAAAATTCAGGATCATCGAATATAGGTTCTCCTTTTGAATCAAACAATTCTGCAATTTTAGTCTCCTTCTTTGTGTCAATGCCATAAATCCATTCTACTAGTGACAATATATCAGGGCTTTGATTTTTCTCTAGTTTACCATTGAAAGTCGATGTCACTCTTTTACAAGGGTTGTTTTCAAGAACAGATACCCTCAAATAATCATACAATGGATATTGTAGTTATTTGCATTGAAACATCCTTTAAATCCTTGGGATTATAGGCATGTGCCTCAATATGTTATGTGGAGGACCATGTGCCTTGTCCTTATTTTTTATTTTTGATGCATGGCATGCCCACATTCTGGACATATGTCTTTGTCCTTGTGTTCACCTCTATATAGAATGCAATCATTCAAAAAAGTGTGGCATGATATGTAGTCAACAATCAACTTCTTTAGTAATTTCTTTGCTTCTTTGTAGTTTACAAGGGGGGCATTGTCACTTGGAAGTACCTTAACTTTGAGTAACCTGCAATCACTGGGAAATACAAATGTACATTTTCATCAAGCATGCATGAACACACTTTTCATTGTTGATTTTGTGACAAGATTTGTTAAAATATAGAGCACTTATTGGTCAGTTACTTCTGTAGTATAGAAAAACATGTGTCTGACATACCATACATTAATTTCAAGTTGTACAATAGAATTGTTGTACCTATTTGGGTATACCTTGACCCATGTCTAAAGAGAGTGGTGGAAGCATATTCTAGGCTTTTGTCGAAGGTGTCAATGATATGAGCATTGTCCACTAGCTCATCTTGTTGGAATGCATGTAACAACATTCCCTCCATGGGATGGGTATCACGTAAAAAAATCATCCATACCCACATCTATATTATTATCTTCATCCCCAACATGTGACGAATCAATGTTACTATAGATTTTTTGAATTGGTGATTTAAGATGTAGTGGGAATTGAATAAGTAGTTGATTCAACCATGATTGGTTATGTTTTCTCTCCAAGATATTTTCATCTGACATTCTTCTTTCGATTTGATAGCATAATGGGGTGTAATGGTAGATGGTACATGGATCTTATCGTTAGAATCTTGATTGCAAAAATATTGAACATTAAATAAATTATATTAGTCAACGCAATGCATTTAATATATTCAAACATTAGACCAAACAATTATTAGAAGCATGGATTTTTTCTTTTCCAATAACACACCTACAACCAACCACTTTATAAAAGGATTGTTGAATTAAGAAACACATTTATATTAATTCCACCGAAATCCAAAAATTCAATTAATCAATGATATTTTTCTTACACCCCAAGGGAACATCGAAAAGTAGTCCCAATGAAAATCACATTTGATGAGTGGTTGGTGGTCTATGAAATTTTCAATTTATTAACATCTCATCACCAGGAGGAAAATTCTGTACTGCAAGCATAGAAACAGATCTAGATGCCTTCATTTTCATATAGAAACCTTTGTCATTGGAACAAACAATTTGCACTAAACAATGAGCACCTACAATTGTTTATGAACTCTACAATGTTCCCATAAGTGTGTGGACGAACATCAATATATAATTGGTTATTGTTAAAGTTTCTGGAAGCATAACTATTCATACACATACTATACATGGAAATGATATGCTTGTATTTAATAATATTCAAGTAATCAAACCAACTATGAAGAGGACCAATGGAATAAGTACTACTAACTGTCTAAGAGAAATGAATGCATGTGAAAGGATAAACACCCCAATATTTGCAACATTTAATTTATACTTGGAAATCAGGTAATTATTACCACAAAAGGAGAATTATGTCCCAACATTAGGCACAAGCAAGGAAGAAGACCAAGTGTCATACAAAGCGCAATTGTAACAAATTTGGTATTTACTTTGTATATGGAGAGAAATAAACAGGTCATCACTACCCTCCAACAATTGAATTGACGTTGGTGTGCACTTGGACATTTTTGTTCTAATCTCATGAAAAATTTTGGATCTCCTAGTAGAGATGTTTTTTATAGTATTGATATCATACTTTGGCTCACTAGAACTCTTGGTTAACTCAACAAAGGGGATGAGTTGGTTAATTTAGGATGAAACATAGTTGATTTGGCTTCCAATTTTTCAAAAAAAATAGCATATGGACATGTTCCTATATGTTTTTTCTATATCACCTATTGAATCCTTGATTGTAATGGGAGGTATTATACTGTCAAGTTTGGGTAGTCGATTAATAATGGGATAGTGTGACACATTGAAGGTTCACCTTCAACCCTTTACATTTTGAATAGACACATACTACTTGGGTGTCATAAAAGAGATCTAGTGCAAAATGAAGTACCATTGGTCCATGATGGTTTCTTCAAGATGACATGTTACAATTGGCAGGGTAAAGTGGCTCTCCATTTTCACCTACCATATGTTTGCAATATCTTGTTGTTGATAAGAACTTGCAACGTTTTTGTACTGGTGGAATATTTTTCCCATCCAAACTCGAACTTGAATCAACATCCTACACATTCAGTGCATAATTAGTCAAATGCACATGCAAATACATCATAATTTCCATGAGATAGTCAAAATATAAATAAAATCTAGACTTACTACAAATGTCAAGGGAGAACTTGATGAACCTTAAAAGATATAGAATGAGATGGAATCTGAAGAATTTGTCATTTTATATTATCACCTTTTTTTGCATGTATTTGAGAGAAAACCATAATCAATATGTATCTACATTCTCAAAAGAAATTTTGGGAGGCATGTAACATTCTAACTTCAAACAAAACTTTGAAAGTATTTCTTAGAAACTAGTGTGCCTAGAACTTTGAAAATCTTTTTTAGAAACGGGTGCATTTATTTCATGTATACTGCACCGGTACATATTTGTATTCTAAACAGACTAGTGCGTAAAATTATGATACGCACTGACTACATACCTTCACAACAACCTCCAAAAAAAAAAATTGTGATTATTTATACTTCTATTTATTTTACACTATTGACTTGGTGCATTTATATCAACATATTGTGTTGGTTATATGCTTACTTTTGCAAGGTGCACTAAAATCCAACTTGAAAGAAAAAAATCAATGTGCACATCAATAATCATTTCTCTAGTATATAAAGAGAAAAAAAGAGTGGGAATTTTATTTTGTAAAAGTCGGATTATAAAAGAAAATTGTAGCCCCTATTCCATTTTTTCCCCAAATTTAAAGTGGAGACTTGTGCAAGAAAAATTTTCTAGGGAAAATTTTGGAGTGGACTGATTTTTTTGAAGAGTTGAATTTGCATGGGATTGTCATATGTCACATACAAATCTACAAAGTATAAATTTGAGGTATGTAACTTCATTATATTCATATGAAATTTACTCTCATTTGAGTAAAAAAATTCCATAATTTTTTAATTTATTTTTATTGTTATTTACAAAGAATTTTCAAGAAAATAAAAGGGTTTCAAAGTTACCTTCAATTCTACAAATCCTAGTTTTCTTGTTGCATCTCTTTCATTTTATTTTACTACAAACTTTCACACAAACTTTCACATTGAGAGTTTATTTTTTCTACCATTTAACAATGAGATTTGTTTTTAGGCATTCAATATTTATTGGAGTTGTGTACTTGTATATGGGGATTTCAGTATTTATTATATTGGGGCCACTCATGCATTGGATCCCAAACCATGTTGTGGTCATTCTTTTAAAAATGATTTCATGGTAGATAGTGCACATTGTATATAAGGAATGCACCAATGTGTGTTTTTATAAAAATAAATCATTTGGCACAATGGTTTAAAAACGTTTAAGTTCATCAATGTGCAATATACATTAATGATGCACAAATACAACATATTGTATTATTGACGTGGGAAAAGATCATTTCAACAAATATGGGTGCTTCCAAATATAAAGTCCCAATAAGAGTTCACACCATTTGGTATAAGAGACTCATCCAAATTCAGGCCCAACTACCATGAATCTAAATGGGTGAATATGGGGTGATTGAAATGCAATATATAATGTGAAACATAAACTAATATAAATACTGAAAGGAAAATTATTTTAACCCATCCTAACTAGGAGTAAACTAAATAAATAAATAGAAAATAAATTGCAGAATTCATGTTTGCACATCCACAATGGTTAGTTGTTAAATAAAAGTAGAAAAGTTACAAATAATGAACTCCACATATGAATAGATTAGTATGCATCAACGAGAGGTGCATTAATCATGTATTTATCAACTCAAAGAAACAATATCAAAAAAGTGACTAAATGCAAAGCTATAACACTCGTAGAAGAATAGTTTTTTAAATGAACAACGTAACTTTACAACAACGAAGATGACATTACAAAAGATGGAAGTGGTTCACAACAATCCCATCACATAGCACCAAATCGCTTCTCCTCCAATATGGCCTTGAGGGATTCCTCTCATTGAGATTTTCCAAATTAATTATAAAAGCAAGAGCCCTTTCAAAGTGGTGCTCTTGTGCATATACAACTAATGAATTGAAACTACCTCTGGGGACTTCTTGACTTCTCATTCACAGTTACAACTCTTGGACTTACCTAATTTTTCTTTTCCTATTTTATATATTATACTTGATAACTTAAAAATAGATATTGTACACATCCCTGAACTTTTTCTTTATAATATGTAGTCCACACATCATGATAAGCGAAAATTATTACTCTTCTAAAGAGTAGGTATTTTAATGTAACTCCATATGTGGTTTCATCTCAGGATAGAGTGTCCATTTCATTCTTTAGTGTAACCAAAAAGGAGCTAAGCAAATTATTGTATTTAGAGGGTATGGAAATGTGTTCCTTTAACACAACTTGGGTAACTCACTGAATTGTACCCATAGAGATTATTTTTGAATTATGGTTGGATTCCAGTTATATAGTGACTTCTTCTATAGGTCTTAACTATCCTAGATCTCCAATCTTAGGAAACCTGCATTTTTCAATCACTCTTTCTACTACTACCTGAATGCATTTGCAGAGGCCCATTGAATTTGAGATGTCCTTCTCAAGTTATTTCCCTCTTTTCTAGAAACTTACAAGGGCTGCATAGTTCAACCTATTACCTTTTCAGTTATATTGGAAATATCTTATGGTGCATATGGATTTTCTTCTGGGCATTTTTTCAAATTTTCCTCACTTACATGGACTCCCTCCTACACTTTGTTTTTTATCGATTTTTTCTTTCATTGCTAAAAATTGTGTAGAAAAATCATGTAAATACTTGAAGTAGGTGTACAATTGTTCTACAATGGCCCTAAGATATTCTTATTTTTATGTGGATGTCGCTTTGAATTCAAAAATGTGGGCTCTGTCTCATTTATAATAGCTTACATCTTATTCTAGGGCTTCTACATTGGCTTTATATTCTTCAATCTCTTAGACAATATATTTGATATTCTACTTGGGGGCTTGAGTGAATTCCACTCTTGTCATGGCTAGAGCTATTGGATTGTCCCTAATGTTTGCAACTATTGGTATCTCTATGGTTACTTCAACTGTTGGGGCACTTAGGATGGGAATTTTATTCATATATTGTTTGACAATTTTCTTTGTATCCTTATCGAAGACGAATGAGCTAAGGTTGGCTACTTTATCAACATTGGAAGTGGTGAACGCTCTTAATCCCATATATACAAGAGGAAAATGGCCTATAGTCAGTGTAGTACTAGCAGTGGATTCATATGAACCAATGTCCATAGGATCATTGTTTTTTGCCTCTTCCCTGGATTTATTTTCTTCTTCTTTCTTTCTCATTTATTCCTCATCATGTTTCAACTTCTATTCCTTCCCTCTTAGGAGTCTCAATGGCTCATGTTATTCTTTCTCTCTCTTTTCCTCTCTTATTTTTTTTTTGCTACTTGTTGAATCCTTAGTTCTTTAGCTTCCTTTTCTATCTTTTCTTTCTCCATTGTTGCATTATCTACAGCTTATTATTCATTTTTTTCTTTGGTTGCTACTTCTTTTATTGCCTTATCCTTCTCTAATGTGTCCCTATGTTGGGTGCTACCTCTCATTCTAAAAATAAATTCATCATAGTTAGTGGCCATTTTATGGATCTATTCATATTTCCATGTTTTAAATTTGTAGGGCCATCTATACTTGTATATCTAACAATGTTTACTAACAACTTTTAGGGGGTCATCTTTGTTGAGCCTCTCCTTCCCGAAATGGAAATTTTCCAAAATGTCAACTTCAACAAGTGCCTCCTTCCCATCCTTGAAATCATGGTATCCCATGTAGAAATGCATTGGTCGCCATGGAAATTTATCATCCCTAATGAGGGATCCTCCAACTCTGTGCATGAGAGTGTGGTATGCTACTTCCTTTAGGATCAGTTTACCAAGCACAAACTTCAGGAATAAGTGAGGATATTTGGTTGATTTGTAAACCATGATGTATGTCCCATGCTATAGTACATACCAATCCACAATTCTACCAATATCCTTCATTTCGTACTCTTACATACATGGCACTGGAGCATAGAACAATAACTGGAACAAGGGAATTAAAAAGTGTCCACATATATTGTGATAGTGAACATAGTATCTATGCTCACATAAGTATTGACAATAAACATGAATAGGGGGATTTCTCAATTTCCATTTCCATCCCATACTTGGATAGACATATACTATGCAGATGATATCAAATAGATAGGAATACATGTGGAACTATGGATGCTTCCCTTGCACTATGCATTTTTTTGTTGATATGGTCTCTTCCAGGGTGGTAGAGAGGCTAACAACCTAGTTGAATATGTATCCAATTGTTGTGATTGTATGCAGCAAAAGGACCCATGATTATTTGAAGGTTGAGACATTTTATTCCCCATAAATTCTGCATAGAATGGCTACAATGAATCTTTAAGGGGTCCTCGACATTTTTGTGGGATGATCTATGGGTTTTCTTGTCTTGAATTTTGTCCCTAGGATCCACCAGTTTTTCATGGTTTCTATACATTCTATAGTACATAGCATCATTCAGTCTTCCATAAGTCCAATATCTTCAATGGGAATATTATATCATGTGTGCAAGACTGAATCCTAGAATGATGAGAGATTTTTCCCTTGATTATCTCTTAATATTAGCCTATTGTCCACACCTATTTGGCGAATGATCCATGAGAAGGCCTCTACACAATGTGAACACAACAACATGTGCATATATATTATGAAGTTGAGACCATTTTAGTGCTTGGTAAACCCCTAGGTCTTGGTTTTCATCTAATAAATCAAGATAGAAGTCTTGTTGAAACATTTGGTAAATTTATCACCATTGATACACCACACCGGTGTCCATATTGCATATGGTGTCATTGTAGATGGGACCTGGAATAATCACCCATATCAACAAAATTGGGTATTCGCATGGTTAGTTTTATCAAAGAATGCAAGTTCTTGTATAGAAAAATATTATCTGGGAAAAAAGTCTTTTATGTTTATAATAGTCATTTCTAAGTTGGGTTTATGAGTGAAATCCACGAGAAATGGTTGGGAAGCCTCCTTTGAAGATTTTTTTGATACTTGGGACTCTGGTTTTTCTTCATATTAAAATTAATTTGGCAAAGAAATCTATGTGCTACCCATCAAATTTGGAATCCCATGTTAGGAATTATACTAGGGAAAAATGGGAAATATGAGGAGAGGATCAATGAATTTTGTTTGAAGGATCTAATCAAATTGAACAAAAAAACAATCTTCCATGTATCTATGTTCATTGACTCAGACTCCATGTGCTCTCAATGAAATAAATTTGGGGCTCTTGTCGAAATTTTCCTCTATTATGTCCCTAAAATAATTTACCCATGGAACGCACTACCCTAGTGGTGACGAAGTTAAATGTATAACCTTGTGAGGTGATATGTGAGACGTGGAGGCTTCAAGAAATGTTTGCAGGAAACACAGTTTCTCGTTCCTTCCCAAAGGATATGCTCATAAGGGGGAAATGTCTAGATCATATATGACAAAAAACCCTTGATAATGGAAAGGGACCAGTGAGGTTGGTTAAGTTTTCTTTATGGAGGGAAATTCACTGTTGAATTTTGTGCATGGGTAGAAGGAAGGACAAGTTAGGTTATGATTTGAATTTTTTTTCTTCTAAGAAAAAAAACATACTGAGAAAATATAAAACCTTAGCCGTGGTTTGGGCATACCTCTCAAGAGGAGATTAGTTTTTGGTGATGTGTCTAGTGTGGTCAAGGTCATGGTGAGCGTGCTCGGTGCTCAATTCTCACGAAAAGAGTGTTGGACAATTGGTTTTCATTGATGTTATTGGACAGTTAGTTGTCATTGATGTAAACAGATGTGATGGGTGTATTTGGAGAAGTCTCCAAAGTTTTCCCCTTATGGTGTAAATGTAAGCATGGCCCTCACATGAAGACACTTTGAATAAGTCTACAAGAAACCCATAGGTGTGGTCATGAATCCCTAAGTTGTTTCAGGAATAAGGACATGAAGAACAGTGTAAATGTAGGTAACACACTCATAGATGGATATTCCTCGTCATGTCGTTTCCAATGGTAGGTGGAACATCACGTAGTTCATCATGGTTGAGGATTTATGAGGTCATGGATTTGGAAGCCCCAAATATGGGTTAATAAGCCCCTAATTGGTTGCAAGTCATTAATGAAAGGGTAAAGTAGTTGTAACAAGAAATTTCAAGAAGCCCTAAAGTTAAGGAAAGAGGTTACTTAGAAAAAATATATATACACCTCAAGAAGTCACTCATAAGTACATTCAGACACACATTCTATTGAATATCGTCTATGTGATTAAGTGATTCTTATCTGAGGTAACCAAGGAGATCTGAGGCAAATTTCAGAGGGAAGATGAAGTGAAAAAGAACAAAATTTGAAGGGAGGATGAACTCTTGTGATGGTGTGTTCTAAGGTATGTTATTTAAAGGTCATCTTACCATTTTCACTATAACGTTGTTTATAGAATGAATCAGATAGAAAAAAATTGGGGTCTATTGAGAAGAGATATCAAGTTACCTTTGGTAAATATTTCAACTTCTGGGTCGTAGTATTTCTTCTGGGTCATAGTATTTTTGGAGACATACTCTGTGGAAGATAGGGTTTTTGTCTAGTCCTGAAACTTGTCTCAAACAAGGGTTCTGGGTAAAACAATCATAACTTATTCATAGAGGATCCACATTATGTGAGAATAATTGCAGTGGAATGATAACATTCTATAGTATATTGAGTGTGAGTTTCATAATCAACTATCAAATATTGAGTGTGGGGCATGCTTTACAAGTTCGCTCTCCAGAACGGAATAAAATTACAGAAGTTTTTCCATTTTCGCAATAACTTATGTTCTGAGAAGTTGCAGACCCTGAAATTTTTAGGAGATGGAAGAAAGAGATCAGAGTATCTGTGGGTAAAATTTTAGACCTTGATTCATTATAGTTATGTATTTATTCTTGTTGAAAGTTAGGTTTTTTGACTAATCCAAAACTAGTCCCACAAGACTGAGGTAAAGTTTGATGAAGATGTTATTCTCTTGTTGTTGAGACTGAGGAAGAGCTACATGTCTGTAATATTGTGTATCAGCTCTGCTACATGATCAAAGGTATTCTTTACATGTATTATTGAGGGTTATGTTTATAATACATTCTTGATGCATGTCTTGATGATGATGGTACATGATATGGTACACCTTTGTGATGATATGATACATTGTTAGAAGTATATATTGACTGTCTTGGTATCTAGTTTGGTATATGTCATGGTGATTTTATCACATGCTTGAGGCACATGTTATGGCACTTAGTTGAGGAAATTTATTGATGATATCTTAGGGTACATGGTGTATGGCATGATTGAGACATATCATGAGTGATATGGTATATGGTTGATGCATGAGATGGTACATGGTTGATGTATGTGATATGGTACATGGTTGATGTACTTGGTATGGTACAAGGTTGATGCATGGTATGGTACAGGTTGATGTCCATGGTATCGTACATGTGTATGTACATGGTATGGTATAGGTTGATGTGCATGGTTGATACATGGTTGATACAGATTGATGCACATGGTATGGTGATGGTTTTGGTATCCATGTGATTGGATTTGGTTACAGTTGGTTGATGATGATATATCAGTGAGAGTGACAGGTTGATGAGACAGTGACAGTGATAGGTTGGATGATTGGTTGATCATCAGGCACAGGTTGATGTGACAGAGTGACAGTGATTGGTTGATGTCACAGAGTGATAATGATTTGTTGATGTGACAGTGTTAGTCACAAGTTGATGTGGTAGTGATAGTGACAGGTTGGTTGATGATAGTGGTAGTTACAGGTTGATCATTGGTAGTGATAGTGAGTCTACACTTATATTTCAGGGCGGTAGGACGGGGCAAGGAGAGGGGGTTGTATCCTCCTTCTAGTTGGTTCCGAAGAACTCAGGGAGTTGGAGCTTCCTTCAGGTTGGTGTCTGTAAATCAGGGGGTCGTAGCCTCCTTTCAGTTGATGTCAAAGAACTCAGGGAGTTGGTGTTTGTTGGATGCAGACTGAATCAGAAAGAAAGGCTATTTTTGGAGGATAATCATGCAAGAGGAAAAAGACAGCTGGAAAGAAAAGTGGCATGCGCACATGCATGGAGAACCTAACGATGTTAGGGTTAGGTTTTTGGTAATGAATTGTATTAGATGGTGAGACGAAGATATATATAATTATTACTTGGAAGAGAGAGGATATAACCAAAAGAGAAACAAAGGGACAGAGAGGAAGAGAATTGCAAGGACCGTATGAGTCATTAAGTTGGTGAGCTAGAGAAGGCATGAGAGACTCAATCTCAAGGGTTGTATCGCAGGTTGAGGAGCCTGGTGTGATCTAGTCATCCTCGCAGGGATCAAGGAGCTTGTGGGAGAGATGAAGAACTAAGATTGTAACCATGCGTAGCGTGGGAGATTTCCAAACTATAATAGAAGCCTGAGATCCAAATCTTTGTGGACGTAGCCCAGGGGGGGTGAGCCACGATAACATTGTGTTATGTGACTGAATGAATGTGTCTATGTGTCTGATTAGTTGATGAATGATGAATGAATGAAGTAACTAAGTAGATATTGTATGTTGCATGCATGGATAGAATGAATGCTATAACTAGATGTTAAATGGACTGAATAAAGGTTAAGGTGCACAAACACAGATCTCACTTAGTCTCATGTTGCAAACACCTGAGTATTGCAGCCACCCATAGAGATATCTCAGCTGAGACTGCACAGTGCACCCCATGTACTGCATTTCCCTCTGGATTACTAGAGGGGTTGATAGTCTTTAAGGGATTTTGTTGGGAAGCTTATTAGTTCTGAATGAGGGTCAATCTATAATGGTCAATGAGAATCAGAATACCCCATAAGAATATCTCAAGACCAATAGAGGAAGAGTAGATAGAAAAAATGAAAAACCAACAAATGGTTATGTTGTCGGCTGATTAGAAGGCAATGGGATTGAGCATATGAGATATGCAGAAGAAGTGTCAAAATCATATGGGATCAGATGACAAGAAGGTGAAAGAATGTGAATCTAAAAGGGGATGTTGAGACCGTGGAATCCCACGAAGGCAGAGATAGAAAGATGGTTGAAGACAAAGGAGCTCTAGTTTGCACAGAAAGATAACAGAAACTCAAAGCTAACACCTCGCAAATATCTGGACAAGTACGTATTCACCGACTTGCATGAAGTATTTTTCTGTGATTTCCCACACATATTGCAGGAGTGGATCAAACGATTGAAACACAACCATCCAACGAATCAGATCAGACAGCTAGAGTGGAACCCTAAAGAGATCACACAGTTACAATGAGATGATAATAAGTTTACACACGCACTAGATTTCTGGTTAGAAAACATTGTTTTCGGATTTATCACAGAGTTTGCAGTAGACACAGCAAAGTCATACAGCGCAGTTGAACAAGAATTATTGAAGGGACATCGAAGTAGGTACATCAAATCATGATATACTTCCATTAATATATTGTTATATAATAAATGTGTAATGACAATGGAATCATACAACTAAACTTCCCTGCGTGCATGGGGGAAGGGGGGAAGCACTGACGGGAAAAGGAAAAATGGAAGGATAAGGGGATAAAGGAAAAAAGGAGGAGGCCTTGGATCCAATTATGATGGTGGACGATCAGATCAAGAGGATCATGGTGACAGTTGGAAAGAAGCACAGTGGAGTACCCTACCAATATAAGGTGAACACCAAGAAGAGAGTCGTAGCCACGAGGGAAGGCTTGGAAAGTGATGAAGAGGAGGTAGAGGATCTATAGGATGTGGAGAAGATTGAGGAAATCATGCACTTGAAATATGAGAGGAAGAAGAAGGTAGCACTCCTATCCATATCAGTTTCAGTGTGGAACCCATAAACCCATGTGCGACTAATACACCAAGAAGAACACCACCATTTAGACAACCAAATTTTGGGAGAAGGAAGATAGCAGGAAGTACATGTACACAAGGAACAACAACTGGGGGAGCTAGTTCATGAAGCAGTAGTCAATTATCTACACCGCACGAGGGTATTAGTTGAGAATTTAAGATGGCAGTCAATGATCCAACCATCAGGTTACCAGAATTCAAAGGAGAAGCATCGGAGGACCCAGAGAAGCATTTGTTTATTTGTGAAAATATTTGGGAAGAAAAACAGATCACAGACGAGGAAACTAAACTTTCACAGTTATCTATCACATTAAGAGATAGCGCACTATATTGGTATATGATTTTAGTTGCAAGCAGTTCGCCAGGGACAACTAGAATGATTGGAGATATAGAAAAGTTGTTGATAAATGAGTTCAAGAAGTCGATTTCATAGGATCAATACATGAACGCGATGATAGAGATCAGACAGAAACCAGGAGAATCTGTGTGGGAGATTGACCAGAGATTCAAATGACTAAAGGGAAAGATAAAATATGTCATGAAAGATATGCAACATAGGCACCTATTCGTCAATTCACTGTTACCACACTTGAAATATCCACTACGACAATAGAAGTTTAAAACTCAGGCAGAAGCTCTACAGGAAGCCATGCAACTGGAAGAAAACCAATATCAGAAGACAAATCCAACCATTGAGGAGTTGAAGGAGGATCTGAAGAACTTAACATTCCAGCTAAAAAATAAAAAGAACAAGGAAAAAATATAATTTCTTTGGTGTACCACATGTAGGACATAAGGACACCATAAGAACGAATGTCCAACATTTGTGCAGTACATGGCAGAAGGAATGACAAATCCATTACCAATAGGAGGAATATGGTGTGAGATCTGTAAGAAACAGGGTCATCCATACCACTTCCCAATGATGCATAAGTACCAGACAGTACCAAAGAGCTCGTTTTGCAGCTTTTGCAAGTCAGTAGACCATGATGACAAAGATTGCAGAACCATGGACTTGATGAGGGAAATAATATCATATGCATATAGGGTGCAGGAATAAATGATGACTGGGAAATCCGCACCCTAGTTTAATCAAGTACCATCCTCGTACAAAACTGCGCAACAACAATATAATATTGTGCAGTAACCATATAACATTGCGCAGCCACAGTATAATATCGTGCAACCACACTATAATACAGTTCAATATAACTAGGTGCCTCAGTATAATGCACCTCGAGGGGATCGAGATGGATATAGAGGCAGAGGAAGAGCAAGAGGAGGCTTTGGAAGAGGTAGAGGACCAGTGGTATGCAACAATTTCAAAAAACCAGGACACTATTCAAGAGAATTTCCACTTGCACCAGCGACCTATATGTATTGTCATGCATCAGATCATGACACGGAAGAGTGCCTGACACTATTAGGGAAGATCCAGGAGAAGAGAAATCAGAGCAATCAAAATGTTTAGTGGATTTCAGCAGAAGCGAGGGACGAAGGAAGAAACATCAACATAGTTACATGAAGCAGAGCTAAAACAGGAAACGATGTAGTACGACAAGAACCAACACAACACCAATGGGTGAAGAAGAATGTTGAACCAAGGAAGTAGTTTGATGCATAGAACGAGAATGAGATATTCAAGAAAGCCAAACAATAATTTCTAAAGCCATACATTGCATCGACATCAATCGCGCAACATAGTAAGGAAGAACTAGAGTACGAGATGCCTCCATCATTGGATCACACCAAAGAAACACAACGCCTAGGAAGAGTAAGTATGATTAAAGGATTTTTGCAATCATGTGTAAAAATACTAAATGATCCATCATTTGTTAATGTATTACAAAATATGATAGAAATATGTAGCATAGAGGTAGAAGTAAAGTTAGAACAAAAAACAGTCAATCACCTACATTCAAGGAGGAGAACAAGTAGGGAGTTCAAGCTGAACACCAACATTGGAGATTTCAACATGGGAGATATTATATTGGATTTATGATCCAAAGTCAATGTATTACCCAAGAAGACATTGCAATGTATGGGAGAACCCACATTAGGATATTCACCTGTTCAGCTGAAACTAGCAAATCATAATATATTTCTACCAATTGGAATACTAAAAGGAGTAGCAATAGACCCGGATGGAGTGTAGACTAAAGACGACTTCGAAGTAATCAAGATAGTGGATGGAAAAAAACCTTATCCAGGATTGCTTGTCCTGGATTGGGAGTTTGATAACCAGGCCATAATCAACTTGAAGATAAGGAAGATGACCTTTGATTCAGAAGAATACAGATTCATTGTTCCATTTGACCCATCAAAGGGGGAAAGGTTCATAGAGCCTACTTTCTTAGACCTGGAGGAAATTAACCAGTTGTACAGAACAACTGTGCGAGATGAAGATTACGTAAACCCAATTGCATATGGGGTACTCAATTGGCAAAGTATCACCTCATGTGCGTCAAACTCAAATACAGGATTAGAAAATTGGCAACAGAGGTTAAACGAGGTCTCCACAAGGATATGCGCAAGAATATACCGCACAATAAGATGGGTAGGTACGGAGATAAGGTAACCTCCTAGCTTCCATCAGGTGAATGACCTAAAAACATTCTTAACATGGTACGAAGATGAAGTGTTAGGAAATCAGAGGCTCTTAGCCCAAGCTATAGCACTCAAGGTGACACCTATGATATGGTGGGGTGCGCACAAAGAAATAGCCAAGGACTAGTATCAATATAAGTAGTTACTGCACATTAGGTTTGGCGCAGAACAAGGAAGCAACCAGCAGCAGAAATATAATGGACAAGGGGCACCATCAAAACACTTGGAGATGTGCAGAGCGCTATGGAAAATAACACCACCAGAGGAATGGACTCACCATTTTGTACACACATTAGAGGGCATCCCAGCAAACTACTATACAAACCAAGAACTACGTAGAGGAACTATCAGCTAGACAGTATTACAATAGAAATTTACAGTCACTTTCTCATTTGAGCATAAGAACCCCAACATAGACGCAACACTTAAACAAATCAAAGGGGTTATATTCATTAAGGAACCAGAATTTTAACTTATGACAGAAGAACAACAGCAAAATAGACAGACTGTGAAAGAACTATTGTCATGCTACCATGTGCAAGAAGAATCACCAGATGAAGATGACCTGTGTGATATTCAAATTGGGGAATTTAAAGGCGAGATAGAAGTGGAAGGTCCACCTCTAGAATCAGAAGTAATTGTTGCACCGATCAAGGTGAAGAGAGTCAACATCAGGACAGTTGAGAATCCCAAAATGGCCAGCATTGGAGACTACTGGGATGAGAAAACAGTGGAAAGCATAACAAATTTAATGCATGAGTACATTGACATGTTCCCAACAACGTTCAAAGAAATGAAAGGCATAGTAGGAGAGCTAGGAGAAATGAAGATACCACTCAAAGCTGAAGCAAGACCGATTAGACAGCGACCATACAGACTAAATCTGATATATATAAGCAAAAAGTCAAAGTTGAGATCGATAGGATGTTGGAGGCTAGAATCATAGAACCTGTAGAAGAATCTGAATGGATAAGCCCGATGGTAGTTTAGGAAAATAAACAAGAGGGGATAATAATATGCATTGAATTGAGGAAGTTGAACGATGTGTGCCTACATGACCTGTTCCCTACCTCATTCACAGATGAAGTCTTGGAGAATGTAGAAGGAAATGAAGTTTATTCATTCACTGACGGATTCTCAGGATACCATCAGATCAAGATAGAACCAGAAGACAGAAACAAGACCACTTTGTCCACAGAATGGGAATCCTACCAGTATACAGTCATGTCGTTTGGAGTGAAGAATGCACCAATGATATTCTTCAGAGTAGTCATAGCTGCATTTAAAGAATTTATCCACCGGTTCCTAGAGGTATATCTAGACGATTCGACAGTCTATAGTCTGTTGAAAGACCATGTCGAGGTCTTGTAGCTGATGTTATAAATATGCAGGAAGTTCCAAATATCGTTAAATATCAAAAAGTGCATCTTCAGAACACCTTTTGGGATACTATTGGGCCATATAGTATGCAAGCAAGGCTTGCTAGTGGATCCTGCCATGATTGTAGTAATTGTTAACTTGCCACCACCAAAAATAGTTTGTCAATTGAGAGAAAAATTAGGACACGTAGGATACTATAAGAAATTTATAAAGGGGTATGCACAGATCATTGCACCAATGGATAAATTGCTAAGGAAAGACACAAAGTTCCAGTGGAATGAGGACTGTTAGCACGGTCTGGATACCCTGAAAGAGAAGACTATAACTGCACCAATCCTAGTATTCCCAGATTGGGAAAAGAAATTCCATGTACATGTAAATACATCATCCATAGCACTTGGATCTATTCTGGAGCAGGAGAATTAGACCATCCTATAGCATTTGATAGCAGAAAACTATCAGAATCAGAGCAAAACTACAACACCACGGAGAGGGAAGACTTAGCTATGGTCTACACGCTTCATAAATTAAGGAATTATTTATTGCGGAAACATTTCAAGATGTTCATAGACCATTCAATGGTCAAATACCTCATCAACAAGCCAGTGTTGGGGGGGAGTATTTGTAGATGGTTATTGTATTTTCAAGAATTTGACTTTGAAGTGATAGTCAAACTAGGAAAGTTGAATGTGGGACCTGATCACTTGTCGTGGATTACTAACAGAGAGGAACCCATGAATATAGAGGACAAATTTCCCGATGCAAAGTTATTTTCAGTTCATATAGCCGATGAATACTTCACATACATCATATAGTACTTGACTACAAGGACTGCGCCACACGAATACAACACTGCGCAGAAGAAAAATATTGTAGTCAAGGCTACAGATTACTAATTAATTGTAGGACACTTATACAAAATGGGTGCAGATATCAAATTGAGAAGATGTGTGATAGAACACAAAACACCATGGATCTTAGCAGCAGCCCACGAGGGAATAGCAGGAGGACATTATGCAGACAAATCTACCACGCAGAAAGTATTGCACGCAGGATTATGGTGGTTGACCATGCACAAAGACTCAAAGGACGACTGCCAAAAATGTGATGTATGTCAGAGGTTTGGTAAACCGAATAGAAGAGATGAGATGCCCCTATGACCACAAGTATTTTTGCAGGTATTTGACAAATGGGAAATAGATTTTGTGGGACCAATTAACCCACCAGCAAAAAGGTCAGGAGCGGTACATTATTACTGCGATAGAATACCTGACAAGATGGGAGGAAGCAACACCAGTTAAATATTGCAATGCAGAGACAACAACACACTTCCTGTTTGAGCAAGTGATCACTAGATTTAGTTGCCTGGGGATTTTGATAAGTGAACAAGGCACTCATTATTAATAGTATTATTAAGGCTATGACTCAGGAATTTGAAGTTCATCATCAAAAGCGTACACCACATCATCCTCAAACAAATGGAACAGTGGAATCCTTTAACAAAATCCTTGAAAATGCACTAATGAAGATCTACAACATAAATAGGGATGATTGGGACTTGAAGATACCAGCAATTTTGTGGGCATGCAGGACCACATGCAAAAAATTAACAGGACAAACATCATTCAGATTGGTGTATGGACAAGAAGTTGTGGTGCCATTAGAGTTTTTGGTACCTAATCTATGCATAGCATCAATTACAAACATGACAGAATGAGGCACAGTACAATAAAGGATAAATTAGCTGATGATCATGGAGGAATATAGGATTCTAGCAAGGTTCCACCAAGAAGTCCAAAAATCAAGGGACAAATCTTGGCATGACAGACATATCAAGCGAAAGAATTTTAAGGAAGGAGACTTAGTCTTGGTGTATGACAGTGAATCCCTTCAGCACCCAGAAAAACTCAGAATGCATTGGTTAGGACCATACGAAGTAAAAAATGTCACAGACGAGGGAGTTGTACAGTTAAAGGATTTAGGAGGAATAGAACTCAGAGGGATGATCAATGGGAGCCAACTGAAGCTTTATAGGGATAGTCGACCTCCTGGAACTTAACAACAACAAAAAAAAATAGAGGAGATATTGCGACGAACATCAAAATATAACGCGTCGAACATCAAAAGCTAACAACAAAATAATAGGGCGTCGAGAAGAGAATGAGCATGCACACTCAAAAATACTGGCACGGCGGAGGAAAAGGCCAACGGTCACTACAAAGTGGGAAACAGTGAGAAATACTGATACGGAAAATAACCACCAACAGACGACGACTATCAAACTTAAATAACAAAAATAACTAATGGGACACCGCATTAATCGCGCCAACTAATGATGGCAAGGGAATTCAATGGAAAGTACGCAGGAAGCATCGGTTCAATTAAAACACAAATTGGGTAACATCTCCCAAAATCTTCACACAATTCCTATATAAGATAGTATGCAGGATCAGTGAGGTTATTGAGGAATTAAGAAAAGAAGAGAGAAGTAGAGTATACATAGTTGAGAGAGAAGTTTGCAAAGGTTACAAAGGCCACTACATTTGATAGACAATAACCTTAAAACCATGGCACCACCCAAACAGGGAGAACCGAACTAAACTGGCAGACGACCCCAAAGCAACGCCAGATCCCCACCGCCAACACAGGGAAGCAGACAACAACCACTTCAGCCTCTAGAAGTCGTCAATGTGGATGAAATATCGTCACCCAATATGCCACCAGGAAGCCCCACAACTATTGTGGAGGAAACCCAACAAACAACACCAGTGGGCATGGACATGGATGTACCAAAAGGGGGTCAGAGACAACACGCTAAGGACTCAAGAAATAATTCACCCCCCAGAAACCCTGAACAAGGCTCGAGAGTTAATGGCATGAGTCTGAAATAGGAAGAAACGATCGCACCAGAAATGTCACACACAACCACGTTGAAATAGCCACAGGATGGCACAGTGGAAGATGTCACCATCCGACCAGATGAGTATGCGGAAGAGAGAACAATGGAGGTTGGAACCTCAAGTCAGCCACCACAGTGGAAGGGAAAATAGCTAGTACCAAGGTCACCGCATAGGTAGGACGCTACAGCCATTGTCTTGTCATGCATTCCATAAGGGGTACATATAGAAGGAAATATGTTAGGCCACGTGGAGAAATTGAGGTACTCATACCATGACGTGAAGGACACAGAAAAGTTCCCAGAGTTCTCCAAGAAATTTTACCTATAGACTGTGGGTATAGGACCCTTTGGCGAACCAATTAACCAACTAGTCCAATGGGAAACCGAACTGGCCAAAATCGAGATACTAGGCCTGTTGGACATCCCGCACTTTGGGAGAGGCCAATACGCAAACAACTGTGTCAAGAAACCGATGGCAGTCACGTATGGAGAATACACGTGGCTGGAATATCTTGTCTCAACAAACGTAGAGCTTATTGCAACATCACAGGGCTAACATCACAAAGGGAGGACCCCACATAGTTCCTTGATGACAAGACGAAGGAGAAATCACTAGCCGAGGAAATGAAGAATAAATATGGTACCGAAAGACGGTCGCGTGGAATCATAATCAAGCGTATTAGTGACTTGGTGACAAGAATGGCTATTAAAATTATGGCATACAAATTACTTAGGAAATTCTGCAAGGAGGAATTCCCTGTCGGGGTTGTTGTAGTTGCAGCATAGTGTGCGGAGGGCACCACACTTAGCTAGGCCTCGTACTTGCTGAATCTGTTCCTGGACAACTACAAGGACGTGTAGGATCTAGGGACAAAATTTCACTATTCATGGCTACTCATCCTGATCGCCTTGATCAATTGGAAAGAGCCTAAGTATTCATTCTTTTCCCAAAGACCCAATCCTTTCCACGTAGCATGATACCTATCGTCGGGGTGCACTTCAAATCCCAAGAACAGAAAGGAGAATGCAACCATATTGGAAGGATATCACAGCGATCTACAGGAGCACATTGCCAACACTTGGAGAGTGATGTCGGAAGTGGTCGCACAATATCAAGGCATATCCAACTCCAAAGTGACTAAACATGCAATGTGGATCCATGCACTAAAGGATCCCAACAATCAATGGTTACAATTGAGCTACTGCATAAAGGAGGCAGACATAGAGATGGCCATCAAGGATTGGGATGATGGCTGGAGGATTCCAATCATGAATCAAGAAATTCCCGCAGGAATGGAGGAGGAGGTAGGACAGGGGCAGACACATGTCGAAGAGATAACAATGCCCAAGAAGCCAAGGACAAGTCAGAACAAGGTGCAACAAAAAAATGGGGGGTGTCCAAGAAAGGCACCCAGGTGGGGAAGAAGAACAACACATAGGAACCACAGGTATAGGAGAAACAGACTGAGACAGCATAGGGAACCAAATCAAGTGCTACTCAGTAGGAGAAAGGCCATAATAAGAGGCAAGTCATCCAAGCAGGGGGTGCACGCAAGAAATCTAAGGTGCACAAAACGCCCCCAGAATACATGATCACGGAGGATGATCTGGACATGGTGGCCCAAATGGTCTAGGATCACACAATGGAGGATTTTTACAATTCTTAATGCCAAAGGGACAAGATTTAGGAGGAGCTAGCATACATGCGACAACTCCTTCAGCAGCTCAGAAAATCACAGGGGGTCGATAACAACGTAGGAACAGTGCCATCAACATCACAGATAGGAGGCAAGGTTGGATCAAGCGAGCAGGAAAGGATCCAGATGACAGCACAACCGAGCTCGACATTTCATGTCACACCCAACATCTTGCTCATGGATCAAATCATGGGGAAGACACCCCTGAAGGACTTGGACCAAATACAGTTGGTATTGATGTGGATACCAACAAAGGCCTTATATAAACTACAAGTCAGCATCGCGCAGGAGGTATAGTCACGTGCACGCACATACGCAACGGAAATGCAACAGACAAAGGACAATTGAGACAAGTTGGAATTGGTATTCGAGCAGGATAAGCTAAATACCAAATATGAAAAAGACCGCACGAATAGGATGGAGCAGGAATTGGCCATAACCTATGAGAAAATATCAAAGAGCACGTAGATGGCATAACTCATGGTGACACAGAATATTGATCAGATTGTGCAGACAATCAATCAATACAAATAGGATATCGAGCACCTTCAGGAGCAGCTCATACCTACCACTCTGCTAGAAGTGAAGGAGCAGAGGAAGCAGGAGGGAACAACGCAGATAAAGGAGATAGAGCGACAAGTCCATGCGGCGGCCAACTTGTTCGAGAAGGAAGAAAAACTATGGACAAATCTGGAAGAGGATCAACAGGTCTAGCAGTGGGACCAAGAAGAAGAAAGGATAAGCGAAGCTATCCAGGACCTCAAGTAGAGGTAGAAGACAATGTCGATCACAGAGCGTGTCAAAGGAGCACATGATATGAAGAAACTACAATCAGAACTCATAGTTGCGCAGACACATAAAAAGGAGCGCTAATGTCAAATGGAACTTCTCCAAGAGGGGGCAGTAGAGGTCATTACATAGGAGGAAGACACAAACAACAACATGGCACAAACTCAGGCAAAGTGTGCAGGGATGGTAAGCGACGATATTGCAGTGCAGGTATTGGATGCACTCAAGGAGAAGACTGCGCAGGCCCAAATGCAAGAAAAGGAGATCATGAAGAAGTTGCAGGTGATCGCAGGACAGATCAACGAATCGCACAAGGTTTAGGTGGCTTGAGACAATCCACAACTCAATGTTGGGGGCCTGTTGGATGCGGAATGAATCAGAAACAAAGGTTATTTTTGAAGGAGAAGCATGCAAGAGGAAAAAGACAGCTTGAAGGAAAAGCATCACACATGAATGCATGGAAGACCTAATGACACTGGGGTTAGGGTTTTGGTAATGTATTGTATTGTATGGTGAGTTGAAGATATAGATAAGTAGTACTTAGGAGAGAGATGAGAAAACCAAGAGAGAAAGGGAGGGACGGAGAGGAAGAGAATTGTAAGGATTTATGAGTCATTAAGTTGGTGATCTAGAGAAGGCGTGAGCGGCTCGATCCTGAGGGTTATATCGCAGGCTAAGAAGCCTAGTGAGATCTAGTTAGCCTCATAGGGAGCAAGGATCCTATGGGAGAGAGGAAGAACTAAGATTGTAACCATGCACGGCGTGGCATATTTCCAAAATATAATAAATGCCTGAGAGCCATATCTTTGTGGACGTAGCCCAGGGGGGGTGAACCATGCTAACATTGTGTTATGCAACTTAATGAATGTGTCTTTGTGTTTGATTAGTTGATGAATGATGAATGAATGAAGTAACTAAGTAGATATAGTATTTTGCATGCATGCATAGAATGAATGTTATAACTAGATGTTAAATGGAATGAATAAAGGTTAAGGTGCACAAACAGAGATCTCACCCAATCTCAGGTTGCAAACACCTAATTATTGTAGCCACCCACAGAGCTATATCAGGTGAGACTGCATAGTGCACCCTGTGTATTGTGTTTCCCTCTGGATTACTAGAAGGGTCAATAGTCTTTAAGGGATTTTGTTGGGAATCTTCTTAGTTCTAAACCAGGTTCAATATGTAATGGTCAATGAGAATTAGAATACCCCATACGAATCCCTCAAGACCAATAGATGAAGAGTATATAGACAAAAGGAAAACCAACAGTGCTTCCTTTAGGTTGGTTCCTGTAAAGAAAGGGGTTGTTGCCTCTTTCCAATTGGTGTTGGAGAATTTGGAAGTTGGTGCTTCTTATGACTGTATTCTTGATACATATAAAAAATCATTATGTGGTTTTCTTCCATTTTGGTTTCCATATAAATTTTGTTGTATAGTGCATGTCATTTTGATGTGATGATATTTATTAGGGTTATATGCTCATGATATATTGAATGAAATATTGTTGATAAAGTTGAAGTTTATATATTGTGATTGAAAGTGGTAAAAAGTGTTCATATTAATCCACCCCCCCCCCCTCTCAGTATTCCGAGAATTGGTATCATATCAGGTCCTTCAAGAAATCACTTTAACCACTAGAAGGTAAATCATGGATGTCATGGCTAACAGATACAGAGCTAATGTAATATTATGGTTTGATGGTCAAATTTGTCTGAAGCATGAGATGTGGAACAGAAAAATGAGCTTCATGCAATGTATCGCCTGAAAAATATTTCCATGTGATTTATTGTGTGAGGGAGAAGTTTGTGAGTCCATTGTAAGTCTTGGTTCATTTAAATGTGTCACATAAGGAATATTTTCAGAGTCATGTGAGATGTCACACAAAAAAAAATATTGTGATATATCGTAATGATGAAAATTTTGAAGTTGCAATAGAAGGTGAAGGATAAAGGTTTGTTAGAATGCTTCTTTGTCACAAAGATGAAAATTTATTAGGATGAAAAATGCGGTGGCTAAAACAAGAGATGTGTGATATGCATCGTGTCACAACTAAATAAATTTTATGTGAAACACTTTGTGTCACAGGAAAATAAATTTAGTATGAAATGTCGCAACAAGACAAAGTTTTGGAGGATGCAAAAAAAAATCATGAAAGTTTTCTAAAAAGGAATTTTAAAGGGATTTAAAAGGATCTAAAAGGCCATGAAAAAATAATTAAGTTACCAAAGGAACTCAAAATTTGAGATAAAAGGAATACCATGTACATGAAATCATTTAAATCACAATAAGAGGGACCCCATACTATTTCAGCCTCTAGGGGGGACTACAGTCAAAAATAGTGTGGGGGGTTGTTTCTAGCTTAACAATTGGAAACACACTAAGAAAATCCATGAATCTCTACAAGAAAACCTTAGGATAGTTACCAGTTATTTAAAAATGGATTATTTTACCTCAATGCAAAACGAAAACTCATCATGAAGTTAATTTCCTAACTTGGGCTTCCCTCAGAGGTGAGTTTGGTATCATAATGTAGAAATACCATGCTGAAAATTTTAGGTCAATTATTTTGTTTCTTTGGTGTTGCTCCATTGCCAACCAACGTCCATAGCCCTGAAGGACTCACCATGATATTACATCGCTTTCTCCATTTCCAGAAGGAATCCATAGCCTCAACAAAGATACATGCATGTCCCACATGATATGCAATTCATTTTCTAAGACTTTACCTTTAAACTTGTTCCCTTTTTATTTTATTTCATAGATAGGTAGATGGGGGGTTTCAATTTTGCTTTAAGGGTGCATGGGATGATTCCTATTCATGAGAAATGCATAGATATACCTGATATATGATAATCTTCTTCCTTATGTGGAATAACTTGGATACTCCATAAGCCTATGGGTAAAACATCAGTCATTAATCAAATGTAAGTGAGTGGATCCTTGAAGGTAACCAATGATATATTCGTAATTGGGCATGGGTTACTGATGGTTGTTTTTCATTCAAGTAGTGTTCCACCACACAGTCAAAATCTTGAATACTAGACTAAGGTGATGAATAAGCAGTAGAACCAGTATTGTATCCATTGGGATGAGAGTGGATTTTCATGATTCTGACCAGTTGTATTCCATGTCATTGAAATAGGTAGAAAATATTAGCAACAATAATATTCTTCTGAAAAAGGAATTATTCAGTGTTATTTTGAAAGAGGAACTAATTAAGAAAAAAAAAAACTGAAAATGAGAAAAGCAAATGAATTATCCAAATCAAACGAGTGAAAACGAGCACAATTGAAATGCATCATTTAAAAACACAAAAAAATAGATTATTTATGTACTAGTCAGCTGCCATATGATGGCTAAATGAAATATTTTTTCAATGCTTGACCATTAACAGGAAGGAGATCTACTTCTCCTTCAAGATTTTGTAGTCTATATGTGCCTAGGCCAATTTTTTCCATCACCAAGGACCAAGGCATAGCTATAGGAATTTGGAATGTTTCTCTTGGTCTCATGTGGCTTATCCCATTTCAGTACATGGTATCCCACCTAAAAGTCCTTGACTCTAGAAGAATTATTATCAAACCATCTTTTGATATTCTATTGAGGAATAACAAATTTCTTCTTTTCTTTCTCTCTCTCTCTCTTCTTCTAGCTTAAAATAGAGTATCAACTCTTTTTTGGATAATTGGGAAATTATATCCATGTGAGATTTGAGATAATTGAAAAGAAGGAAAGAAAATATTTGTGGGAATCATAGCTTCTTTCCCATACACAAGGGAGTAAGGGGATGTCCCTAAAAGAGTATTTAGGAGTCACTATAGCTTCCTATAGGAAATTTGGTCTAGCGTTGTGAAAAATCCCCTAATGGTCAACTATGGTTTGTTTCAAAATATGGATCAAGCTTTTATTAGTGGACTCAACTACTCCATTTCCCTTAGAGTAATAATTAGATGCATATCTCAAGTTGATCCCTTTGTTTAAAGAAAACTAAGGAAGAAAAATATGTAGCATTATCGAAAGCAATAGTAGTTGGCACTCTAAAACTAGTAATCAAATGTTGCTCCAGAAAATGAATACAACCTCTTCATTTTCCTTTGTTAGCGGTACAACCTCATTCCATCGTGTAAAATAATTATTTGTAGTTAGGATATATCAATGTTGTCTTGAAGAATGAGGATTGATCTCTCTAATGATGTGCATTCCCCGTTTCTCAAATGGTTCTTCAACAATGATAGGTTATAAAGGGATTGTAGGTTTCTTCTTATGTCCAACACACTTTTGGAAAATTTTGCATCTCCAAGCATAAGCATGAGCATCCTTGAAAACTGTAGGCCAATAATAACCAACTCCCGGGATTTTATGTGCAAACGTTTCATTGAAAAAATTCCCTCCTACTAGTCCATCATGTAACTCTGAGAGAACTTTATCAACATATTTGTTTTCAAGGAATTGAAGGATTACACCAACATATTTATTTCTTAATAAAATTTCATTGATGAGTTGGTATTGAGGAGATCTAAGCCTCAAAGATCTCTTCTATTTGGATCTTAAGTGAGTAGGATAAGTCCTACACTATAAGTATTGTTTAATATCATTATATCAAAATGCATTTTGTGTAAGAACAGAGAGAACTTCATGTGTGTACAATTACAGCTCGTTCTCCCATCCTTCCTCATGCAAAACAATCGGGTCCATTTATTTTGTTGCTAACTTACAGATACCCCACCCTATGAAAATGATGGCAATTTTGAACTCAAGGTCATATTCCTAGATGGAATTCATCAAGTTTCCTATGCAATCTCCAAGTTCCTTTTGGATAGATAGTGACCTAAATATTGGGTAAGGCACAATCACCTTGGTGTGGTTCTTGAGTATGTAGGACCTAAATTTTTTAATTGCTTTGTAGATAGTAAAATCATATTTATCAATTGTTTGGTAGTTCAACTTGGCCCAATGTAGCCTAGTGCTCATAAAGTAAATTGGGTATTCATTCCCTTGCTAATATTTCTAGGTGACCACTACTGCAAGATAATGATCAGAAAAAAAAGTGTATAGAGAGAGTTCCTTATTGAAATTTTGTAACGCCCCCAACGTTACGACAACAAAAGAAACGTAGAAAAGGAAAATTATTATTATTATTATTATTATTATTCATTAGGAAAATTAAAACATCACAAATAATAGCAACATCAACGACACATCATCCAATATATATGAAACAATATTGATGCATTAACAATCAATGACAACACAAGCTGACACATCATCACCATGAATAATGTTACGCATATCGGTGCATTACCACAAATAAATAGCAACCCATAATTATTGCATTCATACAATTAATAATGACACATAAACAGTACGAATCATAAATCACTCAATTCATCCCATAAGGGTAATCATCAGATAACACCAGGATAACATGAGATAACATAATGATAACTTAAGGATCATAAATATAATCATAATAATGACACAAGATACTACCTTCCCAACCTACCCTACAAGGTTAGGACCTCCAGGACACATAATAAACGCTCAAGTCCAGGTTCCAATTGATTTTAACCATTTAAGGTCTCAGAATTGGCGATTGTTCTGAGGAACAAGGAGGCATCTACATCCCACTAGCACAAACATATCCAAGCGACTAGCTAAATCAAAAACATCAATGATCATCCATTTCATCAATCCATCAAACCTAAAACATAAACTAACCATGGTGCAAAGGTAATCATTATCGTTATCAATCATACATCCACATTATTTTCAAGGCGCATGAGTATTATAATTAATTAAATAAATCATACATCGACATTAACTTCAAAGTATGTTAGTGATCTAATTAATTAATTAAATCATACATTCACATTAATTTCAAAGCACACTAGTAATCTAATTACTTAACTCACCCATACATCAACATTATTCAAGACGCGCAAGAAATCTAATTGTTCAATAAATCGTACATTAACATTATTTCAATGCGCACAATTAATCTAATTGCTCGAAAAACCATACATCAACATTATTTTCAAGGCGCGAGTAATCTAATCAATTACTCAATCATTTACACATCAATACTTAATATAATTTACATCCTACTTATGTGTCCACATAAGGTTGTTAGTGAAGTTCGGGTCTTATCTCAATATTTCATTTTAGAGTTCTTTTTGGATCTCCATATTGCATTTTAGATTTATTTTTCAGATCTACAACCTCATTAGATAGTTTCTTAACCAAATTAAGGACACCCTCTAAATATATTGGTTCCTTATCTGTAGGTTTATTCAAAGTCAAATTTTTATTCTGAGCATCTTTGATATGTTCTCCCCCCAGAATTCCCCCTAGAGAGAGCATTTCATTTTCTACTGTAAAGAACCTCCTCGTTACGGTGACAAACCTCTTATAACAAGTGCAATTTTTTTTTTCGTGTGTGTGCGCGTGTTCAAGGATAATAAATACATTCGACTCTATGTCGCCACACGACGACAAACATGACACATGCAAAGTGATGACAACATAAAGGTCTAAGATGCACATAAACCTCTGCAAGCAAAGAACGACAATCAACAGGCAATAATAAGACTGACTACCCGCCCATCCTACCCTGCAATGGTTAGGACCTCCAAGACACATAAGCAACGCTCAAGCCCAGGTTCCCATCGATTTTAACCATTTAAGGTCTTAGGGATGGCGACTGTTCTGAGGAACATGGAGATGTCTACATCCCTCCCAACACCAGCAGACCAAGCCTACTAATCTAAAGACAAACCTACTCATCAAGATCGTAATCACAAGTTATCTATATTAAGGAAAAATGCGGTAGTGAAACATTTTTAACACATTAAATTACTCGCTACAATTACAGTATTGTATGCAAGGTGTACTTTTAATTCAGTTTACAAGATAATGGAAATTAATAGAGCAAGTAAGGTGATTAACGCAGCTTAATCCAACCTCCAATACGAGCCTTGCAATGAAGGTCTAAGGTGCATAATGACCTCAAGGTAAATCTAAAATTAGTCTTAAGGCCAGCCCACCTGCGCGGTTCTAAATCACAATTTGTCTTCAAGGTACTAACTGAGTCAACATCATATGGAAATCCCTAAGCAGGTTAGAAATTCGACTTAGTATAACATAATCAACATTAAATACACTCTAAACTAGCTTGTCAGAATCAGAAATTAACCATTAATCAATAGGCATTAAAAGCAACAAATTCTAGCAAAATACCAGTCCAACATTACAATCCGATTGGCTAATAGAATTTAATCAATATTAGAATCATAAACTTCAAGCACCCTCTCAATTAACATTAATGAAAAACCATGGAGCCAGTCAGAAAAAGGAAACGGATCATCGTGGTACCATCCGAAGTGACTTGGGAAGCAATTAAGTCAATACTAAATTTGTGATTCTAAATACATGTTAATCTACTTGTCTAAATAGTAAGAAGAATGGATTAATCAAGATTTACAACTTTTAAAATTTATAATTCGACAATGTCCATCAACATTAATCAATATCATCATGATGGTCATCTAATTCAACGATCCTCAATAAATCAATAATTACAACTAATGAACCATTTAACATCAACATCATTTTCATATTTAAGCTAACCATTCTAAATTGATCAATGATACAACTCTAAATTCACCATTCAACATTATCCATCGACACCAGTCAATTTCCATCTAATAGTCACTTAATTCAATGAGTCTTTAATAATTGTTAAATACAACTAAAGAACTATTTAACATTTACCTCATTCCGTAATTAAATTATCCCTTCTAAATTGATCGATAATACCACTACAAGGACCCATTAGCATATCCAAAAACCTTAACAAATTTATAATGAACCTCTGTTAATAAAAAAACTAGAAGGTTCCTAACCTACTGTCTAATACCGGCCAAAATTTAGAAACTGGAAATGCAGACTATTCAATTTGACATAAAAACATAGATTTTGTAACGTAGGGAAATAGAGTTAATTCTAACAGTTGTCGTTATTATTATTTTTATTTTAACCAACTGCATTCACCAGTCAAATCTTGGGCCATTTCTGCTTACCAATGGAAATTCACTGCTCGTCACTCTGTCACTCATCATGATAAATTCATTGTCGATCATTGATGACATCGCAGCCTGGTGCAAAGGGGGTTTTACTGTGAGTGGTAAAGGTTAAGGGTAAAGTGGAAGCGTAACAAATCCCATAACCAACTATCCAAAAGGGTGAGAAGTTGTAGAGTGAGAAATGGTAAAGTTACCACGACTGTAAAACGGTGGGGGTAAGGCACAACGCTAACTCCAGACCACAACAGAACAAAACCTCAAATCCGAACTACACTAGAGATAAATGTAAGGTTCCTTCAAAAGAAAAACGCAGGTTAAAGCCAAAATCATTCGCGCCCAAGGAGGGCGACTAAGTCACCTGAACCATGCTCCATCTCTAAACCAAATAATCCATCAACCATCACGTTACATCCAAAGGGAAAATGAAACGTTGTTGTAGCATCACAGTCAGTGACAGAGGTGTAAAACGCATGATGGAACACCAACACCACGCAGGGAAGGGGACGAGTTGAAAAACCAAAGGAAAACGGGGTGGTACGAGTGAGTGAAGTGTGGAGTCATTGTCATTAATCAAAAGTTGAGCACACATGCCGCAATCACCCTTGATCGATGATTGCTCAGGGTCAAACTCCGTCAAGAGGAAGGCGCTGAGTTTAACTGCCAATACCCAAAAGCATGCAGAAACGAAATTGTCAAAAACTGAATTACAGTAACAAATTACCAAACAAAATTTCCAGAAACATTCTCAGTACCCCTTTACAAATGAAATGGCCAAAAGGGAGTTTCTTCAGTAACAAACTTACAAGGAAAAATTCCAGAACAAATTTTACAACAAAAATGCCAGTGATAAAAAGGGGACAGAACGAATTTTTCAGATCCATTCGTACAACAAAATGCCAAGGATGAAATTGCCAGAACGGATTCGCCATTTCACCCATCAAGGAACGAAATCAAATTTTTCTTTAACTATTTAAAAATAGAGGTAAAAACTTTATTTATAGAGGTAAGTAACAGCAGAAAAAAAAAACTTATTATCTCGCAAACAATAGAGGTAAGTAACTTTATTAATAGAGGTAAGTGACATCGGAAAATTTTTATTATCTGAGGTTTTTCAGTAGTTTATTAGACGTAATTCATCCCCAAGAAACCTATAGAATATAAATTTATAGATGATTGCAACAATAATACTATATCGCATGAAAATTTTAAATAAAAACCGCGGTTACAGCAGTCACAAATGTAATCGCTGAGTAAATAAATAAAAATATACAAACAATCCATTTACCCCAATATATCGATCCCAACATAAGTCATAACGCATTCTAATCTACTAAAATACAAATCATAATGTTGCCTTATCGCCTGCCTCGAAGGACGTTCGCGCGCTTAGTGCCGCCCCCGCTCGCCGACCGTCAAGACCTCACTGGTACCTCCCAGCCAACCACTAGGGGTACTCTGCTTCCCCCTTAGCCCCTCAAGCCGCCAAGGGGCCACACACTATCCATATGGTACATCTAGCTCCCAGCTCGCCTCGCAAGGCCGAGCTACCACTCCTATCCGAGCTAGGAAATCCCAACTCCCCACAAGTAATCAGTCAAGTCACAAATCCGGTAGTGTAACGTTATGCTAACATCCCATCCCCTTCTTCCTTCTCCTCTCTCTTTTTTATAGCATTTTAGAACTTCTCTTATTCCCTAAATCTCATTTAATTTAAGTTTTAATTAAAAATCTTCTAAAAACTCTTCTTCGTACAAGTGTCATTCATCCCCCACGTTTCTCCATTAACTATTTTCTTTAATTTATTACATTGTCTTATTTCCCTCACCCACCTAGAGTTACTCCTATTTTTACTCCTAGGTGTCCCTAGATTCCCTTACAGGTTTAAATACTTTCGCTAAAATGAAGTTGCTAAATTAGTTCAATTTAGAAGGTTCTTAATTGCAAATTCTTTTCTATGTTGACCTCGTTTTTTACCATAATTTCCCCACTTTCCCTTATTATGTTTCCTTCATTCCTTAGTTTCCTAATTTATATTATTCCCTTCTTTCCTCTTTTTATTAGAGCCAAAACAACAGTTACGCAATTTACCCCTTTTCTTTTTTATTAATAATTTAATATCTTTTTAAACTATCAAAAGTTAAAATAAAATAATTTCTTCTTGACATTTTATATCCACTTTTTCTTTTAATTAAATTCTTACTCTCTTCATTTTACCCCCCAAAAAATTATGAAGACCAAATCTATTACTTAAGTGGTTTTTAGTTTAAATTTTATGATTTTATTTTTATAAGGTATATTTTCTTAAGGGTAGACAAAATTTTACCCCTAGAAAAGTTTTAGACTTAGGACTTAGATTCTGAACTAGGCGACATTTTAATTAGGGAAGTTGTTTAAGAATTTCTTAATGTGTTAAAAGTCTTAGGGCCATCTAGGTTTGTTCCTTCATCATCATCAACGCGATGTGCCCTTCAGGACACACTACATGCTCCAAGGGTGCCACTCGCCTCTTTTGTTTCTTTTGTGCGATGTGCCCTTCAGGATGCACCACGTGCTCCAAGGGTGCCACTCGCTTCTTTTGTCTCTTTTGTGCAACGTGCCCTTCGGGATGCACCACGTGCTACAAGGGTGCCACTCACTTCTTGACTGATTAGTAGACATCAATAACCCCTGGATTCAACACTCCGCCAAGTGAACTTGTGGGAGACTAAGGGCTTCTAAGGAATAAGGCCCCCGCCTTTTTGCGTACCCCTTAGAATCATCGTGAGCGAATGTCGCAGTGTGACCTCACGACATCATGGGTCCTCTCAAACTAAGTAAATTTTTAACCTACAGTTTGAGCCATGGTGGGAGTGCTAGTAGATTATGGCAAGGTTGTTGTCCACACTTCTCCCTCAACCTCTCTGGTAGTCATGTGTGGCCCCTTTACTCCATATGTGAGTCTGGTCGGCAAGCTATCGTCACCCTGCATCATCAACAAACATGTCAGAACATGTCCACATCATAACATCTGATCAAATGTATTAAAATCACAATAAAACAATCAAACCCCAATAGCACACTCCTTGACTCGATCCGGAGTCCAAGGGGTTTCGTCGATGCCTCTGCATCGTCAAGGTCAAAAACCCTGCACACTCAGTAAAACTGAGTCAATAGCACATGTCTATGTCAAAGAAATAAAACATCATGTCATCTATCATATCGCATCATAATCAAGGATAAATGTTTTAATATCATAAAATTCTAGATCACTTGCGAGCAAGTTTCCTCAAAGAATAAGTTTTCTCAGTGCGCCAGAGCGGGATGTTACATACACCCCCTCTTGGTATAAACTTCATCCCAAAGTTTCATAGTATAAATGCCGAAATAAGTGTATCATAGTATCATAAGTCTATCTATCAAACATAAATGGAAACTGCTGACGCATATCATATGTGTCCTCCCAGTTCACCGAGTGTAGACTATAATTGTCCCACTAGACCTTGACCTAATCTACCGTTCGACATCGTAACTATAGAACGCGATGATCTAAGATGCAGACCGGCTCAGCCGTGAGCACTCCCTCATCCGATACCTGCAAGGAACTCATGTCAATAACATGTGTAGGATCACTTATATAATGTCTCAAAATAGATACATGAAAAACATCATGCATACGCCTCAAGGAATCAGGAAAGGCTAATCGATAGGCCATGGGCCCCTTTCTCTCCACAATCTTGAAAGGTCCCACGAACCTAGGAGAGATTTTAGATCCAATTTCAAACTTGATCGAACTCTTATGCGGTTTAACCCACAAGAAGACTCGATCATAGACCTCATAACTACGGTCGACTCGGTGCACATCGACATAACTCTTCTGTCGATCATGTGCTTCTTTAATCCTTAGTCTTATGGTTTGCATTTTCTCTTCTATTTCTTGGATCACTTATGGTCCCACTAGGACCCTATCCTCAGGCCGATCCCAACTCAAGGGCGTCCGACATGGTCGCCCGTAAAGAAACTTGAAAGGCGCCATCTTAATGGTTCTCTGGTAACTGTTGTTGTAAGCGAACTCTACTACAGGCAAGAATTCCTCCCAATGCTTTTGTTGGTCCATCACGTACATGCACAACATGTCCTCCAAGGTTGGGTTCGTTCGTTCGGTCTGTCCGTCAGTCTCTGAGTGATACGCAGTACTAAAGTTAAGTTGGGTTCCCAAGGACTCTTGGAAACTCATCCAAAATCGTCCAGTAAACACCGGTCCTCGATCGGATATAATCCTCTTAGGCACGCCATGCAGCCTCACAATCTCACTGATGAAAACTCTAGCTATGTCAAGTGTCTGATACATCGTATGCACCGAAATAAAGTGAGCACTCTTCTTCATAGTGTCTACTACTATGAAAATCGAGTCATGTCTCCTTGTTGTCAGTGGCAATCCAACAATAAAATCCATCGAAATGACATCCCATTTCGATTCTGGAATGGCATGTGGTTGTAGTAATCTTGTTGGGTGTCTATGTTCAGCCTTTACCTGCTAACACTCCAGACACCTGGCCACATAGTTAACTATGTCGGCCTTCATTCCCCTCCAGAAGAATAAGAGTTTAATATCTACCCTCATCTTTGTGACTCCTGGGTGCGCCATGTAAACTGCTCTATGAGCCTCACTTAGGATCAACATCCTCAACTTGTCATTTGGCGGTACATAAATCCGACCTTTAAATCTCAATAACCCATCACTATCAAAAGAAAAACCCTCATATTGTGGTACCATCATCGTGTTTTGTCCGATAAAACCCTCGACCTCTTTGTACCAGTCATCGTCACGCTGTAAAGTGATAATCTTCTCACGTAGATTTGTTTGAAGAGGCAACACTGAAAATATGCATGGTCTCCAACTCAAATCATCTACCACTCGGTTCACTGTTCCCTTTATGTAAGTAATCTCAAAGTCGTACTCGCTATGCAATTCCGACCAACGTCATTGTCGCGCGTTCAGGTCGCCTTGCATGAAAATGTGTTGTAGTCTACAATGATCAGTCTTTGGTTCAAATTTTCATCCAACAAGGTAGTGTCTCCAAACCTTCAAGGAATATACGATGGTTAATAACTCCAAATCGTGCGTCGCGTATTTCTCCTCATGCCTTCTTAGTTTCCTTGAAATGTAAGCAATCACTCATCCATATTGCATCAAGACTCTGCCTAAACCTTCCTTTGATGCATCTGTGCATACCAAGAAGTCCGCGTCCATGTCAGGGACCTTTAGTATCGGCATTGTTTTTAACAACTCCTTAAGCCTATGAAATGCTTCCATGCATTTCTCGGTCCAAACAAACTTCTTGTTTTTCTTCTGCAATTCCGTGATCGGATTTGCTATCCTCGAAAATCCCTCGACAAACCATCGATAGTATCCTGCTAAACCCATAAAGATATGCACTTCCATGACATTCGTCGATGCAGGCCATTCCATAATAGCCTCAACCTTGGCTGGATCCACGATGATACCTTCACCGGAGATGACATGCCCTAAGTAGTGAATCCTCGATTGATAAAAAGAGCATTTAGACAATTTCCCATACAATTTGTGCTCTCGCAGACACTGTAGTACCAAGCGCAAGTGCTCGTCATGCTCCTCCGTCATCCGAGAGTAGATCAAAATATTGTCAATGAATACTTGGACAAACTTGTCCAAGTAATCACAGAACACCCTGTTCATCAAACTCATAAATACTCCTAGGGCGTTTGTCAGTCCAAATAGAAAAAAAGTAAACTCATAATGTCCAAATCTCGTCTTAAAGGCGGTCTTAGGGACGTCATCCTCCTTGATCCGCAACTGGTGATACCCTGATCGCAAATCAATCTTGGAGAACATCGTCCCACCTTTCATTTGATCGAACTGATCATCAATTCTCGGCAAGGGATATTGATTCTTGATCGTGGCCCTGTTATGTTGACAATAGTCGATGCAAAGCCTCCACGATCCATCCTTCTTCCGAATGAAAATAACAGGTGCACCCCACGGTGACACACTAGGACATATCAATCCCAGGTCCAACAACTCTTTTAGTTGCATTTTCAACTCTTGAAACTCTGGGGTCGACATCCGATAAGGCATTCTTACTATCGGTTCGGTCCTCGGTTCCAGGTCTATGGTAAACTCCAATTCCCTTTCTGGTGGCATCCTAGGTAGCTCCTCTGGAAATACGTCCGCAAACTCCTTCACCACCGGAAGGTGTTCCAAATCTTCCGCTACTCCCTTCTCATTTAATGCAAGGATCGCATAAAGCTTGCACCCCTTGCGCATACTCTTCCGTAGCTATAAGGAAGAGATGAACCTTAGGGAAACTCCCTGGTTCCGGCCTACAATCACACATCTCTATCCCTTGTCATCAATCAAGCTCAACTGTTTCATCTTACAGTTGAGTATCACCTCATGTGATTCCAACCAATCCATACCAATTATGACATCATAATATCCTAAGATCATGACGTACAAGTTGTCCCCCGTGGCAAACTCTCCCAGGTTAAGGGCACAACCCGTAACCTTTCCTCCAACCTTCTGTTTGGCTCCCGAAACCATCTCTACGAGGCTAAACTCATCCTGTTTGACTGCCTTTAACTTAATCATTTTTAATGCTGCACCAGAAATGAAACTCTCGATAGCACCGGGATCTATCAAAATACTAAGGGTATGGTCAGCAACCGTACCTGTCGTCTCGAGCACCGTCGACTAATGCTCTACCTGGAGGTTATTCACTACTGCATGAATTCAGTGGGCCTTGCCCATATCTCCCACTATAGTGGGTCTGGCTAGTCTGGATACTCTGGTCCTCTCTACAGAACAATCGTGTTGGTAGTGTGGCTCCCCACACATCCAACACCCCTTCTTTGGCCCAGTAGTGCTGGTACCTGAAGTAAAATATGACGGCCCACCGTCCTGGAACCCTGGCCTATTCTGCTGAACAGGCCTAAATTGTTGTTGTTGTGGGAAACATTGTTGTTGATGTTGTGGTCCCCTATAAGGCGTTCATTGCTGATGCGGTGGTCGTTGGGGTGTGGTGAAAGTGGATCCCCTCTGGAAGCCACAATATCCCGGCGTATGTCTCGCTGGTGTCTGGTGCTACTGTGTTCCATATGAAACCTACCCTGCTGGTCTCGCTGGAGTCCTAGTCTGACCCCCACTGATAAGTTCCTCCTCTGCTATGAGGGCCTTCTAGACGGCATCGTCCAAGGTTTGAGGCATCAAAATCCTAACCTTTGCACGTTGTAACACACCCACTAAACAAAATTAAATTTATTTTTTTTTGCGGTCCTCTGTTGGACTCGAACCCCTAAATAACCATGGAGGCCCAGCGTAAGCTGGCTCCATCTCCGTTCCCATGTGATCGAGGGTTATATTCACTGTTCAATTTGAACGTAGCGTCCTTTGTATTTCGCGCTATGGGTTACTGTAATATCTACATGTTCTACTCTGCAACCGTCGAAGCCCGTCAGGGTTAACGTGCATCCCATAAGGATGGATTC
>ML778283.1:731058-741445 GCA_009831015.1 Picea engelmannii
AAGCAACGCCAGATCCCCACCGCCAACACAGGGAAGCAGACAACAACCACTTCAGCCTCTAGAAGTCGTCAATGTGGATGAAATATCGTCACCCAATATGCCACCAGGAAGCCCCACAACTATTGTGGAGGAAACCCAACAAACAACACCAGTGGGCATGGACATGGATGTACCAAAAGGGGGTCAGAGACAACACGCTAAGGACTCAAGAAATAATTCACCCCCCAGAAACCCTGAACAAGGCTCGAGAGTTAATGGCATGAGTCTGAAATAGGAAGAAACGATCGCACCAGAAATGTCACACACAACCACGTTGAAATAGCCACAGGATGGCACAGTGGAAGATGTCACCATCCGACCAGATGAGTATGCGGAAGAGAGAACAATGGAGGTTGGAACCTCAAGTCAGCCACCACAGTGGAAGGGAAAATAGCTAGTACCAAGGTCACCGCATAGGTAGGACGCTACAGCCATTGTCTTGTCATGCATTCCATAAGGGGTACATATAGAAGGAAATATGTTAGGCCACGTGGAGAAATTGAGGTACTCATACCATGACGTGAAGGACACAGAAAAGTTCCCAGAGTTCTCCAAGAAATTTTACCTATAGACTGTGGGTATAGGACCCTTTGGCGAACCAATTAACCAACTAGTCCAATGGGAAACCGAACTGGCCAAAATCGAGATACTAGGCCTGTTGGACATCCCGCACTTTGGGAGAGGCCAATACGCAAACAACTGTGTCAAGAAACCGATGGCAGTCACGTATGGAGAATACACGTGGCTGGAATATCTTGTCTCAACAAACGTAGAGCTTATTGCAACATCACAGGGCTAACATCACAAAGGGAGGACCCCACATAGTTCCTTGATGACAAGACGAAGGAGAAATCACTAGCCGAGGAAATGAAGAATAAATATGGTACCGAAAGACGGTCGCGTGGAATCATAATCAAGCGTATTAGTGACTTGGTGACAAGAATGGCTATTAAAATTATGGCATACAAATTACTTAGGAAATTCTGCAAGGAGGAATTCCCTGTCGGGGTTGTTGTAGTTGCAGCATAGTGTGCGGAGGGCACCACACTTAGCTAGGCCTCGTACTTGCTGAATCTGTTCCTGGACAACTACAAGGACGTGTAGGATCTAGGGACAAAATTTCACTATTCATGGCTACTCATCCTGATCGCCTTGATCAATTGGAAAGAGCCTAAGTATTCATTCTTTTCCCAAAGACCCAATCCTTTCCACGTAGCATGATACCTATCGTCGGGGTGCACTTCAAATCCCAAGAACAGAAAGGAGAATGCAACCATATTGGAAGGATATCACAGCGATCTACAGGAGCACATTGCCAACACTTGGAGAGTGATGTCGGAAGTGGTCGCACAATATCAAGGCATATCCAACTCCAAAGTGACTAAACATGCAATGTGGATCCATGCACTAAAGGATCCCAACAATCAATGGTTACAATTGAGCTACTGCATAAAGGAGGCAGACATAGAGATGGCCATCAAGGATTGGGATGATGGCTGGAGGATTCCAATCATGAATCAAGAAATTCCCGCAGGAATGGAGGAGGAGGTAGGACAGGGGCAGACACATGTCGAAGAGATAACAATGCCCAAGAAGCCAAGGACAAGTCAGAACAAGGTGCAACAAAAAAATGGGGGGTGTCCAAGAAAGGCACCCAGGTGGGGAAGAAGAACAACACATAGGAACCACAGGTATAGGAGAAACAGACTGAGACAGCATAGGGAACCAAATCAAGTGCTACTCAGTAGGAGAAAGGCCATAATAAGAGGCAAGTCATCCAAGCAGGGGGTGCACGCAAGAAATCTAAGGTGCACAAAACGCCCCCAGAATACATGATCACGGAGGATGATCTGGACATGGTGGCCCAAATGGTCTAGGATCACACAATGGAGGATTTTTACAATTCTTAATGCCAAAGGGACAAGATTTAGGAGGAGCTAGCATACATGCGACAACTCCTTCAGCAGCTCAGAAAATCACAGGGGGTCGATAACAACGTAGGAACAGTGCCATCAACATCACAGATAGGAGGCAAGGTTGGATCAAGCGAGCAGGAAAGGATCCAGATGACAGCACAACCGAGCTCGACATTTCATGTCACACCCAACATCTTGCTCATGGATCAAATCATGGGGAAGACACCCCTGAAGGACTTGGACCAAATACAGTTGGTATTGATGTGGATACCAACAAAGGCCTTATATAAACTACAAGTCAGCATCGCGCAGGAGGTATAGTCACGTGCACGCACATACGCAACGGAAATGCAACAGACAAAGGACAATTGAGACAAGTTGGAATTGGTATTCGAGCAGGATAAGCTAAATACCAAATATGAAAAAGACCGCACGAATAGGATGGAGCAGGAATTGGCCATAACCTATGAGAAAATATCAAAGAGCACGTAGATGGCATAACTCATGGTGACACAGAATATTGATCAGATTGTGCAGACAATCAATCAATACAAATAGGATATCGAGCACCTTCAGGAGCAGCTCATACCTACCACTCTGCTAGAAGTGAAGGAGCAGAGGAAGCAGGAGGGAACAACGCAGATAAAGGAGATAGAGCGACAAGTCCATGCGGCGGCCAACTTGTTCGAGAAGGAAGAAAAACTATGGACAAATCTGGAAGAGGATCAACAGGTCTAGAAGTGGGACCAAGAAGAAGAAAGGATAAGCGAAGCTATCCAGGACCTCAAGCAGAGGTAGAAGACAATGTCGATCACAGAGCGTGTCAAAGGAGCACATGATATGAAGAAACTACAATTGGAACTCATAGTTGCGCAGACACATAAAAAGGAGCGCTAATGTCAAATGGAACTGCTCCAAGAGGGGGCAGTAGAGGTCATTACATAGGAGGAAGACACAAACAACAACATGGCACAAACTCAGGAAAAGTGTGCAGGGATGATAAGCGACGATATTGCAGTGCAGGTATTGGATGCACTCAAGGAGAAGACTGTGCAGGCCCAAATGCAAGCAAAGGAGATCATGAAGAAGTTGTAGGTGATCGCAGGACAGATCAACGAATCGCACAAGGTTTAGGTGGCTTGAGACAATCCACAAGTCAATGTTGGGGGCCTGTTGGATGCAGAATGAATCAGAAACAAAGGTTATTTTTGAAGGAGAAGCATGCAAGAGGAAAAAGACAGCTTGAAGGAAAATCATCACACATGAATGCATGGAAGACCTAATGACACTGGGGTTAGGGTTTTGGTAATGTATTGTATTGGATGGTGATTTGAAGATATAGATAAGTAGTACTTAGGAGAGAGATGAGAAAACCAAGAGAGAAAGGGAGGGACAGAGAGGAAGAGAATTGTAAGGATTTATGAGTCATTAAGTTGGTGATCTAGAGAAGGCGTGAGCGACTCGATCCTGAGGGTTATATCGCAGGCTAAGAATCCTAGTGAGATCTAGTTAGCCTCACAGGGATCAAGGAGCCTATGGGAGAGAGGAAGAACTAAGATTGTAACCATGCACGGCGTGGCATATTTCCAAAATATAATAAATGCCTGAGAGCCATATCTTTGTGGACGTAGCCCAAGGGGGGTGAACCATGCTAACATTGTGTTATGAAACTTAATGAATGTGTCTTTGTGTTTGATTAGTTGATGAATGATGAATGAATGAAGTAACTAAGTAGATATAGTATTTTCCATGCATGCATAGAATGAATGTTATAACTAGATGTTAAATGGAATGAATAAAGGTTAAGGTGCACAAACAGAGATCTCGCCCAATCTCAGGTTGCAAACACCTGATTATTGTAGCCACCCATAGAGCTATATCAGGTGAGACTGCATAGTGCACCCTGTGTATTGTGTTTCCCTCTGGATTACTAGAAGGGTCAATAGTCTTTAAGGGATTTTGTTGGGAATCTTCTTAGTTCTAAACCAGGGTCAATATGTAATGGTCAATGAGAATTAGAATACCCCATAAGAATCCCTCAAGACCAATAGATGAAGAGTATATAGACAAAAGGAAAACCAACAGTGCTTCCTTTAGGTTGGTTCCTGTAAAGAAAGGGGTTGTTGCCTCTTTCCAATTGGTGTTGGAGAATTTGGAAGTTGGTGCTTCCTATGAATGTATTCTTGATACATATAAAAAATCATTATGTGGTTTTCTTCCATTTGGGTTTCCATATAAATTTTGTTGTATAGTGCATGTCATTTTGATGTGATGATATTTATTAGGGTTATATGCTCATGATATATTGAATGAAATATTGTTGATAAAGTTGAAGTTTATATATTGTGATTGAAAGTGGTAAAAAGTGTTCATATTAATCCACCCCCCCCCCCTCTCAGTATTCCGAGAATTGGTATCATATCAGGTCCTTCAAGAAATCACTTTAACCACTAGAAGGTAAATCATGGATGTCATGGCTAACAGATACAGAGCTAATGTAATATTATGGTTTGATGGTCAAATTTGTCTGAAGCATGAGATGTGGAACAGAAAAATGAGCTTCATGCAATGTATCGCCTGAAAAATATTTCCATGTGATTTATTGTGTGAGGGAGAAGTTTGTGAGTCCATTGTAAGTCTTGGTTCATTTAAATGTGTCACATAAGGAATATTTTCAGAGTCATGTGAGATGTCACACAAAAAAAAATATTGTGATATATCGTAATGATGAAAATTTTGAAGTTGCAATAGAAGGTGAAGGATAAAGGTTTGTTAGAATGCTTCTTTGTCACAAAGATGAAAATTTATTAGGATGAAAAATGCGGTGGCTAAAACAAGAGATGTGTGATATGCATCGTGTCACAACTAAATAAATTTTATGTGAAACACTTTGTGTCACAGGAAAATAAATTTAGTATGAAATGTCGCAACAAGACAAAGTTTTGGAGGATGCAAAAAAAAATCATGAAAGTTTTCTAAAAAGGAATTTTAAAGGGATTTAAAAGGATCTAAAAGGCCATGAAAAAATAATTAAGTTACCAAAGGAACTCAAAATTTGAGATAAAAGGAATACCATGTACATGAAATCATTTAAATCACAATAAGAGGGACCCCATACTATTTCAGCCTCTAGGGGGGACTACAGTCAAAAATAGTGTGGGGGGTTGTTTCTAGCTTAACAATTGGAAACACACTAAGAAAATCCATGAATCTCTACAAGAAAACCTTAGGATAGTTACCAGTTATTTAAAAATGGATTATTTTACCTCAATGCAAAACGAAAACTCATCATGAAGTTAATTTCCTAACTTGGGCTTCCCTCAGAGGTGAGTTTGGTATCATAATGTAGAAATACCATGCTGAAAATTTTAGGTCAATTATTTTGTTTCTTTGGTGTTGCTCCATTGCCAACCAACGTCCATAGCCCTGAAGGACTCACCATGATATTACATCGCTTTCTCCATTTCCAGAAGGAATCCATAGCCTCAACAAAGATACATGCATGTCCCACATGATATGCAATTCATTTTCTAAGACTTTACCTTTAAACTTGTTCCCTTTTTATTTTATTTCATAGATAGGTAGATGGGGGGTTTCAATTTTGCTTTAAGGGTGCATGGGATGATTCCTATTCATGAGAAATGCATAGATATACCTGATATATGATAATCTTCTTCCTTATGTGGAATAACTTGGATACTCCATAAGCCTATGGGTAAAACATCAGTCATTAATCAAATGTAAGTGAGTGGATCCTTGAAGGTAACCAATGATATATTCGTAATTGGGCATGGGTTACTGATGGTTGTTTTTCATTCAAGTAGTGTTCCACCACACAGTCAAAATCTTGAATACTAGACTAAGGTGATGAATAAGCAGTAGAACCAGTATTGTATCCATTGGGATGAGAGTGGATTTTCATGATTCTGACCAGTTGTATTCCATGTCATTGAAATAGGTAGAAAATATTAGCAACAATAATATTCTTCTGAAAAAGGAATTATTCAGTGTTATTTTGAAAGAGGAACTAATTAAGAAAAAAAAAAACTGAAAATGAGAAAAGCAAATGAATTATCCAAATCAAACGAGTGAAAACGAGCACAATTGAAATGCATCATTTAAAAACACAAAAAAATAGATTATTTATGTACTAGTCAGCTGCCATATGATGGCTAAATGAAATATTTTTTCAATGCTTGACCATTAACAGGAAGGAGATCTACTTCTCCTTCAAGATTTTGTAGTCTATATGTGCCTAGGCCAATTTTTTCCATCACCAAGGACCAAGGCATAGCTATAGGAATTTGGAATGTTTCTCTTGGTCTCATGTGGCTTATCCCATTTCAGTACATGGTATCCCACCTAAAAGTCCTTGACTCTAGAAGAATTATTATCAAACCATCTTTTGATATTCTATTGAGGAATAACAAATTTCTTCTTTTCTTTCTCTCTCTCTCTCTTCTTCTAGCTTAAAATAGAGTATCAACTCTTTTTTGGATAATTGGGAAATTATATCCATGTGAGATTTGAGATAATTGAAAAGAAGGAAAGAAAATATTTGTGGGAATCATAGCTTCTTTCCCATACACAAGGGAGTAAGGGGATGTCCCTAAAAGAGTATTTAGGAGTCACTATAGCTTCCTATAGGAAATTTGGTCTAGCGTTGTGAAAAATCCCCTAATGGTCAACTATGGTTTGTTTCAAAATATGGATCAAGCTTTTATTAGTGGACTCAACTACTCCATTTCCCTTAGAGTAATAATTAGATGCATATCTCAAGTTGATCCCTTTGTTTAAAGAAAACTAAGGAAGAAAAATATGTAGCATTATCGAAAGCAATAGTAGTTGGCACTCTAAAACTAGTAATCAAATGTTGCTCCAGAAAATGAATACAACCTCTTCATTTTCCTTTGTTAGCGGTACAACCTCATTCCATCGTGTAAAATAATTATTTGTAGTTAGGATATATCAATGTTGTCTTGAAGAATGAGGATTGATCTCTCTAATGATGTGCATTCCCCGTTTCTCAAATGGTTCTTCAACAATGATAGGTTATAAAGGGATTGTAGGTTTCTTCTTATGTCCAACACACTTTTGGAAAATTTTGCATCTCCAAGCATAAGCATGAGCATCCTTGAAAACTGTAGGCCAATAATAACCAACTCCCGGGATTTTATGTGCAAACGTTTCATTGAAAAAATTCCCTCCTACTAGTCCATCATGTAACTCTGAGAGAACTTTATCAACATATTTGTTTTCAAGGAATTGAAGGATTACACCAACATATTTATTTCTTAATAAAATTTCATTGATGAGTTGGTATTGAGGAGATCTAAGCCTCAAAGATCTCTTCTATTTGGATCTTAAGTGAGTAGGATAAGTCCTACACTATAAGTATTGTTTAATATCATTATATCAAAATGCATTTTGTGTAAGAACAGAGAGAACTTCATGTGTGTACAATTACAGCTCGTTCTCCCATCCTTCCTCATGCAAAACAATCGGGTCCATTTATTTTGTTGCTAACTTACAGATACCCCACCCTATGAAAATGATGGCAATTTTGAACTCAAGGTCATATTCCTAGATGGAATTCATCAAGTTTCCTATGCAATCTCCAAGTTCCTTTTGGATAGATAGTGACCTAAATATTGGGTAAGGCACAATCACCTTGGTGTGGTTCTTGAGTATGTAGGACCTAAATTTTTTAATTGCTTTGTAGATAGTAAAATCATATTTATCAATTGTTTGGTAGTTCAACTTGGCCCAATGTAGCCTAGTGCTCATAAAGTAAATTGGGTATTCATTCCCTTGCTAATATTTCTAGGTGACCACTACTGCAAGATAATGATCAGAAAAAAAAGTGTATAGAGAGAGTTCCTTATTGAAATTTTGTAACGCCCCCAACGTTACGACAACAAAAGAAACGTAGAAAAGGAAAATTATTATTATTATTATTATTATTATTCATTAGGAAAATTAAAACATCACAAATAATAGCAACATCAACGACACATCATCCAATATATATGAAACAATATTGATGCATTAACAATCAATGACAACACAAGCTGACACATCATCACCATGAATAATGTTACGCATATCGGTGCATTACCACAAATAAATAGCAACCCATAATTATTGCATTCATACAATTAATAATGACACATAAACAGTACGAATCATAAATCACTCAATTCATCCCATAAGGGTAATCATCAGATAACACCAGGATAACATGAGATAACATAATGATAACTTAAGGATCATAAATATAATCATAATAATGACACAAGATACTACCTTCCCAACCTACCCTACAAGGTTAGGACCTCCAGGACACATAATAAACGCTCAAGTCCAGGTTCCAATTGATTTTAACCATTTAAGGTCTCAGAATTGGCGATTGTTCTGAGGAACAAGGAGGCATCTACATCCCACTAGCACAAACATATCCAAGCGACTAGCTAAATCAAAAACATCAATGATCATCCATTTCATCAATCCATCAAACCTAAAACATAAACTAACCATGGTGCAAAGGTAATCATTATCGTTATCAATCATACATCCACATTATTTTCAAGGCGCATGAGTATTATAATTAATTAAATAAATCATACATCGACATTAACTTCAAAGTATGTTAGTGATCTAATTAATTAATTAAATCATACATTCACATTAATTTCAAAGCACACTAGTAATCTAATTACTTAACTCACCCATACATCAACATTATTCAAGACGCGCAAGAAATCTAATTGTTCAATAAATCGTACATTAACATTATTTCAATGCGCACAATTAATCTAATTGCTCGAAAAACCATACATCAACATTATTTTCAAGGCGCGAGTAATCTAATCAATTACTCAATCATTTACACATCAATACTTAATATAATTTACATCCTACTTATGTGTCCACATAAGGTTGTTAGTGAAGTTCGGGTCTTATCTCAATATTTCATTTTAGAGTTCTTTTTGGATCTCCATATTGCATTTTAGATTTATTTTTCAGATCTACAACCTCATTAGATAGTTTCTTAACCAAATTAAGGACACCCTCTAAATATATTGGTTCCTTATCTGTAGGTTTATTCAAAGTCAAATTTTTATTCTGAGCATCTTTGATATGTTCTCCCCCCAGAATTCCCCCTAGAGAGAGCATTTCATTTTCTACTGTAAAGAACCTCCTCGTTACGGTGACAAACCTCTTATAACAAGTGCAATTTTTTTTTTCGTGTGTGTGCGCGTGTTCAAGGATAATAAATACATTCGACTCTATGTCGCCACACGACGACAAACATGACACATGCAAAGTGATGACAACATAAAGGTCTAAGATGCACATAAACCTCTGCAAGCAAAGAACGACAATCAACAGGCAATAATAAGACTGACTACCCGCCCATCCTACCCTGCAATGGTTAGGACCTCCAAGACACATAAGCAACGCTCAAGCCCAGGTTCCCATCGATTTTAACCATTTAAGGTCTTAGGGATGGCGACTGTTCTGAGGAACATGGAGATGTCTACATCCCTCCCAACACCAGCAGACCAAGCCTACTAATCTAAAGACAAACCTACTCATCAAGATCGTAATCACAAGTTATCTATATTAAGGAAAAATGCGGTAGTGAAACATTTTTAACACATTAAATTACTCGCTACAATTACAGTATTGTATGCAAGGTGTACTTTTAATTCAGTTTACAAGATAATGGAAATTAATAGAGCAAGTAAGGTGATTAACGCAGCTTAATCCAACCTCCAATACGAGCCTTGCAATGAAGGTCTAAGGTGCATAATGACCTCAAGGTAAATCTAAAATTAGTCTTAAGGCCAGCCCACCTGCGCGGTTCTAAATCACAATTTGTCTTCAAGGTACTAACTGAGTCAACATCATATGGAAATCCCTAAGCAGGTTAGAAATTCGACTTAGTATAACATAATCAACATTAAATACACTCTAAACTAGCTTGTCAGAATCAGAAATTAACCATTAATCAATAGGCATTAAAAGCAACAAATTCTAGCAAAATACCAGTCCAACATTACAATCCGATTGGCTAATAGAATTTAATCAATATTAGAATCATAAACTTCAAGCACCCTCTCAATTAACATTAATGAAAAACCATGGAGCCAGTCAGAAAAAGGAAACGGATCATCGTGGTACCATCCGAAGTGACTTGGGAAGCAATTAAGTCAATACTAAATTTGTGATTCTAAATACATGTTAATCTACTTGTCTAAATAGTAAGAAGAATGGATTAATCAAGATTTACAACTTTTAAAATTTATAATTCGACAATGTCCATCAACATTAATCAATATCATCATGATGGTCATCTAATTCAACGATCCTCAATAAATCAATAATTACAACTAATGAACCATTTAACATCAACATCATTTTCATAT
>ML778283.1:751818-767852 GCA_009831015.1 Picea engelmannii
TTATTAATAATTTAATATCTTTTTAAACTATCAAAAGTTAAAATAAAATAATTTCTTCTTGACATTTTATATCCACTTTTTCTTTTAATTAAATTCTTACTCTCTTCATTTTACCCCCAAAAAATTTATGAAGACCAAAACTATTACTTAAGTGGTTTTTAGTTTAAATTTTATGATTTTATTTTTATAAGGTATATTTTCTTAAGGGTAGACAAAATTTTACCCCTAGCGAAGTTTTAGACTTAGGACTTAGATTTTGAACTAGGCGACATTTTAATTAGGGGAGTTGTTTTAGAATTTCTTAATGTGTTAAAATTCTTAGGGCCATCTAGGTTTATTCTTTCATCATCATCAACGCAATGTGCCCTTCAGGACGCACTACGTGCTCCAAGGGTGCCACTCACCTCTTTTGTTTCTTTTGCACGACGTTCCCTTCAGGATGCACCACATGCTCCAAGGGTGCCACTCGCTTCTTTTGTTTCTTTTGCGCGACGTGTCCTTCAGGATGCACCACGTGCTCCAAGGGTGCCACTTGCTTCTTGACTGATTAGTAGACATCAATAACCCCTAGAGTCAACACTTCGCCAGGTGAACTTGTGGGAGACTAAGGGATTTTAAGGAATAAGGCCCCCGCCTTATTGCGCACCCCTTAGAATCATCGTGAGTGACTGTCGCAGTCTGCCCTCACGGCATCGTGGGTCCTTTTGAACTAGGTAATCGTTTAACCTACAGTTCAAGCCACAGCGGGAGTGCTAGTAGGTTGTGGCAAGGTTGTTGTCCACACCTCTCCCTCAACCTCTATGGTAGTCGTGTGTGGCCCCTTTACTCCATATGTGAGTCTAGTCGGCAAGCTATCGTCAGCCTGCATCATCAACAAACATGTTAGAACATGTCCACATCATATCATCTGATCAAATGTACTAAAATCACAATAAAACAATCAAACACGAATAGCACACTCCCTGACTCGATCCAGAGTCCAAGGGGTTCCGTCGATGACTCTGCATCCTCAAGGTCAAAAACCCTACACACTCAGTAAAACCGAGTCAATAGCACCTGTCTATGTCAAAGCAGTAAAACATCATGTCATCTATCATATCGAATCATAATCAAGGATAAATGTTTTAATATCATAAAAGTCTGGATCACTTGCAAGTAAGTGTCCTGAAAGAATAAGTTTTCTCAGTGTGCCAGAGTGGGATGTTACATCTACATTTTTTGCCTCTTCAAAATATTCAATAATTGTAAAATTACAAGCTCTCTTAACAAACATGGAAATGGAGGCATGTAAGGAAGAGGTTTAGTATTCCACAACTAGTGCTTCAGTAGGATTAGCATTAGTAGGGAATTTATTTAGGATGGTCGTAAAACATTGGTTGAAATCCTTGATCCTTCCGTTCTTTTCCATATTAATAGAAAGAAATCATTTCATAATGGTGGCAAGGGTTTTCTCTTCCCCAAACTTACTCAAGAAATGTATTTCAAAAGAATCCCAACTCCTAATGGAACCAAATGGTAGAATGTAATACCAAGTAGATGCTTTATTTTCAAATGTATAAGGGAATAGTCTATAGACTATATCCTCATACTCAATGTTCTTGAATCTCATAGCAAGGTAGAAATTTTTTATATGATCTTTGTGGATTCATGACTTATCTAGGTCAACTCATGGTAGAATTCATTCAAGGGGCCTTGGTAAATCATGTAGAGGACCTACCAAATTCAAATCTCCCTATGTCATCCATGCAAGAAGATATACTTGATTACCATTGAGTAGATTAAAAATTGCACTGGTATTTTTGTTTAGTTTAGAATCAAATGGTGAAGAGTGGTGAATTGGAAGGTTTCAGTGGTATTTGGTCTAAAGGATTAGGAATATCCTACAAAGTGATTTCTACTAAATATTCAACATGATCAAGAAGAACCATTGTGGGAGTTTAGTGTCTTTGAGAGGGACGTCACCTATGCAACAAAGGTGTTATAGGTATCTCTTCAATTTTTTTCTCTAAGGCTCGGGTGATACGTCATACAAAATTTACTTCATTTTTGGGAACATCTCAGTGGATGAATCATTGTTCTCAAAATTTACGTCATAAAAAATAACAGCTCAGTGGATGAATCATTGTTCTCAAACATGGGATTCTAGAAAACAGGGTTATCAAAGACTAGTGTCTTTGTAAGGGACTTTTTTTCAATATTATCACCTGTGTTAGGAGAAATATGAGGTTGGGATTCACTGGTTATGTGGTCAGATATTTGTCCACACAAAAACTAGGTATTTCTACCAACCATACAACTTAGTGTCCCTCCTTCTAGCTCCAAAATCTATTGATGTGGAAAAATTTCCCTTCAATAGGTAGGGGTAATCCCCAGTATAAAGTCTCAATTAGACCTCACACTATTTGGTATAGGAAACCCATCCATATTATGGCTCAGCTACCATTACTAAAAATGGGTGAATATGAAGTGATTGAAATGCAATATGAAATGTGAAACATCAACTAATCTAAATACTAAAAGAAAAACGATTCTAACCTATCCTAACTAAGATAAAACTAAAGAAATAAATAGAAGATAAATTACATAATTCTTGCTTGCACATCCAACAATTAGTTGTTAAAAAAAAAGAAAAAAAACTATAATTGGTGAACAAAACAGATGAACATATTAGTATGTATTAGCGAGAGGTGCATTAATCATATATTTATCAACTCAAAGAAACAATATCATAAAAGTGACTAAATGCAAAGCTATAACACTCACAAAAAATGGTCTATCAAATGAACAGTATAACCTTACAACAACGAAGATGGCATTATAAAAGCTAGAAGTAGTTCATAGCAATCCCATCACATAACACTAAATCACTTCTCCTCCAAAATGGCTCTAAGGCCTTCTTCTCATTAAAATTTTTAGAAGTAATTCTAAAAGTTACAAAAACTCTACAAGTCATTTCAAAGTGGTGCTCTTGTGCATATATAGCCATTGAGTTGCAACTGCTTCTTGGGACTTCTTGACTTCTCATTGATAGTTACAATTCTTTAACTTACCTAATTAATATTTTCCTACTTTACACATTATAAAATATAACTAAAAAGGAGATATTACACATGTCCCTAGGCTTTGTCTTTGAAAAATGCAATCCACACATCATGATAGGAAGAAATTCTAATTACTCTTCTGAAGATTAGGTATTCTAATGCAACTTCATATGTGGCCATCCTGAGACAAAGTGTACATTTCATTCTTTAGTGTAACCAAAAAGGAGCTAAGAAAATCATTGTTTTTAGAGGGTATGGCAATATTTCCCTTTAACATAGCTTGGGTAACTCATTGAGCCATCCCCATAGAGATTTTTCTTGAATGTGAGTTGGCTTCCAGTTCTACAATGACTTTTTCTATTGGTATTGACTATCCTAAATCTCCAATCTTTGGAAACTTGCATTTTTCAGTCAATATTTCTACAACTACATGAATGTGTTAGTAGAGGCCCATTGAATTTGATATATCCTTCTCAAGTTCTTTCACTCTCTTCTGGTAATTTGCAAGGGACACATAGTTCAACCTATTTTCCTTTTCGGTTATCCTGGGAAGCTCTTATGGCCCATATGGATTTTATTCTGGCCATTTTTTCAAATTCTCCATACTTACATGGACTCCCTCCAGCTCTATAGTTTTTGTCTTAACTTTTTATACCATTGATAATAGTTGTGTAAACAAATTCTAGAATATTGAGGTGGGTGTACAATTTTTGTACAATGGCCCTCAGTTATTCTTATGTTTCTGTGGCTACTTCTTTGAATTCAAAATGTTGGCTATGCCTCCTTTATATTATCTTACCTCATCTTCTAATGATTCTACCTTGGTTTTATATTCTTCAATCTCTTTGACCATATCTTCGATATTCTACTTAGAGGATTGATTGATTGTCACTCCTACTAAGGCTAGAGCTATTGTTTTTTCCTTGATGTTTGCAAATACTAGTATCTTTGTGGTTACTTCGAGTGTTGGGGCACCTAGGATGAGAAGTTTATTCAGAGATTGTTTGACAATTTTATTTGTAGACTTATTGAATACGAATGAGTTAATGTTGGATACCTTCTCAGCCTTGAAAGGGATGAATTCTCCTAATCCCATATCTCCAAGAGGAAAGTGTCCTTTAGTTAGTGTAGTACCAATAGCGGATTCAGACAGTCCAGTGTCCATAGGATCATTATTTTGAGCCTCTTCCTAGGATTTCTTGTATTCTTGTTCCTTATTTCTCCTTTCTTCTTCATCACATTTCATCTTCTCTTCCATCTCTCAAGAGTCTTAGATTCTCTTGTTCTTCTTTCTCTTTTCTTTTCCTTTATGCTTCTACTTTTGCTACTTTTTGAATCCTTAGTGCTTCAACTTCCTTTTCTAGCCTTTATTTTTCTGTTGTTTCTTTAGTTGCATATTTTTCTTCATCTTTTGCTTTGGTTGTTGTTTCTTTTGCTACCTTATCCTTCTCTAAATTGTCCCTGTGTTGGGATATGCCTCTCATCCTCAAAACAACTTCATCATAGTTAGTGGCCCTTTTATATATTTTTTCATCTTTCCATGTTTCAAATTCATAGGACCATCTATACTTGCATATCTAATAATGTTCAGTGACAATTTTTAAGGGGTCATGTCTGTGGAACCTCTCCTCCCCAAAATGGAAATTTTCATAATGTTAGCTTCATCTTGTGTCGCCTTACCATCCTTAAAACTATAGGATCCCATGCAAAAAGGCATTGGTGGCCATGGAAAATTCTTTTCCCTGGCAAGTGATGCCTAGACTCCATGCACAAGAGTGTGGTATGTTACTTCCTGCATGACCAGTTTGTCAGGAACAAAATTCAGGAATAAGTGAGGAGGTTTGGTTGATATGTAAACCTTGATATATGTCTCGTGCTCTAGTACATATCGATCCCCAATTCTATCGATAGCCTACATTTACTTCTCTGACATACATGGCACTAGAGCGCAGAACAATAATTGGAACAAGGGAATTAAAAAGTGTTCACATATCTTGTGATAATGAACGTGTCATCTATGTTCCCATAAGTCTTGATAGTAGACATGAATAAGGGGATCATTGAACTACCATTTCCATCTCATACTTGGGTAGGCATGTTTCATTGGCATTGTACATTTTTTTTTATATGGTCTCTTCCAAGGAGGAGAGAGGATAGCAATCCAGTTGAATATGTAGTTATTTGTTGTGATTGTATGAGCAAAGGGATCCATAATTATTTAAAGATTGAGGCATATGCTTCCCCATAAAATCTACATAGAAGGGATACATCGAATTTGTAGATGTCCTTGACATTTTAGTGGGATAATCTATGGACTTTCTTGTCTTGAATTTTATCCCTTGAATCCACCAATTTTCCATCATTTCTCTACATTCCAAAGGACATTGCAGCATCTAGTATTCTACAAGTTCAATCTCTTCAGTGGAAAGCTTATAACATGTGTGCAAGACTAAATCCTGGAATGATGAGAGATTTTTCCCTTGAGTATCTATTATTAGCCTATTGTCGACATATGTTTGATGAATGATCCATGAGATGGCCTCTTTGCATGGAAACATAGTCACATGTGCATCTATCTTATAGAATCGAGATTATTTCATCGCTTGGTAAACACCCAAGTCTTGGTTGTCATTGGAAAATAGGATAAGAGCCTTATTGAAACTGTTAGAAATGTAATCTATTCGGGTTACTTGTTTGATGAAATAGGAATATTCAAGTAATAGACCTCTTGGAAGACAAATCCAAAGATCACATCATTGTATTAATAAATGTATGATATTAATGGAAAATGAAACTTCAGGATTATCCTAATTCGTGTGTCTATTAGTGGTATTAGAGAACCTAGTTCTTAGGTTCTAAATACGTTGTGATAGTTTTCCATAGCATCCAAAAACACCACTGAGACTCCCTTAGGTATATCCATCTACCTCTGCAAGTAGAAACTCCTCTCTCCAATGTGCAGAAACCTCCCTATGCAGACCTGTCATCTTTAATTATTCTCTGCATTTCTTTTCCTGCGAATCTCCCATCCTCAAACATTCGCAAAAGTTAGGGTTTTATAGTTAAAAAATTTCCCATCATCCTCATCACTCTATGTGCATTATGGTTTCTCTCCCTCATCACATTTTCCATGCAGTTCCCGCTCAAGTTTCTAGTATCTGCATAAACCTCCACGAGTTTTTTTCTTCTATCTAGAAGAATATCACATTTTGTCTTTGTCTTTCACTATAACCATCCATCTTCAAAACCTTCAAAAGTTGAGTCTCCTCTCTTTCTAAATTATCCTCATTCGAAACTTCGAAGGCTCGTGTTGCTAAAGTGTTTAGTACCGCCTCTTCTTGAGATGGATCCGCCTAGTATGAAACTAATGTAACCACTTGCTTGTCTTGATGAGTCAATCTAGTTCTTCGCATTCTGGATAGGAGAGAAAAATGTATTATGATCCTTATAGATGACGCATTCTTTGATTTCGACTTGAGTTGTGTAAAAAGAAAAAGAAAAAAAAACGGATTCGAATGCACGGGCTGCACCTCGCATGGCGTTTTGTATGGCCATGGTATGAATGGTGTGAATATGAAGCTCCCAGTGATACTCTTGCAATAACATTGAATGCTCCATATTTGTAATGGTGATGGACCTCGAGGCATTTTTCTCTGGCAACATACAGTACGTGAGGTCAACTTTCATCACAATCAAGAAAAGTGTCAGAATCGACTGTGACTCCTATCACATCTATGGTTTCCCATTGAGACCTCGTCATTTCCATCACTAGGAGTGTGTGGATAATTGAAATCACAGGGTTTCTTTCTAATTGAATGGTAGTCGTGGTAGTGGTTTGGCTAGGTGTGGATCGTAGCGCTCTATTGGTTGTCTGTTTGACCCCCCATGCAAACTGAATTTGAAAGAGAGACGATGAGGTTTCAAACCGCAGCCTGTGACAACCAGCCATGATTCTTCAATTCAATCAAGGTTTGAACCTATCCAACTTGGTGCCCAAACTCTAGTACCTCTTTGAAATTTCTTACACACGAGTAAGTGCCAATGAGCAGGGAAAGAAACAAAAGGCATTGTTAAGCCAATTGCGTGAGATTTTCTTCTCAACTTTGTGGGGAATATCCTTCCATAGGCTGGACATGATCTTCTGTTAGTCAAACTTGTGACATATTCTACCCTTTAAACTTGAGCACAAAATTTCCATACGAATCACACTTGCAGTGGAATGGATGGTGCCATTCTCTAAATCTATGGCTGATCAGAGAGTGATTGACTTCAGAATAGGTTTTTGGATCCATTGACGTCCATGAAGTACCCTAATTATATGCGAAGGAACACCTGGAAACTAATGTTATTTGGTATTTCATCATTTTGAAAACAAGCGTATCTTTTTCCTCAGTGGAGATATCATCTTGCAAAAGATTATTTGGATGAAAATATCCCCTCGCCATTGTAACACTGCATTGGTATATGCAAAGTGTGCTAGAGACTATCGTGTAAATAACTCCACATTGAAATGAGCATTCATAACCTTCTTGAAACTTGTCATTATGATTGAATGATACCATTATAATTTTATCACAATCAATCGCTACAAGATCCACATCTGTTGGAATTCTCTCGCAGTTCTGCACTTCATTGTTGAACATAACGATGGGATTTGATACACGTGTAGCTATTTTTATGGTTTCTTATCATAGTAATTATTTTTTTCTAATCAAACAATGCTTCGTGTTGAAACTAACAGACACAAAGTGCATCGAAAACACATTCACCATAATCAAGGTATAATTGCAAATAGTTTTTTTTGGTAAGTTTACTTGTATTTTTCTTGTAAAAGGGTGCATTTTTTATAGAAGTCGGTGCCCTTCACTTGTTGAGTTTGCATCTGATTGTTAAAGGGTGTAGTTGCAAGAAACCATGTAATGTTTTTGCTATGGCTCGAATTGATGAATTATAATTAGAGTATTTGAACACTCTAATGTTCTTTTAAGTGGACAATACAGTCACAACTAACATAACAACTTTCATTGATTGCGTTGTCCATTTCCACAACCGATTTCTATTTCTTTTACTTGATCCATTGTCCAACATGTTTACAAGATTCGCAAGATAAAATCATATTTCTCCAGCTTGAATCACAACTCCAACAAGAAGAAATACAACAAAATAATCTTCGACATTCTGAACTAGTCCTTGTTCACAACAACCGTGTTTTCGAAGAAGAAGATGATGATGATCTAGATCAACAACCAATAAAAAAGTAACTTAGTGAGTCAGCTTCATATATGAATGAATATGAAGTTCAACTTCCTCTTTCAAGGATTTCAATTTGTTGGGATTCCACAAATGATGATAGGGTCAGTGAATGTCATTTGATGGGTCCAAACAAATTGAAGGAAAAAAGCATCTTCCCTATATCTCTGTTCATTGAGTTGGACTCCATGTGCTCTTGACGAAATAAATTTGGGGTGCTTAGTCAAAAATTTTGTCTGTTATGTCCTTCAAAATATTTACCCATGGACGGCACTTCCCTAGTGACGCCATATTTAAATATATAACCTTGTGAGTTGGGAGGTGAGACACGGAGGCTTCGGGAAGGGTTTATGGAGAATATGGTTTCTTGTGCCTTAGCAAAGGGTAATTCACCATTGAATTGCATGCACAGGTCGAAGGAAGGCCAAGTTAGGTTACAATGTGAATGTTTTTTATTAAAAAAAAAAACATGACGAGGAAAGATTAAACCTTAACCATGGTTGGGGCGTACCTCTCAAGAGACGATTAGTTTTCAGTGATGTAGTTGATTTGGTCAAGGACATGGCAAGTGTACTCACTCCTCAATGCTCACGATGAGTGCTCGATCATGAAAGGTGAAATAAATGAATTGCAAGGAGAATTTCACAACTAAAAATGTGATCTGAAAATAGGTGAGTACTTACGTCTTTTACTGACGAATTATTTGCATAAGGATTAAAGGGCATATGAGTTCATTAATAACAATGATTTTAAACATTAATACATAAAACATGTGAACTCAAAATGGATAAAGCACATGAAAATACAAGAGAGAGACAATCGATGTTGATAATAGAGTTTGCCCCTCCTGGGATACATCTTCGGACCCGCTTCAATTGGAATATGGATTGATTTCATTCATTCTTCAAAGTTTTTCATCAATCACTCTTAAAAAATAGCATTAATTCCTAGATCCACAATAATAGGATCTAATTACAAAAGAGGAAAAACAAGATCCATAAAAGTAGGATCTCAAACTATCTTCAAGCACATAATGGTAAAAGTCTCAAAACCACCCAAAGACTCTTCAACCATGCCCTTGATTCTCTCAACCTACTAGTGAGAAAATTGGAAAATTGGTGTGAGGTGGTTTCTCACATAAAAACAAATTTCCATAATTATAATTTCAATGAAAAATACGTGAGCCAAGCTCATTTAAAGCATGATAAAATGCATGTGCATCTCACAAAGAATTAATCAAATAAAATGATAAATGCATGAGACTTATCTCACAAAGCATTAATAAAAATGTGTGAGATTATAAAACTCATAAAAGCATAAATTCACCATTTTCACCACTTTTTTGCCAACTTAAAATCAACTTGGTGAACAAAGTAAAGTTCCTTCCATGTGTGGAGATCCGTCGGATCACGCCTCCCTACAAAAGAAATTTTTGGTCTCCAAAAGTATCAACTTTATCTCTATGCAAATGTCTTCAGAAAACACATCCCTTCAAGACTCCTTCACCCACGTACTTCAGAATCAGAATGAAAATCCAACACTTGCAATTGTTGCAAAGAAAATGTTTGGAAAAAGACACACCCCTATCTCCTTTGCCTCTTTTCTTCGGAGCTGAAATGTCAAATCCCACATCTACATAAATTGAAACCTGTAGTTGATTACTTGTATTACAATATTTGGAGTGTCTTACTTGCCAAGAGTTTTTAATCATACTCATTAGTCAAGTTTACAATGAATTCCAAAATGACTTTAGGAAAATCTCCTCATTCCACTAATTATAATGATGAAAAATGAAGCCAATCAAGGCTTAGGCATAGAATAAAATGCCTCTCACTCTCTTTCTCTTAAGAGTGGCTAAAATCCCTTTACAATGTTCCAACATCAACTTTAAGGAAACATTACATCAAAGAAAATGCCCCAAATGTGCACTAGTGGTGAAATACCATGGTTTTAAAATCCCCACTAAAAAAGATGTGCACATACAAAACTCCTTTGATTTCTTGAAAAAGAATGAGTAAACTTTGTTCACGCTTTTTCGAAGCTCAATTCTCACTTGAGATCTCGTTTGGTCAATCACAAAGATCTCCGTGTCACCTCTACAACTACTCTTGTTGTGACCAATCTGCATTTCATTTAGAGATAAGACACTTGTAGAAGTAATATTCTCTGCTTCAGAATTGAGGTATAACATTCCAGTTTTGGCAAACCTCGACCATTTTTGTCGAGACCCATCCAACAACGAGGTTTTTTTTTCAATCCATAAAGGAAGGATACAAATCAAGGAGGCCGCAATCTGTGTTATGGTCTTGATGACTGCTTCTTTGGACGGCCAATTGTTTCCAAATCTCAAGTGCATCTCAACTTCTAGTGGGATTTCCCCACGATCTGTGCACGGATTTCACCCAACATCCTCCGCCAATGATTATTGCTGACATGCCAACAAAATCCGACTTGAATGATATGGATTCAAAATATTTCCATACCACAAACCCCGCTACCTACTTTCATTGTACATTGCAATCTATTTTCTCAACATATGCTCACTGTAGAATTGCTGCAAAGAAACCCTTCCTTTGAATCGTCAACTGGCACGCAGTTCTCTTGAGTTTGGCTCTGTGCATGTACAATCATGATTGTGATACTATCCATTGATGAATTCGGTGGTCGTTGATATCAATGCAGGAAGTGAATGAGAGAAGGTCTCTTTTATTTGTGATCTCGAGTCTTTGGAAACACCCCCTATGATCATGGATCGAATTCCTAGCTTGTCTATGTTGTAGCTCGATTTATCATTTTTCACGTCATTAGGAATGATGATGACCCATTGAAGCATATGGGCCATTCACAGATCCTAAGGTCTCTTACGTATCGATATATGTGAGGGCCATTCACTATGTCCTCCCACAGTGAATTGTACATCCGTAAATTCCAAGCTTCATTCACCCTTCGTGATCTGCGATACATACAAAATGTGCATTTGTACACAAATAAAAATAAAGAGATAGATTGGCCACCCGATCTAATCAACACGCATAAATTGCAAGATCTAAGGATCATAGACAATAAGTAACAAATTCGTTTGGCCACCGAAAAAAATCCCCTAGAGTCCTAAAATCACAAGGCAGAAACAGGCCCAATGAAATCTCAATGTTGTAGCGATAGATCTAATGCAGGGTTTGAGTTTCCAGAGATGATGTATTTGTGCATTGAGTCCAAGGTGGATTTGATTCAACCAACTGCATTCTTAAAAACAACAAGACGGCTCCGAAGCTCTGCTCTGAGTGTGTTCAGAGAAATAAAACACCTTCAAATATCACATTGCACTTTACAGTGGACACAGTAGATCGTACCAAACAATATCTAAGCTATGAAATGGATCCACTCTAGTATTGTTCATGGAGTTACATAAATATTGGCCTTCTCCTTTGTCTTGTGCGCTAATGTACAGTAACTACGTAACAACCTGTACAGACGGGCCAGGGCTAAAAAACTTTAGCACAAACTATATAAAAATATTGATTTGCATCGATCTGAAACAAGATCTGCAAATTATTTGTATAAATATTATGTGGTTATCATCACAAGGGATCAATGGTGCTCTCGAAGCTAGAAAATGAAATTGTTTTGTCACCGCCGCTCATTTTTCCAAGGAGCTTAAGATTACCCAATCATAAATGGTAGAAACATTTTATTTTTTAAAAACAATAACACCATTAATCTGTCATTCAACCAACGCATGAATGATTTCCTTTACTCACTTCAAGGGCCTCTTGAAAGAGATCAATCATTATCCAAATAGATTAGATCACTAGCAGATTACAGAGACACCTAATTATTGGCATTCTCTACTTCTTCTCATAGTTGGAGGCCACAATCCATAGTTGATGATTTTAGACCATGATAGGAGTGTAAATACCATGATCTGATCACATGACTCTAGAGTTCTCAAACACGCTAATAGAAGGATTTCAATTTTGCAAAATTGCCAACCATTTCTTACCCAACCAATCGAAGGTGCCTTCCATCTGCAATTGCATTTCTTCAGAGATCGGTGCTGGAACATCGATCACAAGCTCTTTCATAGCCTCTTTCTTAATGGGAATTGGAGTAGGTTTCTTCCTTGAATCACAACATAACTGTGGGTGGATCTTCCATCATTTATTCTCCCAATGGCCACTAATGTTGCAATAACTACAAAAATTCCTTTGTTTTCCATTCAACTTTTTGAAAGGATGACTTGGAAGGTGTGGTTTCTGATTTTTCTCACTTCCCATGGACACACCTATATTCTTAACCCAAACTTTATTTGTTTAATTCTTGGATACATCATGGTTAGAAGATGTAATGCATAAATCGTTTTTCTTACATTCAAGATAAGAATTTGAATGACTTTCATACCTTCTTGAATTGTCCTTGATCTGATGAGGATAAGCTGGCTTGATTCCTTTATTGGAATCTGATGGTGAAAAGATGGTTTTTTTCTTCAGCAACCTTTGAGCATTATCCATTCTCTTCCTCTCCATAACCCAAGCCTACAAATGGTGGTCTTTGTACCACCTCCTATGGCTGAGTGACTCCTTGGCCATGAATGTCAAAATCCACCTCCTTTATATCCCATCTTCATGAGGAGCTTCATGCCCACATTAGTTTCATACTGAGAAGAAATTGAACATGAAGAAACATCATATACCTCGGTTTGAGTTTGTGCATCCACGGTAGAAGGCTCTTTGTTATTCATTCGTTCACCATGTTGCAACTTAGCCAAGAAATCATCCTTGGTTTGCAATTCGAACTGCAATTCTTCAATAATTTTGTTAAGGACTTCTCCATGAAGCTAAGATCTCTCTTGAAGCTCTTGCTTCTCTTCTTTTGCAACCTGCAAAAATCTCCTCAACACTGTGTTTTCATCTTGAATGTTGTGATTTATCTCTTCTAATTCTTGAAGTTTTTCTAATCGCTTCGCTCATTTTCCCATCCTCCAAAGCAGTCAACCTGCTCTCTGATACCACTTGATCTGAAAATGGGTGAGTACTTACTCTACGCAAGTTTTCAATCGAGAATCTTTTACTGATGAATTGTTTGCATAAGGATTAAAGGGCATATTAGTTCATTAATAACAATGCTTTTAAACATTAATACATAAAACATATGAACTCAAAATGGATAAAGCACATGAAAATACAAGAGAAAGACAATCGATGTTGATAAGAGAGTTCATCCCTCCTAGGTTACGTCTCCAGACCCGCTTCAATTGGAATACAGATCGCTTTCATTCCTTCTTCAAAAGATGTTGGGACCTTCTCACAAGTGATTACATAAGAGATGTCTTCTCCTTCAATGAGGATTCAAGAAGAATACTCACACTAATAACTCTCCATACATCAAGAAGGATAATTCCTTACACAAATAAGTCTCTAATTACTTAGGAGTAGTAGCACTATGTCTCTCTAACTCCACTCATTCTTTCTTCATTTCTCTCCTCATTACTCTTATTTTTTTTTAATATGGCTCACATAAAGAATTATATAGTTTTTCCTCACTCACTCTTAAAAAGGAGCATTAATTCCTAGATCCACAATAATAGAATCTAATTACAAAAGAGGAAAAACAAGATCCATAAAAGTAGGATCTCAAACTATCTTCAAGCACATAATGGGAAAAGTCTCAAAACCACCCAAAGACTCTTCAACCATGCCCTTGATTCTCTCAACCTACTAGTGAGAAAATTGGAAAATTGGATTGATGTACGCTAAGATGCCCTTTGGATTAATGAACGTAGTGGTGACCTTTCAACAGGTCGTGGATATAGTTTTCATTGGAGAAAGAGACAAGTTTGTGGTCATCTATTTGGATGATATTATGGTTTTCTCCAGATTTGATGCAGAGCATTGTGAACATTTGAAAATGGTTTTCTTGAAATGCAGGAAAATTGGTCTCTCCTTAAATCATAAGAAATCATTGTTTGCCATGGAGGGGAAATTACTGGGTCACATAGTATCAGTTGAGGGAGTCAGGATTGATCCTAGTAGGGTGGAAGCCATCCAAACCTTAGCACTTCCTAGGTCCAATAAAGAAGTTCAATCTTTCTTGGGGAAGATTAATTTTCTGAGGAGGTTTGTTTCTAATTTTGTTGAACTTGTGAAGGACATTACAGTCATGTTAAGGAAAGGAAATGAAATAAGATGGATTGTTGAATCTCGTAATTCCTTCAATCAAATAAAGAAGGTCATGACCAAAGCACCTGTGCTCATCGGCTCTGATTACTCCAAATATTTTATGATTTTCTCCTTTGCTTCATTTAACACTGTGGCAGTCGTTTTATTGCAAAAGAATGATGAAAGGTTCGAGCAGCCCATTTCCTTTTTCAGCAGGGCATTGAGAGATGCAGAGTTGAAATATGACATCATGGAAAAACAGGTCTATGCTCTGGTTAAGGCTCTCAAATCCTTCGGGGTCTATGTTTTGCATTAAAATTTCATTGCATGTGTCCCTTCAGCTTCTGTCAAGGAGATTCTCATGCATCCCAACATAGATGGTAGAAGGGGCAGATGTATTGCTAAAATCCTTGAATTTGACTTGGCGATAAGACCCACTAAGTTGGTTAAGGGTCAAGGTTTAGCCAAGTTGTTGGCTGAAACTAATTGCAAAGCCTTGGGGGTAAATTCCATCAACGCTTGCTTAGAAAATCAGCAGGGTGAGTTGTCTAATATGAGTTCTCAAGTCATCCCTCCATTAGCAGAATGTGCTTGGTACAAGGACATCGTTTTCTTTCTACAGAAGTTACAACCTCCTGATGACATGGAAAAAAGAAAAGTAAGAGATTTAAAGCTCAGATCAATTAAATATTGCCTCATTGATCAAATCTTATATTGGAAAGATCTTCTAGGGGTGTTGTTGAGATGTTTAGACCCACAGGAAGCCCAAAAAATCATGTATGATTTTCATGATAGTTTGTGTGGGGGACATCACTTCTGGAAAACCATGGTCTACAAGATTCTCAGAGCTAGCTATTTTTGGCCTAGCCTATTCACTGATGTTTGTGCTAAAATCAGGGATTGTGTCAAGTGTCAGAAATTCTTAGGAAAACAGCAGCTCAAGTCCTTGCCTTTGAAGCCTGTGGTGGCTTCAGGACCCTTTTAGCAGTGGGGCCTAGATTTTATCGAGGAGATTCATATGGCTTCTAGTGGTCAGCACAGGTGGATCTTGACTGCCATATATTACTTTACCAAGTGGATAGAATTTATCCCCACAAGGAGCACTTCTCACAAGGTAATCATTGGTTTTCTTAAGGATATTATAGCAAGGTTTGGTTGTTCGAAAAGAATTGTCACTAATAACGCTTCGTCCTTTAAGGGGGGGTGAATCAGTATTTTGAGCTATTAACAATTTTTCACTTTTCTTTCACTGAAAAATCTTAGTCTACTTTATAGAGACCAGTTATTGTATATTCTTATGAAAATAGTAGTGCATCCAGGGATTTCTTCATTCATCAGATGTCTTTTAAACAGTAATTCAACAAAATAAACTAACACAGATAAATAGGACACATGAACACCGGGATTTAAGGTGGAAACCCAATTAGGGAGAAAACCACCGCTGATGTTGTCTCTGTCTTCAATTATTATTATTAAGAAAACATTCTACAACAATGTACTAGTGCAGACTCATACTAGTACGCAGGCTTCTACCTGCAGAAGGCTACAACCTTCTCTCGTTTACCAGCCTTTCCTGGAAGGGAGCTTC
>ML778283.1:774478-798239 GCA_009831015.1 Picea engelmannii
CGTCGGGAATTCACCTTGGCTTTAACGGCTGCGATCAAATCGCGATTTCGGAGTTTTTGATGTCAAGTGAATTGGACATTATAAACTCTCGATCCCCGAATCTCCGATGACTTATCTCCTTCGCAACTTCTGCAGATCTGACGATTGTCGGTCTTTCGGGAAATTTGAATGGAATCCAATGGTCACTGGATCTCTGTCTTCCTTCTTCTCTGTAATCTCTTGCTGCGCGCGTTTTCTTCAATGTTGTACCTCCTGAGCTCTTACATCCAAATCCCCCAAGGGGTTTTATCCTTCATATCCTTCCATCTCCGTTGTTGCCATCAATGACAACAACCATCATCGTTGCTTGTTCAATATTTTCCAACAGCCGAACCATTGGTTCAATTCTGTGAGCAGTTTGGAATTGCATTGATTCACTCAACTCCTTACTACCCTCAAGGGAATGGACTAGCAGAGTCCTCTAACAAGAGCCTTATAAAGATCACCAAAATATTGTTAGAAGACAATAATAAAGCATGGGATTCAAAGCTCAAGTTTGCTTTGTGGGCTGACAGAGTGAAAACAAAGATATCTCTTGGTGTCTCTCCTTTTCAACTTGTATATGGAGTTGAGGCCATATTTCCTTCTCATCTGGCCTTACTCGTGGCAAAATTCCTCCAAGACTGCCAAGGAGATCCTGATGATATGATCAGAAGGATACAACAACTGGTGGAAGTGCAGCAGACTAGAGAGGAGTTACTGGACAAAGAGCATCAGCATCAACAGAAGATCAAGCAGGCCTTTGACAGGAGAGTAAGAAAGGAGGATTTCCAACTGGGAGATCTAGTACTCAAATGGGATGCACCCAAGCAGGAAAAAGGCAAGCACATCAAATTCGATGCATTGTAGATCGACCCCTTCAAAATCTCTTAGAAGTTTCTGAATAATACTTACAGGTTGCAGAATTTGGAGGGTGATGAAGTTTTTGGAGGCCCTATAAATGGGAATTTTTTGAAGAAGTTCTTTGTTTAAGCCATGAATGGCTTACTATGTCATTGTAAATATTGTTTTCTCTTTTATTTTTTGTTTTCATAAAGTAACTCCACAGCCCAATATTAAAGGCACTGAAGCTGCAGAAGGAGTTCTTAGAGCCTCGCGGGGAGGTCTATATCCCCCATGGAGCCTAATGTTAACACATATTATGGATCGGGGGTTGTTTTCCCTAGGAACCGACATTCTGGCGAGAAAATGGCCGAAGTAGGTGGCTAAAAACACACAAAATGTGTTTTATCCTAAGTCGGGGCCCAATGTGACTTTTTGGCGCGGTGTGGTAAAAGGCTCATAGATCTAAGCGGCTTATCTTGGTGCGCTCAAACATGCTAATAGAAGGATTTCAATTTTTCAAAAATGTCAACCATTTCTTACCCAACCAATCGAAGGTGCCTTCCATCTACAACTGTGTTTCTTCAAAGATCAGTGCTGGAATATCGATCACAAGCTCTTTCATAGCCTCTTTCTTGGTGAGTGTTGGAGTAGGTTTCTTCCTTGAATCACAACGTAACTGTGGGTGGATCTTCCAACATTTATTCTCCCAATGGCCACTAGTGTTGCAATAATTGCAAAAATTCCTTCGTTTTCCATTCAACTTCCTGACGGGATGACTTAGAAGGCATGGTTTCTAATTTGTCTCACTTCTCGTGGACACACCTATCTTCTTAACCCAAACTTTCTTCGTTTTATGCTTGGATACATCATGGTTAGAAGATGTAATGCAGAAATCATTTGTCTTACATTCAAGAAAATAATTTGAATGAATTTCATACCTTCCTAAATTGTCCTTTATATGGTGAGGACATGCTGGCTTGATTCCTTTCTTGGAATCTGATGGTGAAGAGATGGTTTTTTCTTCAGCAACCTTTTAGCATTCTCCCTTCTCTTCCTTTCCATAATCCAAACCTACAAATGGTGGTATTTGTACCAACTCTAATGGATGAGTGACTCCTTGACCATGAATGCCAAGTCCACCTCCTTTGTATCCCATCTTCGTGAGGAGTTTCATACCCACATTAGTTCCATACTAAAAAGAAATTGAACATGAAGAAACATCATTTACCTCGGTTTGAGTTTGTGCATCCATGACAGAAGGCTCTTTGTTCTCCATTCGCTCACCATGATCATCCTTGGTTTGCAATTCGAGCTACAATTCTTCAATAATTCTCTTGAGGACTTCTCCATGAAGCTGAGATCTCTCTTGAATCTCTTGCTTCTCTTCTTCTGCAACCTGCAAAATCTCCTCAACTTTTTGTTTTCAACTTGAATGTTTTGATTTATCTCTTCCAATTCTTGAAGTTTTTTTTCTCTCTTCGCTCCTTTTCCCATCCTGCAAAGCAGAAAGCCTACTATGATACCACTTGATCTGAAAACGGGCGAGTACTTACTCTACACAAGTTTTCAATCGAGAATCTTTTATTGACGAATTATTTGCATAAAGATTAAAGTGCATAAGAGTTCATTAATAACAATGCTTTTAAACATTAATACATAAAACATATGAACTCAAAATGGATAAAGAACATGAAAATACAAGAGAGAGACAATCAATGTTGATAATGGAGTTCACCCCTCTTGGGCTACGTCTTCGGACCCGCTTCAATTGGAATACAGATCGCTTTCATTCCTTCTTCAAAAGATGTTGGGACTTTCTCACAAGTGATTACATAAGAGATGTCTTCTCCTTCAATGAGGATTCAAGAAGACTACTCACACTAATAACTCTCCATACATCAAGAAGGATAATTCCTTACATGAATAAGCCTCTAATTACTCAGGAGTAGTAGCACTATGGCTCTCTAACTCCACTCATTATTTCTTCATTTCTCTCCTCATTACTCTTTTTTTTTAATATGGCTCACATAAGGAATTATATAGTTTTTTCTCACTCACTCTTAAAAAAGAGTATTAATTCCTAGATCCACAATAATAGGATCGAATTACAAAAGACGAAAAACAAGATCCATAAAAGTAGGATCTCAAACTATCTTCAAGCACATAATGGGAAAAGTATCAAAACCACCCAAAGACTCTTCAACCATGCCCTTGATTCTCTCAACCTACCAATGAGAAAATTGGAAAATTTGTGTGAGGTGGTTTCTCACATAAAAACCAATTTCCATAATTACAATTTCAATGAAAAATACGCGAGGCACATGTTCCCTCACAAGTATTAATCATTTTACAAAAATGAATTAAATGCACGAGTTTTTCAAAAGCTCATTTAAAGCATGATAAAATGCATGTGCATCTCACAAATAATTAATCAAATAAAATGATAAATGCATGAGACTTATCTCACAAAGCATTAATAAAAATGTGTGAGATTATAAAACTCATAAAAGCATAAATTCACCATTTTCACCACTTTGTCACCAACTTCAAATCAAATTGGTGAAAAAAGTAAAGTTTCTTCCATGTAGGGAGATCTGCCCATATCAAAATGACTCTTTTATGCTTCTAAATTTTTTTTCAAAAAGATCAGATGGGTTATCATTGCCCAAATCTCCTTTCTGCAAGAAGATAACTTTTATGTGGTGCAAAAATTGCCTTGTTTCAAAGATAAATGTTTTGTTAAATTCAACAAGTTGTAAAGGGACTGTAGGTTTCTTCTCATGGCTAGCACACTTTTGGAAAATTTTACATTTCCGAGCATAAGCATGAGAATACTTGAAAATTGTAGGCCAATAATAACCTACAACTAGGATTTTGTGTGCAATTGCTTCACCGGAAAAATGTCCTCCTATTGGTCCATCATGTAGCTCTAAGATAACTTTATCAAAATATTTTTTTCAAGGAATTAGAGTACACCATCATAGTTCTTTATAAATAAAATTCCATTGATGAGATAGTATTGAGAATATCTAAGCCTCAAGGATCTCTTATGTTTGGAGCTTAAGTGAGTAGGATAAGTCATGCGTTGCAAGTCTTTTTTAATATCATTATACCAAGATAACTTTATGTGTGTACAATGACATCTCATTCTCCCATCCTTCCTCGTGCAAACCAATTGGGCCCATTGCTTCAACTGCTAACTTACAGAGACATTGTCCTTTGAAAATGGTTGTAGGTTTGAACTCAACATCATATTCCTCGATGGAAGTCATCCAATTTTCTCTGTGATCTCTAACTAGACTTCTAGGTAAGGCATGATCACCTTGTTGTGGTTCTTGAATGTTAGAGCTTGAATAGTTTAATTTCTTTGTAGATGAAAAAATTCAATTTATCAATTATTGGATAGTTCAACTCGGACCCCTATAGACTAGTGCTCGTAGAGGAAATTGGGCGTTCATTCCTTTACTCATTTTTCTGGGTGAGCATTGCTACAAGAAAATGATTGGAAGCAAATGTAGATAGAGATAATTCCTTACTAAAATATGGGCTTTGAAGTGTTAGAGATGTTTCTATGGAAGCCTTCACTTTATCAAAGGCCTCCTATGTTATGTCCCTTAAATATTTTACCCATGGCCCACACTACCCTAGTCACACCGCATTTAAATGTATAAACCCTTGAGCTGGGAGGTGAGACACAAAGGTTTTAGGCAAGGTTTACGAGGAATGTGGTTTTTGGTGCCTTCGCAAAGGGTAAGTTCATAAGGGGGAATTGTCTAGATAATATACAACAGAAAATCATTGATAATGGACAAAGGGACTAGTGAGGTCGATTAAGTTTGCTCAACAGAGGGAAATTCACCATTGAATTTTTCACATGGGTAGAAGGCCAGGTTAGGTTACAATTTGGATGTTTTTTATTTAAAAAAAATGTTGATGAAAGATAAAACCTTAACCATAGTTGGGTCTTACATGTCAAGAGACAATTTGTTGTTAGTGGTGTGGCCAGTGCGATCGAGGACGTGGTGAGTGTGCTTGGTGCTCAATGATCACGACAAGTTATTGGTGGAGAAAGGTGAAATAAATGATTTGTGAGGGGAATTTTATAACTAAAAATGGCTCTTTTCTGCTTTGAAAACTATTTTAAAAAAGGTTAGACAAGTAACATCACTGGTCAAATTTCCTTTTCACAAAAAGTAACTTTTATCTGGTGTGAAAAGAGGCTTATCGCAAAGATAAATCTATGAAAAAATGTGATGTGTCACATGGAAGCTAAATTCTTTGTAATATATCGCATTGACAGAAAGATTGCAGATGTGTGATATTGCAGTGGGAGGAAAATGGTCATGCGATGTACGGCATGAAAAATATTTTTGTGTGATGTGTTGCATGAGGAAGAAGTTTGTGAGTATGTGATAATTCTTGGTCCATTTGAATGCGTCACATGAGTAATATTTTCAAAGTCATGCGATATGTCGCAGGGAAAAAAAATTGTGTGATATATTGCAACGATGAAAGTTTTGAAGGTGCAATAGAAGGTGAAGGAAAAAGGTTTGTTGGAAAGCTCCTTTGTCGCAAAGATTACAATTTATCAGGATGTGAAATTTCACAGGTAAAGGAAGAGATGTGCAATATGCATCATATTGCAGTAAAACAAATTTCATGTGAAATGCTCTATGTCATGAGAAAAAAAATTTAATGTGAAATGTCATAGTAAGACAAAGTCTTAGTTTTTTGAAAATGATTTTTTAAAGAATTTAGAAAGAATCGCAAAATTCATGAAAATAAAATCAAGGAAAACTCGAAAGGCACTCAAAATTGGAGGTAAAAGGAAGACCATGTACATGAAAGAAGTTAAAGAAAAATAGTATGGATCCCATACTATTTTAATCTCCGGGTGGTACTAAAGTCAAAAATAATGCGGGGGGGTTGTTGCTAGCTCAACAATTGGTGACACACTAAATGAAGCCATGAATCTCTACAAGTGAACCATAAAACAATTATATTTTCTTTAAAAACAGAGGATTTTACCTCAATGAAGAACTAAAACTTAGCTTAACAGGTCCCACTATATCTTGAATTTCATATAATCCAGATGAGTGTTCGTATCAAAATTGAGTACGTCATCGGTTACATCTACAAGGATAAAGCATGAAGTCCATTCCCTAACTTGTACTTCCCTCAGAGGTGAGCATAGTATCACAAGGTAGATATACACAAGGAATGTTGAAAAGTTCAACCGATTATTTCATTTCTTTGGTGTTGCTCCGCTACCAGTGAGCATCCATAGCCTTGATGAAGTCACCCTAGTATCACATGTCTTGCAACACTACCAGCAAGTGTCCATATCCCTTGTGGAGATACTTTAATATCCCACATGATATGAAATGTCTCAACCAAGCCTTTACATTTAAAAAACTTCTCTTTTGATTTTTTTTCAGGGAGAGGTGGATGGGGGATTTTAATTGTCCTTTAAAGGTATGTGGGATGACACTTGTTAATGAAAATTGCTTAGGTATACCTTCTTTATGATAACCTTCTTCCTTATGCAGAATACCTTGGATACTCCATAAGTTGTTGGGTAAAATACCAGTCATCAAATAAATGTAAGTGAGAGGAGCCATGAAGTTAACCAAAGATCTACTCATAATTGGGCATAGGTTACTCATGGTTGGTTTTTTTCCAAATAATTTTCCACCACATAATCAAAGTCTTGAATACCAAATTGAAGTAACAAACAATGCAGTAGAACCAGTGTTTTATCCATTGGGTTGAGATTGTTTTTTCATGATTTTGACCAATTGTATGCCATGCCATTGAAATAGATAGAAAATATCAGTAACAAGAATCTTCTTCTAGAAAAGGAATTACTCAATGTGATTTTGAAGAGGAACTAATTAAGCGAAACAAACAACTCAAAATGAAAAAAGCGAATGAATTGTCCAAATAAAACAAGTGAAAACAAGCACAATTGAAATGCAAATTTTAAAAACAGAAAACCAAGTTATTTATATACAAGTCAACGGCCAAGATGGCATCTAACTAAAATGTATTTTCAACACTTGACCATCGACATGAAGGAGATATACTTCTATTTCAATATTTTGCAATCTATATGTCCCTAGGCCAAATTTTTTCATCACCAAGTAAGGACCAAGCCACAACTATTGGAATTTGGAATGTTTCCCTTTGTCTTCATGTGGATTATCCCATTTTGGAACCAATTATCCCACTTGAAAGTCCTTTTCTCTAGCAAACTTCTTATCAAACCATATTTTGATAGCCTGTTGAGGCACAACAAATTTCTTCTTATCTTTCTCTCTCTTCTTCTAGGTAGAGTATCAACTCTTTTTTGGATAACTATGCCATTTTGTCCATGTGAGGTTTGAGATAATTGAATAGAAGGAAAAAAATATTTGGGGGAAGAATAGCTTATTTCTCGTACACAAGGAAGTAATCAGATGTCCCTAGAGAGGCTTTAAGAGTCACTCTATCTGTCGAGAGGTAATTTGGTAGAGTGTTGTGCGAGTTCTTCTTACGGTAAACTATGGTTCATTTCATAATATAGATCCAATTTTTATCAGTGGAATCAACTACTCCATTTCCTAGAGGGTAATATTTAGTTGTGTATCTATGGATGATGACTTAGTCAATTTTAAAGAAGAAAAATATGTAGCATTATGAAAAACAATAGTAGTTGGCAATCCAAACCTAGTAATCAAATGTTTCTCCAAAACATTGACAAAAACATATTCATTTACCTTTGTTAGTGGTACAGTCTCAATCCATCATGTAAAATAATTAGTTGTGGTCAAGATATACGAGTGTTGTCTCAAATGAGGATTGATCTCTCCAATGATGTCCAATTCCCATTGCTCAAATGATTCTTCAACAACAACAGATTGTAAAAGGACTGCAAGTTTCTTCTCACAACCAACACACTTTTGAAAAATTTTACATCTCTGAGCATAAGCGTGAGCATCCTTGCAAAATGTAGTCCAGTAATAACCAACTCTTAGGATTTTATGTGTAGTGGTTTCACCGATAAAATTTCCTCCTAATCCATCATGTAGGTTTGAGAGAACTTTATTAACATTTTGTTTGTCAAGGCACCAAAGGAGTACAAAAAAAATAGTTCTTTCTAAATAAAATTACATTTATGAGTTGGTATTGAGAATATATGAGCCTCAAGGAACTCTTTTGTTTAGAGCTTAAGTGAGCAAGGGAAGTCTTGTGCTGGAAGTATTCTTTTAAGATCATTGTACCAAGATTCATTTTTTGTAGGCACATATAGAACTTCTTGCATGTACAATGACATCTTGTTCTCCCATCATTCCACGTGTGAAACAATCAGTTCCATTACTTCAACTGTTGACTTACAAAGACCCTACCCTCTGACAATTACGACAAGTTTGAACTTGAGGTCATGTTCTTGGATGGAAATCATCTAGTTTCCTCTGCTCTCTCCAAGTTGCATATGAAAAATAGTGACCTGACTGTTGGTTGAGGCATGATCACCTTAGTGTGGTTCTTGAGTATGTAGGGCCTGAATTGTTTGATTGATTTGTAGACAACAAAAGCATGTTTATCAATTGTTTTGTAGTTCAACTCGCCCCCTATAGACCAATGCTCATAGAGAAAATTGGGCATTCATTCCCTTTCTTATCTTCTTGAGTAAGCACTTCTAGAAGAGAATGATTGAAAGAAAATGTGTACAAAGGGAAATACTTACTGAAATATGGTCTTTGAAGTGTTGTAGCTACTTCTATGGTGGCCTTCACTTTATCAAAGGTATCCTCCATTATGTCCCTTAAATGGTTTACACATGGCCTGCATTACCCTAGTGGCATCACATTTAAATGTATAACCTTGTGATGTGGGAGGTGAGACACTAAGGCTTTAGAAAGAGTTTACAAGGAACGTGGTTTGCAGAGGATATTCTCATAAGGGGGGGGGTTATCTAGATAATTTACAATAGAAAACCCTTGATAATGAACAAAGGGACTAGTGAGTTCGATTAAGTTTTCTTAGTGGGGGGGGGATTCATAGTTGAATTTCACACACAACTAGAAGAAAATATAGGTTAGCTTACAATTTGGATGTTTTTTCTTTCAAAAAAACATGCCGAGAAAATCTAAAACCTTAACCATGGTTGGGGCACACCTCTTAAGCAACGATTATCTATTGGTGATGTGGCCAGTGCAGTTGAGGACATGGAAAGTGTACTCAATGCTCGATGCTCAAAACAAAATCTCGGTGGATAAATGTGAAATAAATTAGTCGTGTAGGGGATTTTATAATTAAAAATGACTATTTTCCACTTTTAAAACCATTTTCAAAAAGGTCAAACAAGTCACATCATTGATCAAATTGTCTTTTAACATGAAAATAACTTTTATGCGATGCAAAAAGAAGTTTGTCGCAAAGATAAATATTTTTTGAAATGCAATGTATCACGTGGAAACTAACTTGTTATCACGTTGACGGAAAGATTGCAGTAGTGTGATATCGTAGTGGGAGGAAAATGGTCTCCATACGATGTATCACATGAAAAATATTTACATGCAATGTATCGCATGAGGAAGAAGTTTGTGAGTCCGCAATAAGTCTTGGTTCGTTCGAATGTTCACATGAGGAAGATTTTCGAAGTCATGTGATATGTCGTAGAAAAAACAATCGTGTGATATATCACAACGATAAAAGTTTTAAAGGAACAATAGAAAGCAGAGGAAAAAGGTTTGTTGGAAGAACATTTGTCACAAAGATGAAAATTTATCAAGATGGAAAATGTCGCAACTAAAACAAGAGATGTGTGATATGCATCATATCACAATAAAATAAATCTCATGCAAAACACTTGTGTCATGGGATAATAATTTTAGTGCAAAAGGTCGCAGCTAGACAAAGTTCTAGACGATGCAATAAAATTTCATGCAAGTTTTATAAAAATGAATTTTTAAAGGATTTAGAAGGATCTACAAGGTCATGAAAAGAAAATCAAGGAAAACTCCAAAAGCACTTAAAAATTGAAGTAAAATGAAGACCATGTACATGAAAGAAGTTAAACAAAAATAGGAGGGGGGCATATTATTTTAGCTTCCAAGGGGTACTAAAGTCAAAAATAGTGTGGGGGGTTGTTGCTAGCTCAACATGTATTAAACACACTATTTTTCCAATATTTGTTTTTTTTTTTTAATTATACTACTAAGTTCATGGGTGTAGGTGCACATTGTATAGTAACTATGCACCAGTGCATAAGTGTGTATTAAACACAATGTTGTGTGTTATTGTATTGTTCACATTATTTAACCTAGAAAAAAAATTATCTTAAAATTCTTTACTTTCTTTGTAAAATATATTTCATAAATTTTGTTTTTCATTATTTAGGTATTTTATTGATAAAATGTCAATGATAGAATATCAGAGGAAAAACACTAAAAAGCAAAGAGGGCAAGGAAAGCACATCTCAAGAAGAGAACATGGAAAATTCTTTTAAATTTTAATACAAAATTGATATTTATATATCGGTTGAAATGATGTGTAATGACAATCCATGTCATACAAAGTAAAAAAGTGAAAAAAAATATGAAAGATTGTTTGGAATTTGAGTGAGAAGAGTATATAATTTTTATGGAAACGTTGCAAAGAAATGAATTAGGAGGATCGAAAGGTGATCAATATTAAAATTTTCTTTGGATTTTTACTATAAATGTATGTCTTAGCAATAATCAGTAACATGTTTAAACATTTTATTTTGCATTTATTGAATGTTGTGTAGGGATCACCAACGAGGGAACATAAGGTCGTCCGAAGAAGATTTAAAAAATATGAAATATGTAAATGATGATAAATTATTCCTTAGTTCATCTAGAATGGAGTTGGAAATTAATGAGAGAGGGGACACTTTTATAAAACTATAAGGGATATAATGAAAAGAATATATAAATGTTTTTTCCATTTACAATACAAAAATCAATCCAATGACTGCAAGAATTAGGTTATACATAAATTACAACAAATGTTTCTAGATAAATGATAAATGAAACATTTGAGACTTGCAATAACAAAAATATACAATAATAAAAAATAATCAATTAAAAAATTTTATTGCTAAACATATTTTTTTGTAATATGCATACACTAGTCCATAAAATTACCAAATTAATTTTTTTGCTATATTTATTTTTGTATAAATATTGATCAATTTTTTTATTATGTTTTTCATATTTTTCTAAAAGATTAATAAAATTCAAAGGGTGATTGATGTGATATATGAAACATGTGTACAATTCCACGGAAAAAAATGAAACATGTGTACAATGAGATGGCCAAAGAAATGAGCATAATTGCATCATAAGAAAAAACATGCCAACAACAACTTGCATCACATATATGCATTCATTGATTTTTTTTCTATGTACAAAGAGTTTAATTATCAAATAAAATGTCAATTTTCAATTATTTTGTTGTTGCTTAAAATAAAATAAAATGGAATCCATTCAACACATTAGATGGGACGACAAGGTAGAAAAAAAGGTTGATCGCAAACTTTGTGAATACTTAATGCGTTTTTCCTACTTAATATTCCATATTTGTTGTTATGTGTATATTTTAATTGATTTGCAATCATACATAAATGTTTTCTAATAGCTAATAACATACAAAGAAGAGTCATCCTAACATTTGATTGACAATGGATTATGTATGGGTTGTGAGTATATGTTGGAGTCCCAAGGGTTAATTCAACAATTTATGGGTAACTATATTGTTTTACTTCTCTTATTTTATAATTAATGGGACAACAAAAAACCTTCAATTGTATCTATGCTTTGTCATGATGTATAAAACTCACAAAAAATGAAGTATGGAGTGGAGCCAACAAAAGATAGCTTGGGACATAATATGAAGAATGGTTTCAAAAGAATATGTATTGTTTAAAAAGCAATCATTGCTATGGTACTCTTTTTTATTTAGAAAGCCATGTATATTATACTACAAATGAAGATATATGCATTACACTCTATTTCTATGTTTGTAGATGGAACATGAAGATGCGCAATGTCAAATCCAATCCAATCAACAAAACATTTCAAATAATTCAAGTACAATACACCATGCAAATAATAAAGATATGAGGCATGCAAGCATCTTGAGCAATGAATGATGATCATCAAAATTGAATGTTACAAGTTGTATATTTTGGAATGGTTGTTTGTGAAAATTAGACATGTTGTTTAATGTGGACATATTGTCCCAATTGGATGACATGTCACCAATAATTGTAACCATTATTTAATAACATTTTGAATATTGTGGACCTTTATGTTGTCCCATTTTGTATAACGAAGAGTCTATTATTCGTACATAATAAAATAAATTTCTTATTCTATTGCATTATCCACTATCATAAAATGTTACATTGTTGATTAAATATGGATGATTTACATTGTTACACTGAACAAAGGTATAATAAGTTGATATATTTGTTTAAATGATACAACATATTAATGCAATGATTATATCCAAACACAATAATTAAAACATAAAATCAATATTATTATAAAAAATATTTGATTTTTAAGAAGCTTCATTTGCATATCTACAATGTGGAAAATTTCAGCACTACAAAATATCACTCCATAGTATTCATTTGAAATAAATGGTGTGGTTTACACATACTTAGACATCAATTCTCTTAACAAACAAACACACCAATGTTCTTAACAACAACAAATGCATTGGTGCTCTTAATGACAACAAACGCATTGCATCCTTCACCAATATTGTTACAATCGACATTACTATTACCATTACAAGAATTTATGGTGCACAATTTGTTATATGCGTTGATGCTTTTATGTATTAAGTATACACCAGGGCTTCACAACATATACAATATGCACTAGTGCATGTCATAAATGTAGCACACCAATGCATATTATTAATATGAATTCCCCGGTGCTTTCAAGCATTGGACCAATTAAAATAAATAATATGCACTAGAGTTTAATGTTAATATGTTAAGGCACTAATGTGTATAAGTATGTTGCGCACTTATGCATTATAGACATAATTGCCACACTAGTGTGATTTATCATTTTAAAAACACTATGAAAAAACCTATGCTAGAACCTTTAGTAACCTAGAATTTTTAGTTATAGTGCAAATCCATTAAAACATTTGTGAAAACCTTTGGTACCAATAACAAAGGTTTTTTTTTATAATTTTGCCCAATCTTATAACACAAAAAACCTCCACTAGAAGGTGTTTTCCTTGTAGTATGTTTTTATGATCCCTATAGTTTGCAAGATAGACATGGCCAWTATTATAGGATCTACTTGATAGTGAAACCATCATTCACTACCATAGTGAATCCCTTCACTGATTGATCATTGTTTATTTTTTATCATGACCTCTACAGAGACAATATAGATAGGGATAATACCTAGAGTTTTTAGTTGATAATGAAGCACTTCATATTCTTCTCAACATAATCCCACACTTTTAGAGATACAAATGTAGGAAGTATATCTAGAATATGCAACATCAAGTTTGTCTTTTTACCAAAATACCTTTAATAATATTTCAAATGTACATCRATCCCTCACTCAACTCATTCCAATTAATAAACTAGAATGTTGGGATAACGGTTGACTGACTCTTTTTCATTCGCATCTAAGAAGTCTTGAGGAATGATTATYAGAAGGATCGATTAAATCTTTTTTATTACTTGCAAGCATATATGGAAGGGTTGAACAACTYTTCTCCATCTACTAGTATGGAGAATGGTYGACTGACCCATCTCCGTCTAGAGTTTCCTTTCACGGTCCCCAATTATTCCCAGAGATAACATTTTTTAGGATTTGAATTTAAATGGTTGGCTTAATCTTCTTCATTTACATCCTTATCATCATGTCAATATATACAATGGTATTGATAGCACCAGTTTTGTTCATCCAATGAAGGATGTTTTCCATGTTTTACCATATTTCCAATGAATTGATATATTTATATTTTATAGGAGAATATATAGAAAGGGTCTCCCGACTCTTCTTAATTATAGCATATAACATTTTTTAGGATTTGAATTTAAATGGTTGGTTTAATCTTCTTCATTTACATCATTATCATCATGTCAATATATACAATGGTATTCATAGCACCAGTTTTGCTCATCCAATCATTATCATCATGTCAATATATACAATGGTATTCATAGCACCAGTTTTGCTCATCCAATGAAGGATGTTTTCCATGTTTTACCATATTTCCAATGATTTGATATATTTATATTTTATAGTAGAATATGTAGAAAGGGTCCTCTGACTCTTCTTAATTGTAGTATCCATTGCAAAATTTACAAGCATCCATAGAAGGGTCAAATAGCACTTCACCATCTACAAGTAACATAGAAAGGATCAACTTGGACCCTTCTAAATATATAGTTTCTTTCCTTTGACCCTAATGATCCCTAGCAATAACATTTTTCATGAGTCTAATGCAAAAGGGTTGGCCAATTATTCTTCATTTACATTGGAGAAACATCGAGGAATGATCAGCAAACCCTCTCTATGTCATATTATATTTTAATTTTACCCATATTTCCAATGGATCCATATATTCATCTCTTCTAGGGGAATATGGAGAAGAGTGTGCCAAATATATTCGATTGCAATGTCCATTGCAATACTTATGAGTATCCATAAAAGGGTTGATCAACTCTCCTCCATCTACAAGTAGCATGGAGAAGGGTTGATAAAATTTTCTCCATCTATAGATTCATTTAATGTACCCCGATGATCCCTAGATATAACAATTCTTAAGAATCAAATGTAGAAAGTTTAGTTGAATCTTCTACATTGCCATTCTTACGTATATGGCATTCACTTATTCCCTCATTTAACATGATAGCAAGGAGACATGAGAAGAGTTGATTGAACCTTCTCCATTTATGATTTATTTTGATAGACTCTAATGATCCCTAGATATAACATTTTTTAGGAGTTGAATGGACAAGAGTTGGTCGACTCTTCTCCATTTACGGTGTAAATATGAAGATGGGTAACACTTTTTGGAATGAGTTTCAGCAATGCAATGCAATGTTCATTGTTATTTTCATGAAAATAGTCAACAAAACATCTCCAATGCAATGCAATGTTCATTGTTATTTCCATGAAAATAGTCAAAAAAACATCTCCATTGAGAGTTAAATAATCTCTTAAGAGCAAAGTTAAACTTCTTGGTTGAAACATTTAAACATTTCTTAACCAGGAGTTTGTGTGAGTTTATCTTGGGTCAGAAATTTCTACATTGAGAGTTTAAGTGGAGTAAAAGAAACTCTTGAATGAGAGTTTAGGTGGAGTAAAAGAAAATTTTGGCTGAGTTTAATGTCTCAGAGAGTTAAATGTCTAAGCTAATTGTGGAAAATATCTATAAAGATTCCCAATGAAGAATCTTCTCAACTCTTGATCAAGATTCTTCGTGTCATAAAAATGGACAAAACAATGGGATACAGTTTATGTTCAACTTTCAGCCAAGAGAAGGAGCTTATCCAAGAAAGGAAAAGGCTTGTGTGCACCTCCACTTTCTTCTCAACCAAGATGCAATTGATACATTTTATTTATGGATGTTTTTTTTTTCATTTTGGTTTTAAGAAAACCCTAAATTTCAACATAATAAACAAGAACCGTAAAAACTCAAAACCATAAAAACATAACCCTCAAACTATAACCCATAAAAACCTAAAACCCTCCAAACCTCTTTTTTCTTGTGAGTTTCATTGTATTTTCCTTTTTTAGTAGTCTATTTTTATTTTGTTTACAGTTTTTAGAATTCTTTAAAAAAAAGATCGGGCTCCATCTGCATGGAGAAATGATACCAAGTTATTTTAATCCTCTGGAAACACTTGGAGGATTAAAATGAAAACACACAAATACAACACTTTCTCTCCACATGTTGTCATTTTTCTTGGCCTCCTCCTTGTTGTTTCATTTAGCATTTGGTCCTCTCATTTTGAAACAATAAAAATGGGAAACCCCAAATTCATTTTGTCCTCTTCTTCCTTGTGCGTGGATATAGATACAAATTTATGTTTGCATTGCCTGCAAAAAATAATGTCATGAACAAAATCTCTCCTTATTTAACAATTTACAAGCATTGTTTTACCAAATGCTTTTTTTTTTCATGCCATTGTCTCAACCTTGGTGTTTCCCTTGGGCTTTGCCTTCTTGTTTCATTGGGGATAAGTTTGAAAAATAATACACACATTTGGGAATGCTTCAAAATAGTGATAGAATATTGTTGTAACAACAAATGTAACTAACCAAGAATGGGATCTAAACCTAAAATTGAATGCAACTATGAGAAACAATATATTTACTTAAAACTAAAACACAAATTCAACACCCTATGTAGGCACTTTGAGGCTTATCCCTAGCTAGGTAGTACATGGACAATGTTAGGATTTTCTTAGATGTTGTAATTCAATGCAAGATAATGAGAAACAAACCCCCGCCACTAAACACAAAATCATTGTCAACTACAAGACAAGCCCATTCCACATTCCAATGGGCTTTGTGCATCCTTTCTGTGAGATCCTTTTCCTAGGATAGAAACTCGCTTGTTATTTCAAGAGACTCCATGGTCGCTTGCAAATTTTCCCATTGAGCTTGCTATTCTTCGCTTTCCTTGAATGGAGAAGGAAAAGATTTATTGGCTCAATGCTCAAGTTCACGTTTGGTTTCATTGTTTTTCTCTTCAAACAAAGGAAGGTAATACTTGAACCAGGTTATTCCAGGCTCGTTGAATGGTTTCCCAACCCTATTAATGTTCTAACTACATGGGATTGAACATGAAGGGGATCAGGTCATCATCCTTATCCGCTTGTATGCTTAAGACAGATTTATTTGTGGTTTGAGCATGAGGACAAGGCAATGAAGTACTAAATTTGCAAGTTGTTTAATAGGAAAAAGCTCTAGATAAGGAAACTATCCAACCTCTCAAAAATGTTCCCTCGTCCAAGGCTTTGATCACTCATGTATTTCCCTCTCTTTGGTATCAGGTCAAAGTGGTCCCAATCCAAAATTAGTTCACCCACCAACTCCCTAAAGAAATATTTGATATACATCCCCCCTCTTTTCTTCAGAGGACAGTGCCACATTTAGATCACCAACAAATATTCTATTTTGAATTGAAATAAGTCTCAAAAATGATGGAATCCTGACATTTTTGTTTCTATTGGTAATGCATTGGACCAAATATATTGATTATTTGAATCCATTGCTCGATGGTCTTACCCATTAGGAGAGTTTATATTCGACAATGTGTGCATTCAAATTGACGGAGCTCCATGACATTCAAGTCCCAAAGAATGTAAATGCCCCACAGGCAACTCTAACACTTACTACTTTCCCTTAGTTATGGTTCCATAGTGTAATGCTTAAATCCTTTATTGTATCTTCTCCGAGTTTGGTTTCTTGAAGTAGAGTAAGAATCACTCTTTCAAAGAAAATGAAGTCTCACATTACTCCCTATTTCTTTGTAGTTCCCATTCCTCTACAATTCCAAGAGACTATCTTCATTTCTTAAGGTGGGGGGTTTTCTACCACTGCCAAAGGTAGTGCGAAGGGTCACTCAAGCTCTAAGTGATTTACCTGTATTCATTGGCACTTCTTTCCTTCCCTTGTTTCTATTTCTAATTGTGTTCTTCTATGTTTTAACCTCATCATCTTCTTCTTCTTCTTGTAGTTGGACTTTATCCCTAATTAGTGCCTCATTGTTGGAAGGATAAACAAAGATAGAAGTGTTTACAATGGAAACCTTGGGGATTTATGGATAACATCAAGGGAGAGGTTTGAGGGGAAGTGTGTTGAATATAGAAGGGGGTTCTTCCCTTGCGCTAAGACCATGTGGGAGGCACACTCCTCATGGGAGTTCACATAAATTGGTGGCAAAGGCTACAAAGAAGGTAGTGGATTCCCTCTCCACGGAAGGGAGAGGTTGACCTTCATCGATGAGTGGGGTAGGTTTGAGTGGAAGCGAAAATGAGGTGTGGGGAAAGGTTGAGTGGAAGTGACAATGAGGGGTGGGGAAACACTGAGTGGAAGTGACAATGAGGGGATAGACATTGGCTCTTTAAGGTCCATATGTGATCGCAATGCAAATCAACATGATATTTCAAGAGCAAGTTTTCCTTTGGGCACTCGAGAAATTTCATGTTGAGATCCCTATTTATTGCCTTATGGTTTTCTTAGCCCACTGTGATTTTCTCTTGTCGATGAATCTAGGGGAAGGGGGATCTTTTTTATTCTTTCCATATTTGGAAAATGGCCATATTCATGGAAATGATTACAATTGAAGAGGCATTGCTCGTACTATAAGCATTGAAGGTTAGACCACTTGTCAAGGTTGAAATTGATAACTTCTAAGATTTTTTTCTAGATCCACTTCAACACATGCAAACACATGCAAACAATCCAAATTTGGGATTAGTCTTGTCGATATACCTGCCCAAGTCATATCCTATCAACTCTAGAGATTGTTCATTCCAACAATGCAAAGGTCGTTGGCGAGGCCTGCTATGACCCAAGGGGAGCATATATGGGGATAAATGTATATGTTATGACCTAAATATTCCACTTCTTGAACCCCAAAGGAACACTTGGAAGGCTTTTCACAAAGTTGTTGCTCTTCCAATACTTGTAATACTCTGTCAACATGTTGTACATGCTCTTCCCAAGTTTTGTTGTAGATCAGTATATCATCAAAAAACACTAACACAAATTTTCTAAGGAAAGGCTTGAAAATAGAAATAATCGATCTTTGAAATGTTGAAGGTGCATTAGTCATTCCAAATGGCATAACCAAAACTCATAATGACCTTCATGTGTTCTAAAAGTTGTTTTAGGAATGTCTTCCTTCCTCATTATGATTTGATGATATCTCAAATGAAGATCCAACTTGTTAGCACTTGTAATATCCAGAGGTTGTCAAGGGTAGAAGAAATTGACAGAGGTAACTTATCAAAACCACTTTTGAAACTGGGATCTAGCCTTGCCAGTTTTAGAGAGGGATCTCTCTGTATGATTTAGGTATGTTTGGGTTTTAGATATTAGGCTAGTTAAAATGGTATGAGTTTGTTTGCTTGTTTATAAAGGTCGACTGAAAAATTGCATTAAACTTCCATTGGACTATGGGGTCTATATTAAAGATCAGTATCAGATACAGTTTTTATGAGGTTCCTTCATAGGGCGAGGTAGTGAGACCGTTGGATCTATTAGAATTAAATGGAGTGAAAAAGATGGAACAGGTGAGAAGGTCAACCAAGCAAAGAAGCAATTAAGAATTTATTTACTTAATATCAGATGAATAACGCATAGATCACTCAAAGACCAGAAACAGAGTGTATGAGACAAATTATGTTCGTTAACTTCCTTTTAATGATTAGAAACTGAAAACATAATGATCAGAGAGAAAAGTAAACATTTAACAACGAACGATAAACATCACAAATAGTCAAACGCAAGAATCCTGTGAATAGCCTTTTTATTATTGGTCGATCCTTTTGAAAAGATTACAAAAATAGCTCATTGGGCACAAAAATCAACCCTCAATACTTCGAAGTGAGAAGTGTTTATACAATAGTTACATCTGATCCTCTCATTAATGATCGGGATATTGTGGAGAAAAAATCTAACTAACTAGATTACAAGTTACAAAATAACAGGAATGTTGTTAATATATTCAAATCCTTGGTTTTGATTCTGGGGAAGTAGTTGATGATTCATCACTTTGACTTGACTGTCTTCTTTATGTTGACTCGAAAATCCACATCACCTTTACTCAAGTAAAGAACAAAGGTCTTCCCATATCTTTTGACTAGGGATAGAAAAGATTACACAAATATCTCCTCGGGCGCAAAAATCAACCCTCAATACTTCGAAGTGAGGAGTATTTATACAATAGTTACATCTGATCCTCTCATTAATGATCGGGATATTGTGGAGAAAAAATATAACTAACTAGATTACAAGTTACAAAATAATAGGAATGTTATTAATCTATTTGAATCCTCGACGTTGATTCTAGGGAAGTAGTTGATGATTCATCACTTTGACTTGACTATCCTCTTTATGCTGACTCGTAAATCCACATCACCTTTACTCAAGTAAAGAACAAAGGTCTTCCCATATCTTTTGACTAGGGATAGAAACCTTGCATAACTTTTTGTATATTTCGTCCATTTCAGTGTACTTGGAAAAAGTAGGCTTTGTAAAAAATATATATTTTATCTCATGTTGGATGCTCAGGTCCAACTATAATGTTTCTAAGAAAACCTTGCCAGTAATGGTTCCTTGTATACCCACAAATTTAGACCCATCCTTTGCCACTGTGTTGATCTTCTGTTTGTAGTCTGACAGAGTGATGAGCTTGACATTTATCACTAGTAGTCCAGGGAGTCCCTTCTTGTGTAGCGTGTCAACCTTACTGAAAAATCTCTGCACTCCAATGTCCATCATCTAAGCTTTCTCCTCTAGTTGCAGCATCAATCATTTATTGATCAAGACATTCTTGACCTCAAGGATGGTCTCTGTCATGTCTTCAATTTCCAATGCCTCTAACTCATGTTTGTTCTTGGAGTTTAGGAACCTGATGAGCTCAATGGATTATGTAGGCTTCTCCACTAATTCTTCTCTTATCTTTTCAATTGTTGCTCTGGCCTTTTGTACCAGTTCATGTTATTCAAAAAAAAATTGTATGAATGGCCATATCTTTGCCATTGACTTGTTGATGTCCATCCAGATGTTTTCTTTGGCCTCAGAGAATGTTTTAGCTATGACAATCTCCTTTTGCAGCTTCTGTAATTATTCACTGAGTCTTTGTGATTTATGCATTTATGTGTTATAGTTGGCCTGGAACATGGACTTCAAAGACTGGAGGCTTTTTACTTCTTTTAACTTTCTGAGTTCCTCCCCTTGAAGGGACATTTCCTCCATTGATTTCATCAACTTCTCAGAAGCATCTGGAACTTTCACTGGAATGGTTGATAGAATCTTTGTTGTTGTTGTACTAAATCCTATGAGAGGAATTGCATCTAGTGGGATAACAACCATATGCACACTATGTTCTTTCTCTTTAACCAACTTGTCTAACTCAGCTTCCAACTCTTTTATCTATGCATTCTACTCCATTATCAATTTCAGCATCTCCTCTTTGTGGCCTTCACTTTCAGCCATTTCCTTTGCTTGTGAATCTTCAGTGGCTAGAAGTTTTAATTGTTTTCTCAAAGATGTTATGTCATCATTTTTCTTCTTCAGTAATTCCTCAGCTGCCTTGACATTAGATAGGTCATAACCGATCTTCAGTACCGGCTCCCCTAGGGATTTGATTTGATTATCTTTGGCCAGAGAGAATATATTTTCCAGCTTCCACTGAGATTGGACATTACTTAGAGACACCTGCAATTTTGCAACAGTCAATGATGTATTTGTCAAGGTGGAGAAGATCATATCCCTGGTTTTCCTATGCATGTCCATTTGATCTGCTGGATGAACCTCTTTCACATCAAACTCAAATGATGATTTCTTGTAATTAGAAGCTATCTTGGGATGAGGGACCTGTGCCTGTAAGAATGCCATGTGCATCCTTCCCTTCTCTGTGTCAAATGCAGATAGCAATATGTGATGAGTTGTGGATGTCTGCTTCCAAAACTGGGCATATGTGTTGTTGTTCAGAAGTGCATTCTTCTGCTTGATCATCTTGTATTTGTCAAAAATTCTTGATCTTGTTGGCCCTCGTGAGGAATCAGCTAACAATGTAGTGTTTGCTTGCTTCTTGGATGAGGATGTGGACACTATGTGTTGGCTGCCTGAGAAGGCTAATGAATGTGGTCCCTCCATAACTATAGTGGACTTTGTTTCTCCTTCTCTAAACATGTCTGGAGTGTGGCTAGTCTTAGTCATCTTCCTGTAAACTTGGAAGTCCTCAACTGACACCTCTATGATTGAAGGTGAAACTTCTTTCCTGGCTCTCTTTTATTCTTGTACTTGAGGAGTCCTGGTATGAGAAGCAGTGACAATGGGGGGTTCTGCTTCTGTTTCCAACAATGTATTTCCCTGCCAATCTGTCTAATTCATAAACTTTTCTATCTCAGGCTTTGGCACATGAGAATAAGGAGAGGTCTTTTGTTTGAGCCTGATTTCTGATATAATGCAAAAGGGGTCATAATTCCATGGGAAGCTTAGACTAAAATCCATCTCTTTCAAAAGGTTGTTGGCCTCTTCTCCTACAGCTCTGTTGTTACATATAAAAGAACCAATTTGGCTCTTGATCCTAAATTGTTGCTTCTTCTTAAATGGTACAAAGTGGATGTCATCAGAATTTATCATCTTCTTGATGTATTCCAATGCAAATACTCTGACGGGGAGGTATTTTGGTAGTTTGTATGGTGGCAATTCACACCCATAAACTATGATCTCAATATGGTTCTAGTAAAGATACCAGTCCCCTGTTTTGGCTAAGTCTGATAGGTGAAGAATTCTTTGGACCTCCTCATTTATCCTTGGTTCCATTCTGTTGTCGAGCATGCACACCACTGGATGGTAAAACTGATCGATGAAGTGTTTGAATATGAACTTAGAGGATTTCTTCCTTAGTAGTGATGTCCAAGAAGTCATTGATTGGGGGTTCCCATTTTGATCCAATTTCTGGAGAGAACAGGAGAATCTATCTGCCTGGAAGAAAAGAACAGGTGCACCAGCACTGAGGAGTACCTGAACATTCCCTCTGTTGAGAACCTGAAGAGTTTTTCATGCATATTGTCGGCCAGATACTGACTGAAATTGAATTGAGTTGTAGCCTTCTCTTATGTGGAGAAATCGACAGAAAACCCTGGATGGGTTTGTCTACCCATTCATCATAAAAAATATCCTAACAGGCAACAAAAGGTGGAAATGATTTGGTTGGCCCTAACTGAGAAAATGGAACATGGATAGGAAGGGTTTTTCTTGGGCAACTGTGCATCTTCTGTTAGGAAGATTTCGAATATTTGGGCTCTTTGAGGGAAAGAAAGTTTCCGATAGAGGTCGTTCAGGATTTCAATGGAGAAAGGGTTGGCAGAATCGGCTCTGGGGATCTGTAGCATCTAGTCTATTGATTCAGGAGTAATGGTGAACATAGTTTCAACAAACGAAGACATGATAGCCCTTTGGTCGAGAAGGTAATGGGCTTGACACTTAAGGGTGAACTCATGGAAATGATAGGTCTAGGGAAACATGTACAATGGAAGATTAGAATCCCAGAGTCTGATCTTGTCACTCTGGTATAAGAAAATATCTTTTAGCCAGAAGTGTAATTCGAAGAAATCGAATTCAAACTTCGGCTCTACAACTCGGTAATATTTATCAGCCAGGGGGGCATGGTCCAGGTCGATGGGAGGAGGAAGAAATGAATTTTCTTCTATTTCAACAAATTTGGATTTGGGCGCCATAATTAATCGAAGATCTGAAGACGAAAAAAGGTATTGACTGTAATTACCAAGTTTAATGGCGCATGTCGACGGTGTGCCTGGTGGCAGTTATCTTGAAAACAGGAAACGGCGCAGTGTCTATTGTGTCTGGATCAGTGAACATTGCGGTAATGGCGAAGAAACTAAGTTAAACGGTGTAGGGGGTGTTCGTTATGGCGCGGGTGGTGACTGGACGAGTAACGGTCACAAGGGGGAGGCATTGATTGGCCAACGGGTAGATGAGTGTGATGTGGATGGCATTAATTGGCCAACGGGTAGATGTGAGTGTGACGTGTGACAGGGTAGTCGGGTACAGTGGCGGAGTGAAATGGGCGGTATTGGATGAGTGGTTAGACGGTTTCCCCGAAGGGGGGGGTAGGTGGTAAGCGGAATTGA
>ML778283.1:817807-850871 GCA_009831015.1 Picea engelmannii
CCCCCCCCCCCCAACCGTTAAAGGTAGAAAGGACGGGGAGTCCTAAAATCGTTGCCAGTCGTTCATATGGGCGTCGATGGATCAGTCGCTGAAAAGTGTGCCCCCTTTAGTCGCAACATGACAAAAGGTCAAATCTCGATAGCACTTAGGATAGAAACATTTTGTGGGTAGTGCTAGCTCCCCTTTCTTTATTTTTTCACCAAGGGGTCAAAAACACATCAAATTAACTCAAATAAAAGGCATTTAATCAATATTTTTGCAAAACTTATTGAAATGAAACCAAACTAACCTAACTCCTAGCATAATCAACCAACATATTAATCTAGCTTAGGTTGTTGGATTAATAATTACTCTAACCTAATACATTTTACCAAGATTAGACTGTTTGGCCAAATTTATTCACTAACCTATCAACATAAATTGAAAGGGTTTGATCGTGGTTAGACAGTATGAATCAAACCAAGTTTATTTCATGGGGTTTTGTCTTTTTCTATTTTTATACCCTCTTTACATTTTTTATATTTTTATATTTTTTCCTTCTTTTCTTTTCTTTTTCTTTTGTAAATCTTTGCAGAATAAAATGTTGTTTACAATACAATATAACTATAGGAAGAGTTTCTAATCACCAGGTGATCCTATGAAATACAGGGTTATAACACAACTTAGTAAAGAATTTTGTTGCATGTAATTCATCTAATAATTCATCAATGACAGGGATAGGAAATTTATCTTTGATGGTCATTTTGTTGAATTGTCTATAATATGGACACATACACCATGAACCATCTTTTTTTGTAACTAGCACCACTGGTTAAGAGAAAGAACTTTGGCTATGTTGAATGATACCAGCCTCTAACATTTCTTGGATCATGCACTCAATCTCACTCTTTTGTGCATATGGATATCTATAAATCCTAATGTTAGGTGGTACACTTCCTGGTTGGAAATGAATAGCATGGTCATGATCTTGAGAAGGTGGAAGACCCTTAGGTATTTCACCAAATATCTTGGAATGATTGCTGATAACTATTTGGAGATCTGATGGAGCAGGGGTTATAGATGTTTGAACATCAAGTGAGCACAATTGTGCAATTACATCTTGGTGTCCCTTTTTGAGTAATTTTGCGATGCTATTTAGAGCTTATCATTTTAGAGGGTTTCCCTTGGATACCTCTAAAGCTCAATTTCCTTTCCATTTGAAGAAAATCTCATGAAAATATTTTTAAAATCAAAGGCCACAATTCTCAATGATTACAACCATTGGACCCCTAATACAACATCAACACCCCCTAATTGGATGGTAGTCATGGGGCTATCCAGAAAATAAATTTGTTTCCGGTAATTCAAAATTTGTGATAAATATAGAATAGAGGAGTGTTATTATTATTATTACTCCATATGGGTCCCAAAAAGGTGACAACACCTATTAAACCTCCAGGAGTCTCATATATGAATCAAGAAGAAAATGAGAACACACATAACAGGTTGTCCAAATTGGAGCAACAACTTAATGAATTGAGTTACAGTTCTAATAGTTGGGTAAAATCACAAAGACAAATTCAAGAAATGGAAAAGAATATCGTTGATATAAAAAGTAAGATGGATGGAAATAAAGAAGAAATACAAAAATCTATGTGTTCCATAATCCTTCAAGCTCTAGATGAGAGACTCCCTAAAGTAGATATGAAAATGACAAGAACCTGTTAGCTCTCTATAAACCTCGTTTCGCTGAGAAACGAATGACATAGGCAACCTACAAACCAACTTTGAGACCCGAAACTAGCCTTCCAGACCTGCAGAGGGCTCTCGAGAGAGACTTCGTCTCGATACAGGATATGGCTTTAAGATGTCGGCGAGATTTAACACCTTTGAATAATAAATTTATGGTTCTATTGATGCAAGAGAGTAAGACCTTGGGCTATGGATTCAATTTAAGAAAATGATAGAAACAAATGACTCAGTGACTGAACTTGAGAGTATAAAGGCTAAGCCAACAACAGTCTTCAGTTTAAAATCGTTATGCGTGGCGAGGAGAAAAACACGTAAAGTAACTCGGAGCACCATTGATGATGAATTCAGAGTTAACTTAGAGGAAAACGGTTTGTCTGAATGGCACGAATCTCAGGGCATTGTGAAGTGAATCCCAGGTTCAAAATTACATTCCTATTCAGACAGAAATAGATATGAATAAAGAACACAGGAAGTACATACGCAAAGAAAGGAAACAATACATCTGACTGCTGCAATTAGAATATTTTCATCAAAGCTTCAGGACTTTTAAATTAAATTTCAATCGAACTCAAACTACATTCAATAGTCACTGTCTATACTAATTTTTCCAACCAGCCTAGCTTACATTGAAAAGATAAAATATATAAGCAAGGGTGTTTCTTGGGCTACCCTGCTACCTAGCTACTATCCCTAGAATCTAGGAAATTGTTTGTCTTCTGTTCAATGACCTTTCGTATGACCTCTTTCCAGAAATAGAAACCAACTATGTTTGGTCGCGCCGCAACCGCTTGTCTTTGCCACGGGGGTTCGGTGATCAGCAAGGTCTCATCATGGGGGGAGAGTGATGTGTCGTCTTTCTTTGACAGGAAATCGGAACGATCAAGTGCACTCTCAGATTTTTGCCATCTACTATAACGGTTTTGATTTCCGTCGCCTGCTCATTTGCTAAGGTGTGTGCGTGGCGAGCTACTATTGACTGTCGCAGTCGTTACCAAAATGACCAAACCTTCCAAGGGAAATGGTTTCTTCAAAACTGTCAAGATCCGTGCCACGTTTGAGAATACAAAAAACAAATTTATTTAATCATGCTTCTTCTGCACATTGGCAAGGTCTGCGCGGACTTTCTCCCTAGCCACCTCGCATTCTCTGAGATGATTCGCCTTCCTTTCTTCCGACAGCCTCTATGTTTCACACAGTTGTATGATTGTGTCTTGTGCATCTCTGTGTTGTCTCTTCAGCCACGTCACGTTTCCTTCGCAGCCTTGTGATGTTGACACTTCAAGGGTCTTAATTGCTCATTGTCATCTTAATTCCCTGTTTTCCTAGTAAAGCTCGGCGATGGCGAGCTACGCCTGCTTCAGTTGTTGGGACGACCCTCCAATTCCGCTCCAATTTTCTCGACTCGTACCTTTGACAGGTTCCAACCAAATAGCACGCACAAGTAATTCTTCAGCAGCCGACCTTGAGCATGGTTCGCTCGGGACTCAGGCTTCCCCAGTTTCCTTGTTCGTCTTTGGCATGCCCCTTCTCCGGGGTATTTGTTGTTGGGGGGACAGGGATTCTGACGTTTTTCCTTCCTGTGCAATCTCTTCAGCTCCAGCTTCCACACAGTGTGACACTGCCCTTTCTGAGGATAGAGAGAGATCTCCTTTTGGATCCTTGGGGATCCCTGTTGTGAGCAAGAACAAATCTCAGTGGCTCCCCAATCATCTTAATTCCTCAACTATCACCAATTTAATAAGCGAGACATGAGAAAGTTTCCTTTTTGATTGATCCACTTTGGCTTGTGCGCTGCTCGCCATCTCCCGGAGACTCTGGTGTAGGAAAAAGGGTAGATTTAATGGTCTCCTTCCTATGAAGTGCATCAAAAGTCTAATGTGGTGTGAATGTATCCTGTAAAACCTCCCTTCACAGTTGAAATATTTCCTGATTACTCTAAGCAGTTTCTGGAAAGGTTCCTGCAAATATCTACTCGGGACACCTGCCTCGACCTTCCCTCCTAAACAATCTCGTCTGATGAAATCTTCATAGCACTGTGCGTCCAAGGGCATGCCCTTAGACCATCTTTCGTCGCACGGATGGATCTCTATAGCGGTTGACACAGCTTCCTCGGTTACCTGAAAAATGACATCAGAGATCACCGCGCGGGATCCATCGAAACTGAGTGTGAACTGCTCGGCTAGTATTATATTGAACCCTTGAATTTTCGTATAAAAGGCTATGCACCTAAATTGTTTGAAGGACGCTCTGACCTCCGGATCTTCGTTGATCAACGTTAAGTTCTGGGGCTCAGGCCCAACGCCTTTGCTGCTTCGCGCGCTCATCCTTATGCTTTGGGAGGTTGCCATGGCACAACTCATATTTATCCTATGCGTGGCAAATTAGGCACGTGCCTAAGGCGGCAATCCTGCTCAATCTGGGCTTGCGAGAGGAAACTACACAGTGCATAAACCTGATTTGCGGATAGAATGCGTGCAAAACATCTGGAATTGATAACAGAGCAGGCGGGACGTGGAATCATGCCAAGGAACACTAAATTCATGGCGACTAGATGTTTCAAAATGAACTGTAGATTTTCCATAGCACATCTGTGCGTGTAAAGTACAGCTGATAAGGGCTACAGGGAATACGTGATATGAATGCCACGATTTTTCATTCTTCCACCCTTCATAAGGAGCCGATTATGGTCACCTGCACTTGTCAACGCGACTTATGTTAACAACTTGCCTCAACCTGGGGCACGTAGAAACTCCCTTTTTGATAGCACCCGATTCTTTGGGAACAGACTCATACTATTTACGCATGTTTTGAATCTGACATCCCTTCCCGACTCCAAGGTCCAACCGACCACTTGCTGACTTCGACCCCTTTGTTGTTAAGTACTTGACCTCACATGCTTTGACACACAGGTCATGACTCGACTAAGACCGACCCTAAATGAAAATAAAAATTGGTGGAACTAATAGTTGGCTCCAACGGGGATGTTATCCTCCCAGCAAGGTAGCAAAGAACGGTAGACCAAGTGCCTGACCATTGAGCCTTATTCAAATTTCAGACATTGGAATATGAGAAACAAAATGCAGCCTAAATCTATCGACATAGTTTCTAAAATATTCAACATAAACTCGGGGCCTTCACTTCAGGCTTCAATTTTATGCTGACATATTGACTCGACACAAAAATAAAACAATTATTTACAATGACATGTGACTTAACGGATTTTATTTCACCAGATAGTGTTTGAGGAACCTACCGTTTACAGGCCCCCAACCAACGCACTCTCCATTTAGTTCTTCTTGAAAATAAGCATTATTTCCGCAATATGCACCGATTTTGAATGGACCCGTTCAAAGATTATCGATTTTTCCGTGTTTTCTTTTATCTTCATTTCTCGCATCCCATTTCAACACCAAATCCCCCAACTGAAATTCCTCTTGCTTAGAGTGCTTGTCAAAAAATTTCTTCATCCTCTCCTGGTGGAGTTGTGATCGATTGTACACATGTTCTCTCATCTGTTGTGTGTGAATCAGCTGATTTATTCTCCTCTGCGCGTCATCTGGCTCGGCCTTCTACTCTTGCAACAAATTTCTGACGAGCAACCCCAACGAAGTGGGGAAAATTGCGTCTGCGCCGCATACAATCTAGAATGGCGACGCTGAGATGGATTTCTTGGTGGTAACCCTGTCCGCCCACAGCGCATAAATAAGATTTTTATGCAAGGCCTTCTTGTTGTCTTGCGGGAGTCTTTTGATGATCCTGGTCAAGCTTTTATTCAATGATTCTGCTAACCCATTTCCTTGTGGGTAGTACGCTATAGAATGCCCTGAGGTTATATTGTAATCCTAACAAAACTTCTCCATCTTCTTGGACTTGAATGCAGCCACGTTATCTGTTATGATCTTGATAGGGCATCCAAATCTCGACAGGATGTTTGTCTCCAAAAATTGGATGATGACTACATCAGTAGTCTGCTTCATGGGGATTGCTTCTATCCATTTCGTGAAGTAATCTGTGGTTGTGAGTATCCATTTGTGTTGCATCGAGGATGGTGGATTTATTTCCCCTATAAAATCCAAGCCCCACTACATGAAAGGTGTTTCAACTGAGATCGGCTTTAGTGGCAGGGGCTACAGCTTTCTTCTTCCATCGAAAATCTCACACTCGTAGCAACTCGACACTTCTTTGTATAAGTCTGCAAATATGGTAGGCCAATAGTAACCTGCTCTCAGGATCTTGTGCGCAGTGGTTTTCCAGTAGTGGTGTCCTCCGCAGTCGCCTTTGTGAAATTCCTTGATGGCTTGTTTTGCGTCATTTTCCAGCAAACAACTTAGCAATATCCCTCCAGGATCTTTCCAGTACAGTGAGTTATCCAAGATGTAAAACCTGACGGCTTTGAGCTTTAAAAATCAGGCCTTGGTTTTACTTAAACCCCAGGGGGCTTGCAAATTTCTCAGCACATAGATGATGTATGTATACCACGACGAACCAACGAAATCCTGAGACACCTGCGCAGTTATTTCTTCCTGAGGGTTCTTTGACAGATCAACGATGAAGTTTATCCCCACAGCATCGCAGTCCGACTACACCATCAACTTTGAAAGGCCCTGACCCTTAATCAACTTCGTGGGCTTGATTTCGAGGTCGTATTCCAGCATGGCCGCTATCCACTTTCCCCTCCTTCCCTCAGGGTCAAGTTGAGTCAGGATATCCTTGATTGAGTTGTTCGGCACGTAAGCAATAACGTGGGAGTGTAATATGTACGTCCTGAACTCCTTTAGGTCCTTTACTAAGGCATATGCTTGATTCTCCATAATGTCGTACCTTAGTGGAGAATCTCTGAGCGTCCTGCTGAAATAGGCTATAGGTTTCTCAAAGTTTTGATCATCTTTCTGTAACAACATGCCAGCAATTGTATGCTCTGAGGCGAATGAAAACAAGATGAAGTCCTTTGTGAAGTCTGGACTGGCCAACACGAGAGATTTAGTCAGCGCTACTTTGATATCCTCAAATGATTTCCAGGCTTTCGTGTTCCACTTGATCTCGTTTCCCTTTCTAAGCATGCAGGTGATATGTTTTATAATTTTTACTAGGTTCGAAATGGACCTTCTCAAGAAATTCACTTTTCCCAGGAAGGATTGCACTTCCTTCTTACTACGCGGAGTGTCGATTTTCAGGATTCCTTCAACCCTGTTGGGGTCTATCTTGATACCTTCCTTCGAGATGATGTGACCCAACAGCTTCCCTTCTCGCATCCTGAAATGTGAACAAAAACAAGGTATTACTAGACTCACTAAATGAATGAATATGTCCAGGCCGTATCAACTAGGATTGGTCCGTGGGCAATGGAAGGAGTAGTTCGGTATGACTAACTAAGCCTTTATAGATTTTTTTGGATTTAATGATATGTCGAATTTCCTGCACTTCTAGAAAACTTTCTTCAAATGCTTGAGGTGTTGTTTGTCAGAATCGGAATATATTGTGATGTCATCCAGATAGATCACAATAAACTTGTCTTTTTCATCAACAAATGCTATGTCCATTTCCCTCTAGAAGGTAGCTCCAGTGTTCATCGGGCCGAAAGGCATCTTGGCATACATGAGCGTCCCCCATGGTGTCGTAAAATTTGTCTTTTCCCTGTCATCTGATCTAATTATAACCCAAAAAAATGTCCAGCAGAATATAGTCCATTTTAGGGAGTGGATAGTGGTCCTTGAGGGACACTTTGTTTAAGTTTCAAAAATCCACACACAATCTTATTTCGCCGCTCTTTTTCTAACAGGTACCAAGTTGGCCACCCACTTAGAAAACCTTAAAGAAACGATAATTTTAGCTTCGAAGAGTTTATTTACCTCCTTTTCGATTAGCGGGAGCAGTACGGGATTTATTCGTCGCAACTTATGTTTGAAAGGTCTCTGGTCTTCTTTGAGAGGGATGACATGTTGAATCACTTTAGTGTCATACACCTTCAATTCATCATAACTCCAAGCGAAAACATCGAGGAAATCCTTCATGAGCTTGATGTAGTCTTGTTTGACCTCTGGACTGAGCGTTTTCGATAATTTGATTATTTTTGGGTTCTCCTGAGTCCCAATGTTGCAGTCTTCAACATCCTCATCGTTTGCAGTGATCTTGGGATTTCTAGCCACGTCGTTTTCGTCAAACAGCTTTTCTAGCGGAACTAAACCCTTTGGGATAACATTAATTTTTAGTTTTACTATGTCCCTTCCCGCTATCTGGTTCTGGAAAGGGTCGTCATCACCGCGTGCATCTGCGCTCTCATATTCGTCGCAACAACATTTGTAATCAATGTTTATGTTAGCGAAATCATCGCTCATTAGGAGGAACCTCTCCACCTGTTTGTCGTTCTCAAACACTTACCAATGTTTGATATTATCAGGGACTGTCGGCTTGTGTTTGACTTCGATCTCGTATTTTCTGTTTGGAAAGATGGGAATTTTAAAAACTGAGGTCGAGGTGGCCAATGCATCAGTGATTTGATTATGCCCCCTCGGGATCGTCGATAGCTCATACTCCAATAATTCTTCGAGGAGGTCCAACGCTAGGTTTTTGTATGCTCTCGGCCTGGGGTGTTTGGATTGATACGTGCCTTTCACTTGGTTTATAACCAGCTCGGAGTCTCTGTGCACTGTTATCCTCTTTGCACCTAATTCTTTCAACACCTTCAGGCCCAAAATCAGTGCCTCATACTCGACCATGTTGTTTGTACATTCGAACACAAGCTTGTACGAGCACAGTTTTTTGCCCACCTCGGGAGGGGGGGGGGCTTATCCATATGCCGGCCCCTGCTCCTTCCTTACTAACAACGCCATCAAAACTCGTGTTCCATGTCTCGTTTTCCATGCGGTTCTTTGGGTCGACGCACTTTGTTGCTTGTCGTGCAACTTCCTCATCGGCAGTCATGATGGTTGTCGGTTCTTCCTCTTCAAAGCTCAGGTCATTGTAGAATATGGAGGAGCTGACCTCAGTGTCGACGGAGTAGATAGGATGGTTATTTGGCTACGTCTTACTGCTTACCATGTATTTCAACAGCACTTCTCTGTACAACCGTCTATCCTGGCCAAAGATAAGAATGGTGGCATATGACATGTCCATTTGCAGAGTCCCCTTTAACTTCACAACCCACGACCTGAAAAGAAGCATGCCAAACTTAAGGGGTATGTTTGCCACAACCACGTCCATAACCATGTTCTTCGAAGGAATTTGGGCCAGTGATACGACCAAGTCCATGATGAGACCCAAGCACTTGACTTTCCTCGAATCAAAAGAAAAAAGGTCCATGTCCAAACCCAACTCGTCCATGATCACCTTTGGCATGAGGTTGTGCAACATGCCTAAATCCAGCATGGCGTTATGCAGGGTCATGTCTTGAACTTTTAGACTGACATAGAACGGGGGAACGTCCTCAATATCACTTGTCTCCTCAACGCGCGAACCAAACAGAATAGCAGGGTGATCATCTTGGATGTTCAAAGTATCGAGGGTCCCTCCCATTTTTAGCATTTTAATAATTTGCTCTCGATATTCACCCTTTCTGACAAGTTCGTTAAAAGGGACAGATATTTTGATCTTGGCCATTTCATGCTCGAATTTAAAGGGGGGACAGACCTTCTCTACCTCTTTTCCACACGCTTCCCGGCTTATTTCCAGTGCTTTCCTCGGGGCCTCCTCCTTTCACTTTGCCTTTTCAGCTTCATCCTTGGTCAAGTTGTCTGGCTTCGGTCAGCTTGTGGAAGGGGCATCCGTCGAGGGTTTCTTCGAGGGATTTGTCTGTTGAGGCTCTCTGATGGGGTTTGACTGCTGAGACTCCGCATGCACCCTTCTGCTTCCAAGGTTGTATTGCTTTTGGAACTGCATAATGGCGTTGTGATAACATTTCCTGAATTCTGTTGTTTCCCAAGACAATGCATCATCCGCTTCACAAAACGGTGCATCATCCGTTTACAACACAAAATCGTTGTTTTCTCTCATGTACTGATCATGTTCTCCCTTTGTTAAAAACACGTGTGGGTTCTTGTCATCGCAACAATGCATTTGGTCTTCGAACATCTGATCGAAGTCCTCGTCCGCGTAATTGTTTTGGAATGGAGGCCTTGTTTGTTGGTCGTCCTGGTCTCTTTGCTCCCTCTATCTGATCTGAGGAACTTGATCCCTTCTGAGGCTCTGATTTTTAGGTTGGGGGTCATGTTGTTCTCGGGCAGTAGGTATGTTTCCCATGGACATTCTTTCCATCAGTTTTTCCACAGTCTTCAACATCAAGTCGAATTTGTCATCTGAGGACCGAGATGTCGATGGTTGTGCATCCCCTTGGGGTTTCTTATCACCTCTGTTGAATCTCYGTTTGATMTTCCTCGACACCATCATGTTTACCTCGACTTCGATTGCGTCGCTCATCATGGCGTCTAGATTTGTTGATGTCCTTTCTCTCAATAGCAAGGCAAAATCGATGTCGAAGGAGTTGACGTATCGTAGTTGCRCAGCCCCGGGGGGCAGTTGAACTTCGACAAGAATCGAGTTATAAACCCTCATGAAATGGGCTAAGAATTMTTGCACCGTCTCCTCCAGCACCCTCTTCATATTATTGTACTGCGTCAACAGCTGCAAAGGGTTCTTCTTATCTCCCTATCTAGTAATGAAAGACGTTTCGAACATGGCAATGTCTCAAATGCTTGTTGTCGGGAGGGCTTTGAACCATTTCCTCACCTCCCCCGAAAGGATCTGCGCAAACAACCTCATTTTCACGTCTGCATAGTATACCTCCTCTGGGTCGACGAAATCATTGAACCAATCCAGATTCCTCTGGGCTGAAACATTCCCTTCAACGTCGTAGAGCTTAATCCTGTTGCTGTAATTTTGGGGCAAATCATGCAGTTGAGCTAGCAAAACGAGGGGGGTGAATCTAGCAGCCATGGCTCTAGGAGGGTTGGGGATTTGAGGGATATTATTAGGTATCAGGACTTGGAATCTCTTCTGGTAAAAAAATATCTCGTCCAAGCTAGTTTCCGACTTAGACCTGAATAGGGTTTTCTCAAATAATGCGTCAAACTCAAGGTTGTCATTGCTTTGCGCACCGTCTTTGGGTAAGGACAGGCTTCTATCCAAGTAATAGAACAGGTCTGACGCTTGCTCTCTGGTCCTGCATAGAAGTTTCTCGGGGTCGCGCACAGGTTCTACAGGGTTTGGGTCAGGATTTGCTCTGGTGTAGATCGTCTTCGAAGCCAGGGTTCCTGAACCGCGCTACTTAGTGCTACTGGTCTTTTTGACTGGAGTCACCAGGGTAAAGGTTTCAGCCAATAGAGATGTGTGTCCCTCTGTTACCCCTAGGGGTCAAAACTGTAACTTTAGTTGTTCTCCTAGGGAAAATTTATTCAATTTCGTCCCCGACAACGACGCCAAAATGTTAGCTCTCTGTAAACTTTGTTTGGTTGAGAAACGAATGACAAAGACAACCTACAAACCAACTTTGAGACCCGAAACTAGCCTTTCGGACCTGGAGAGAGCTCTCTCGGGAGACTTCGTCTTGATACAAGATATGGCTTTAATCTATAGACTAGATTTAACACCTTTGAATAATAAATTTCTGGTTCTATTAGCGCAAGAGAGTAAGACCTTGAGCTATGGAGCTGGTTTAAGAAAACAATAGAAACAAATGACTCGATCACTGAACTTGAGAGGATAAAGGCTAAGCGAGCAGCAATCTTCAGTTTAAAATCGTTGTGTGTGGCGAGGAGAAAAACACGTGAAGTATCTCGGAGCACCTATGAGGATGAATTCAGAGTTAACTTAGAGGAAAATGGTTTGTCTGAATGACGCGAATCCCAGGGCGTTGCACATCGAATCCCAGGTTCGGAATTACATTTCTATTTAGACAGAAATAGATATGAATAAAGAACACAGGAAGTACATACGCAAAGAAAGGAAACAATACATCTGACTGCTACAATTAGAATCTTTTCATCAAAGCTTCAAGACTTTTGCATTAAATTTCGATTGAACTCAAACTACACTCTATACTAATTTTGCCAACCAACCTGGCTTACATTGAAAAGATAAAATATATAGGCAAGGGTGTCGCTTGGCCTTCCCTGCTCCCTAGTTACTATCCCTAGAATCTAGGAAATTGTTCGTCTTTTGTTCAATGACCTTCTGTATAATCTCTTTCCGAAAATAGAAACCAACTGTGTTTGGTCACGTTGTGACCGCTTGTATTTGCCACAGGGGTTTTTTGATCAGCAAGGTCTCGTCATGGGGGGAGAGTGATGTGTCGTTGTCTTCCTTTGACAGGATATCGGAACGATCAAGTGCTCTGTCAGATTTCCACCATCTACTGTAACGATTATAATTACAGTCGCATGCTCATTTGCTAAGGTGTGTGCGTGGCGAGTGACTATTGATTGTCGTAATCGTTACCAAAATGACTAAACCATCCAAGGGTAATAGTTTCTTCAAAACTGTCGAGATCTGCGCCATGTTTGAGAATACAAAAAACAAAGTTATTTAATCATGCTTCTACTACACGCAAGGTCTGTGCAGACTCTCTCCAGCCGCTTCTCATTCTCTGAGATGCTTTGCCTTCCTTTCTTCCGACAGCCTCTATGTTTCACGCAATTCTACGATGGTATCTTGCGCATCTCTGAGTTATCTCTTGAGCCACGTCACATTTCCTTTGCAGCCTTGTGATGTTGATACTTCAAGGGTCTTCGTTGTTAATTTTCGTCTCAATTCCCTGTTTTCCTGGTAAAGCTTGGCGATGGCGAGTTGCGCCTGCTTTAGCTGTTGGGACGGCCCTCGAACATCTTCTCCTCCGATATATGTCTTCCTTGTTCCGCTCCAATTTTCTCGACTCGTACCTTTGACAGGTTCCAGCCGAATGGCGCGCATAAGTAATTCTTCAGCAGCCGACCTTGTGCGTGGTTCGCTCGGGACTCGAGCTTCCCCAGTTTCCTTGTTTCTTTGGCCTGCCCCTTCTCCGGGGTATTTGTTGTTAGGGGGACAGGGATTCCAACGTTTTTCCTTCTTGCGTAGTCTCTTCCACTGCAGCTTTCGCGCAGTGTGATACTGCCCTTTCCACGGATAGAGAGAGATCTCCTTTTGGATCCTTGGGGATGCCCGCTGTGAGTAAGAACGAATCCCACTTGCTCCCCAATCATCTTTATTCCTCAACTATCACCAATTTAATAAGCGAGACATGAGAGAGTTTCCTTTTCGATTGATCCACTTCGGCTTGCGCACTGCTTGCCATCTCTCGAAGACTCTGGTGTAGGAAAAAGGGTAGATTTAACAGTCTCCTTCCTGTGAAGTGCATCAAAAGTCTAATGTGGTGCGAATGTATCCTGTCGAACCTCCCTTTACAAGGGAAATATTTCCTAATTACTCTAAGCACTTTCTGGAAAGGTTCCTGCAAATATCTACTCGGGATGCCTGCCTCAACCTTCCCTCCTAAACAATCTCGTCTGATGAAATCTTCATAGCACTGTGCATCCAAGGGCATGCCCTTAGACCATCTCTCGCTGTGCAGAGGGATCTCTATAGCGGTTGACACAGCTTCCTCGATTACCTGAAAATTGACATCAGAGATCACCGCGTTGGATCCATCGAAACTGAGTGCGAACTGCTCGGCTAGTATTATATTGAAACCTTGAATTTCGTATAAAAGGCTATGCACCTAAATTGTTCGAAGGACGCTCTGACCTCTGGATCTTCGTTGATCAACGTTAAGTTATGGGGCTCAGGCCCAATGCCTCTGCTGCTTCGCACGCTCCTCCTTATGCTTTGGGAGGTTTCCATGGCACAACTCGTATTTATCTTATGCACGGCGGATTAGGCGCGGGCCTAAGGCAACAATCCTACTCAATCTGGGCTTGTGAGAGAAAACTACACACAGTGCATAATCCTGATTTGCGGATAGAATGCATGCAGAACATCTGGAATTTATAACAGAGCAGACGGGAGGTGGAATCGTGCCAAGGAACATTGAATTCATGGTGACTAGATGTTTCGAAACGAATTTTCCATAGCACATCCGCGCGTGTAAAGTACAACTGATAAGGGTTGCAAGGCATACGTGATACGAACATCGCGATTTTTCATTCTTCCAGCCTTCATAATGAGCCGATGATGGTCATTTGCACTTGCCGACGCGACTTTTTTTAACAACTTGCCTCGACCTGGGGCACATAGAAACTCCCTTTTTGACAAAACTCGACTCTTTGGGAACAGACTCATACTATTTATGCATGTTTTGACTCTGACATCCCTTCCCAACTCCAAGGGCCAACCGGCCACTTGCTGACTTCAACCCCTTTTTTGTTAAGTACCTGACCTCACATGCTTTGACACACAGATCATGACTCGACTAAGACCGACCTTAAATGAAAAGAAAAATTGGCGGCACTAACAGAACCCGCGAAAATAAAGGTAGCATTCATGTTGAACAACCTACTAATAATAAGCAATTTTCAAGTGGATTTAACTCTAATAGTGGAGTTAATTATGGTGGGGGTCCTAAATTCAACTTTCCCAAAATTGAATTAAAGAAGTTTGATGGTACCGAGGTCTTTACCTAGGTAAACTGAATAGAGCAATATTTTGAACTACATAATATTATGGATGATAGGGAAAGGATTCACATAGCAACCTTGAACTTTGACATAAAACCATATCAATGGTATCAGTAGATAGTGAAAAGGAAGCCCCCTTTATATCACTACACTTGGGATTTATTTACAAGAGACTTAGAAGCACAATATGGGAAAATTTGGGAACAAGACTACTTCAATCAATTGACAAGAATGAAGCACGTAGGTGATATTGAAGATTATAATTCATAATTCCAGGTATTGGCCACAAGGGTGGATAACAAAAGTGGACCCTAACAAAATTAAAGCTATGAGGGAATGGCCAATTCCCAAAACCTTGAAGAAACTTAGAGGATTCTTAGGATTGACAGGTTATTACAGCAAGTTTGTCAAGAACTATGGTCAAATGGCAGCACCTCTAACAACATTATTAAAGAAGGCAACATTTTCTTGGACCGAAGAGGCAACCAAAGCTTTTGAAAAACTTAACGAGGCTGTGTACAGCTCTCGTCTTCGCCACGCATGACTTTACAAAAACATTTATTATGGAGTGTGATGCCTCAGGCCACGGAATCGGTGCAGCTTTAATGCAAGAAGGAAGGCCCCTTGCCTTTGAAAGCAACCAACTCAAAGGAAAAAACTTAGTCAAACCCATTTATGAAAAAATAAAATGTTAGCCATACTACATGCAGTTCAGAAATGGTGCCCCTACCTAATAGGAAGACACTTCAAGGTAAAAACAAATCGTGACAGTTTGAAGTATTTCTTGGAGCAACGATTATCTTCAGAAGAGCAAAAAAAAAGGGTTACAAAGATGTTGGTTTATGACTTTGAAATTATCTACAAAAAATAAAACATAATGTTATGGCAGACGCCCTTTCCAAGAAAGAAGAAGAAACAAAAGGTTCAAATAGCTATGTGTTATTTCTATCCCACAGTCTGATTGGGTGGAAGAAGCAAGGATATAATGGAATCAAGATCAAAAGGTATGCAAGATAATTCAACAACTACATGAGGCCCCTTTACCATTAGGCCAACCTTGTTACATATATATTTACACATTACATATACATGTAGGCCCATATATTGCCCCCCCTTGGGGTCATATCATATACATTTAGCCCCATATATGCTCCCCTTGGATCATAACAAGGCTCTCCTAGATGGGAGTAGAAGAAGATAATCTTGCTACAAATCAAAATCAAGGGACTAGTGATTACAAACCCCTATGGAATAAGGTCTATTGTGAAAGATTGAATCACCGTCCTCTTTTTGTTTGAGCAAAGTGATGAAAAACCTCTTCTAGATAAGTAGGAAAGCTTAGCCTTAATGACAATGATCCAATTCTTTTGAAGCTATTATTCCATCACACGAGAGGAGGGCTAAAGCCCCATGCACCACTCAATCAATTCACACTCAACGAGGGGTAGAGATTCCATTAAAAGCATTGTCGAGAAAAACTTTACATGGGGAATTTTCCAAAGCGTTTTTAATTAAACTAGAAGGGTAATGCTTGTTCACAACAAGTTTTTTGCAGCTTAAGACCACCAAGGATCAGGTGGCCAAGGCGTCACTATAGAGGCACAATTGCAACGTGAGTTGAGATCATTCAGGAGAAAATTGCAACATAGAAACAAGGAAGAAACGAAAATTTCCCAAGTACGAATGTTGCATGTTTCCTTTGTTACTAGAACCATTCTGTCATAGATTGTCCTTCGAAGGAGAAGTTGAAAGCATTGGAAGAAATCCAAGGACAACGGACTTCAAAGGAAATGTTGGAGGTTTTGGTCACCTTGATTGCAAGTTGGTCAAGTTTGCAATAGGTGGTCAAGTTTGCGACGGGTGGTCAAGAACATGATTTGCAAGGCAGAGGCAAGCATGACCCATGTTTTGTGAATGCAATAGTTAGTGGGTTGAAGGTGGTAGCTTTGGTAGACACCAATGCAACCCACATCTTTGTAAGTGAACATAATACTAAGGGACTTCACTGCAAGCCTGAGAGCAGTATGGTCGCATTCAAGGTCGTGAACTCAACAATGAAACCAACAACAAAAGTAATTCATTCTGCACCTTAAAGGTTAGGGAATCGTTTAGCATTTTAAACTTGACAGTGGTTCCATTGGATGACAATACAATCATCTTGGGATTGGAATTTCTCAAGCTTGCTCAAGAAATTCCTATGCCCCGTGAGAACAATTTGATGTTCTTATATGAAACCAAGACTTATGGTGTACCTACAATGACTAAAAGGAAGTTGGGATGGAAGCTAAGAACGTCTATTATAAAGTTGATTGAGGCAACCAGTAAGCCTACAAACAAACCTTGTGTCATCGCACAACAATAAGATGAGTTGGTTTTGGGAAAAGGAACCTTTGTTGTTCAACATAGTATTGTCCACCTAGAGAGTAGGTTAGCAATGTTGGAGACTTTGGCAAAGACAACCTTAGAAATGGCTAATCAGTTGTGTGCATTGATGAAACAAAGGAAAGGCATTGAAGCAAAGATGAAGCTTGCACCAAAAGCAATTGCAAGAGTTCATGGAAACGGCACTCACCAAAGTGTAATCTGTGACACAATGAATGGTGCACTAGAGAAGGAATTTCATATAGATGTCAAGTTTTTAGTGGAAAAAAACCTATGTATTGGGTCTAAGCAATGCAAGGAGGCACTCATATAACAAGACTCTCAATTGCTATATGTTGGATCGATTGAAGGCATGATTAGAGAATAATATCCCTTGATGGGAACACTTCAACATTATGAAGAATGGAATGTTGATGAAAATGTTGGCATTGTTTCATATGGATCACAAGACTTGAAGGCATCAACCTTAGAGGTCGTTAGAGAGCTCAACCACCCTTTTAAAAGAAGGGGTTGTGTAAGTTTGCTAAGAGGCGAGCTAGGGAGAGACAAAAGAAGACATAGGAGGCAAAGGATCCTTTGGTGATTGCAAAATAAATGCATGATTCAACAAACTCTAGTGAAGGCAAAGGGTTTGGTAGTTCACATAGTGTTATAAGGCAATTTGGGTTGAAGACTACCACTTTCCACCAAACTCACTAGAAGAACTTGCAAGTCTCAAATACGGCATAAGGAGGATGATTTTGAGGTCATCCCCAAATATGTGATTAGAAGGTATGAGTATGAAGAGCTTGTTGAAGAGTTGGATAGAGGAATAAGCTTGTTTTATCATGAGGATGAAACTTGCGATTGCAGTAGAAATCCATGTTGGTCGTCCTATTCTTTACATTGAGGTCATTTTAGGGGACCTATTGCCAAAGCAGTTGGATAGTGGGCATAAAAGCTCCATGGAGTTTGCTTCCTTGGGAAGTTCATTGATTTGCAAGAGGTGACATGATAGTTTTTCATTTGTTCAATAGAGTTGTACAATAGACTAAAGTGTAAATAAAATTCACTATTTTGGGCATGAAGAAGTGCATTCTCATCGATTAGACTGGTAGTTGGACTAATCACCCAATTAGTTCAAGACTTGAGGGGATCTAATGTACAAAAGCATGGAAGATTGGTCAAATTGCAAAAACATTAGTAAGTTTGAGAAGAGCAACATTGGATAGTTGGGTTGCAACAACAACGATAGACAGTTGCATCAATGTTGGACAGTTAGGTTGGACCAACAACATAAGGCAGCAACAACAACGTTGGATAATTGAGTTACAACAATGACAACATTAGAAATTTGGTTGCAACAACAACAGTGGGGGGTTAGTAGCAGCAACGTTCAGCAATAGGTTTGCAACAGCAACAATAGGCAACGACAGAAGCATGGGCATCCAAGAAGCAGTGTGGCAGAATTGGGCAGAGGAACTTTTGTTCAAAGGCTTGAGCAGTGGGTAGTTGCATGATGATTTTGGCAATGGCATTGCAAAGTGGTTAAAAGAGTTGATTGTGAATGGATGTGACAATCTAGGCAACAGACTTTGGAGAACAACAGAGTTCTTGGAAATGTTGTCGAGGACATCGACAAGTTTAAGTGTGGAAGAATGTAAGGCCTTTGCCTTGGAGTTGGAAATGGGCACCTCCACCCATCTTGTAATGTATCATGTTACCAACAAAACAAAAAAAATGCTTTGATACCACATTGTAGCATTCTCAGCACCAAGTTGGGCCATGCCACACTAAATTTTTTACTCGTTGATACCAATTTGTTAATTAAATGCCCTACATATGAACAAATATGCAGCTCTACAACAAATATAACCATGCATAAATATATATGCAGTTATAGCTAACATAAATAGATATATTACACATAGTAAGCAACATGCAATTGCACATAAATATGCACATTACACTGCAAAATAATACACATAAGAAACACACTTACCTGTTGTTGTAAAACACCAGTTGGATGTAGACCTCAAACGTTCCTCCCAGCCATAGACTGCACTACTCATAAACTCTCAGCAGTGGTCAACCCCGAGCTGGGGCTATGACTCCACCATGGAAAAGGTTATCTCACCAATTCCACTAAGGCCATACAGCTCTCAGCAAAACAATAAATTCCAATGGAACCAATCCTAGTAGTAGTTGCACCCCACGGCCCCTCATTCCCCACAGCCTATCCCACCCCAAGAAGTGTGCCCCTTCTTTGCTAAATAGTCCTTCAGTTGCCCCACTTCTCTTCCAAGGCTTTAGCAACAAGTCAGACAGGAAGTCTTTGAGTGCTATGGCATTAGAACACAAGGTTGCTCACAGGCTTGGCCAAATGCCTCTTCAAACAATGCTCATAGGACTGCCAACTTGTTTCTTCAACTAAAATCTCGCAGGCTTGACAACCTACCTCTTCAAACCCAAACCACCAAGGATTTACAAGGTCGTCCAAGCTCCATAGCTCCACTCTCTATCCATGGTATGCCAGATAGAATGATTGACAAGCAATGAATGGTAAGAATGATGGGAATTACATTAAATCCCCACATTATATATGCATGTGCCCTTTATGACACTTGACATCGAAGGAACTATCTTGTCCCCCACTTGTAATTCGTTCCTTTTCCATAGGAACTTAGGATAAGTCATTATATAACACTTTCGAACTTAAGAATAATATTATTTAATTCTTAGGCTTAAGCCCCTTGACTTAGCCCATCTTCTCAAGCCCTTAGCCCCCTTTCCCTCTCGTGGAGTCCTATCCCCCCATACTCTTTTGTCTGACTTGGTCTGCAACAATGATGTACTTTATTAAAAATAGAAGTGATTACATATTATAATGATAGGCTCGCTAGCCTTTTAGCATCTAGGCTCTCCAGCTTAATAATCACACAGGCACTCTGGCCTATAATATATTATCTCACCAACCTATAAAACATATGTACATTTACAATTGGGGTTAATTCTGGGGTATTACACATTCATTGCAACAACCATTGGTAATCTTCAATTGGTTGCAACAGCAGGTTACAAGGTTGGGTAAGCATGCCTTAGGCAATCTTCCAAGAAGGCAAGGCATGCCTAAGTGCCAAAGAGCTGGCAAAGTATGGCCACAAGATGAGGGTTGTCATTTGGGTTTCTTACAAGGACCACACGATGACTTGGACTATGAACATTCCTTGGTTCATGGGTGCATGAACAACAATGCCTTGACTTGTGGGTGTGATGCCTTAGCCTGCAAGTAGGAATGCCTAAGCAATTGGGCATGCATTGCAAGTTGGGTGTATGGATTCCCGACATGAGGTAAAACACAAGGAAGGGCAAGGATTGCCTTGGATGTCGTTCAAGAAAGACAGTTGAACTATCAAATGCATGAGATAGTTGGAACGTCTTGGGAAAAAGCACATAATCAGGTGAACATGTGGACGCAAGTGCTAAGCATTCCAAAAACTTGGTGAACGGTTGGGTGGATTACACGTTGGGTCCACTTTGGATGTGGAGTGGATTGCAAGGCACCTTAGAAGAAGGAAATTGCAAGGCACCTTCCACTATATAAAGAGGATACCTCCATTATGCAAAGTCAATCATGAAGGAGTCATTCAAGAGTTCAATCAAGGAGTGATTGGAAAGACTGGACAATGAGTTATGTGATGTGCTAAGTCCAGGTTTTGGCATAGAGAATGACTCGGACGTTGTTCGAGTCTTAGGCAGTTTGCACAAATGACTTACACTACTTGGCAAGTGTTTAAGGCGTGGCAGAGCTAGACTAACACTATTGTAAGGGAAGAAAGGAACTGTAGACAAAAAATCCATGAATGCTTCAAGGGTTGCAATGTGCAAGTTAATTGGGCAACAAGTTGTTATGCCTTCAATTATTTGAATATCTGTAATAGAGTCACAAGCGATTGGCCGAACTCCCTTGTTGTATCTTTCTAATATTCTTCATATTAATAAAATTAAGGCATTCATCGTGGGTGTTTCCCATGTGTTTGTGTTGTGGTACCTTTAATTGTTAAATGTTTATTGTTCCTTGCATTACTATGGATGGCTAAGTGTTAAACTAAATTTGGAATGATTTAAGGCCACAATTGGACATGTGCCTATTGTTAGAAGAACTCAGTTGTGTTAAACTTGGTTGCATATCTAACACATTATAGCTTAAGGCATAGTTATGGGTGAGACCTCAAATAAAGAGGCATAGTCTAGTTGTAGTTGGGCCAAGTTGATCAAACCCCCACAATCGACGTGAAGCAATGTAGCACAACCCAAAGTGCCAAAAGTGAAAATTTTTGAGTAAGACTATAGGTCCACAATAACCTTCTTGTAAAACATCTTTATTATATATTATTAGTCTATATTCACATAACCAACACATATTTTATTATACTAGTCTTTATTTACATAACCAAATATCTTTATTATATGGTTAGTTTTTATTTACAACAATAATTTTATAATATATTTTAATCCTTAACTATAGTAAACCACCTTTATAGAATAATAACAATATTTCCAACAATAATTGTATAATAACATTTTAAATATTTACTATTATAAACCACTTTTCTATAATAATGGAAATATTTCTCATACTAGTAACTTTTGRTTTTAAGTTAAAGTCCCTCCTTATTTTTATAAATAACTTGTTTTCCTTACCTCTCGGCATGAAGTTACTAGYATCTAGTTTAATGTATGGGACTAAAGMCAAATGATACCAAAAAGCAACTGACTGGATGTGTAGCCTTAGCGATGATCACAAGGGATACTAGYTTTTTTGCATATACTATCTAAGATAAATAACATGGGCCGTGATCCTCATTAGTGGAAAGAAAATGGCTAGTTTACATGACCTTTTTTTACTGGACAGGGTACAAAGAAAATGGCTAGTTTACCTAACCTTTTTTTACTGGACARGGTATGACGATTGGCATGACCTATTGTTTACACAGTAAATCAAAAGGAGGTTGGCTTTAACTCCCCCCGCTCGTGTAGATCGGGGTTTAGTAAGCCAAATAGTTGTGGAGCTACCCCTAATCATTTCCAAAGGCAGGAGAAGTAGAGGCGAGGGACAAAGGAGGAAGCAAGAGTAAAGAAGGCATTTATAGGTAGGGCAACAGTCAACCTCACAGGCTCACAAAGATACACAATATATACACATATATAAGGCAAGAGCCATTAATTTGCTTGCTTCACCCCTCACCCTTTGGAAGTTTGGAAGCACCTTCGCTTCTATATGCTTGATCATCCCCTTCTCGTAGGTCGCATTCTTTCACTCCGTTCCGAGCCTATATTCACCAGTTCCATAGTTAGTTTACCCCGAAACAAAGAGAGCAAGGGCATCAAAAATCCAATGCGTTCAAAGCGTGTGCACCCGTTGGATGAAATTGTCTTTTGGTCCTGAAGTAAGACCTAAAACTGCTTCTAATTAGCTAAACGCTCATCTTCCTCAAATGTTAGAACCCAAGACCCAAAGGCATCTGGCATAAGTGAAAGTCTGTCCCCTTACAAACCACCAGTGAACTCCCTTTAAAAATAAATATTTGTTTTCCTTATTTTGTTAACCAATAACCTTTTCTTGATTAAGCGTGCTTCATTTGATAGCTCATTGTGCCTTATAAAAACTTTGCAAAGTTTTGGAGGGGCCCTATGGTTTCTGGAGCAAAGTTGGTTCCTTCTTTACATCTTGGGTTCCAAAGTTCAATCTCCCAACTATGTTTGTTACCACTACTTAATGCTATGTCCAATCTCCCTCTCTTTTCCTATGGATTTTGTCACTGCCAAAGGAGATTGTTAAAGATTGTTACCAAGTGAAGGGTCTCCTCACCTATATGCCCATATTTGTGTAAAACTCGATTCCGGCGCGGTCTTTTGGAGCAAACTTGTTTTGGAGGGGAATGATTCCTTCCGGGTTCCGGGTTCCGGGTTCCGAACCTAGACTGAAAATATGGCATTCCGACGCAGACACTATCAGGCAATGGCAATAAGGCAACAGGTTATTTGAAGAACGTTTGTCCCGAAACTAAGATTGTACCAACGAAAATAGGAGAACACTAATAAACCACGAGGATGGAATCTAGCTTCCTAAAACAATTTCAGGAAAGACTGCGGATTGCTATGAGCCCATTGTTTCATCAAAGCTCTCAGACCCTCCTCTTGATGCAAAAGAGAAGGCTCCCCGATTACAATCATGCAAATCAACCAAAGCCCTCATGTATCAATTCATTCAACAGAGATCCAAGCAAGGGGGTTGAAGATGTCGTATTATTTAGAGTTCTTATCACAGGATACTAGAAAAATAAATTATAGAGCCGCCACTAGCATTGCATGGTTTGGCCAAGTGGAAAGATGACCTCAAAGAAAAGAAAAAAGAGGGAGAAATGGCACATCAATGATTATTCCAGATCCCCAATAGGGAAATTTAACCTTGTGTCGCATATCTACAGACAAGTTTCTACAGTTAGCTTTGGATTTGGGCCAACTACTCATAGTATAGTGGTCATTAGCTGTTTAGATTAAATCCTCAGATCAAGTATTGAATATTAGATCCTTGTTTTGAGTCTGTCAAGGTCATGAACCCAAACACGGTCGCTTTAGCAAGACATTAGTGTTAATTTTAAGTTGGTGTGGATATATAAATTATTCTCTGAAAAATCATGGAAGGGTCCAATTTGACGTTGTTTTACCCCATTTTGATTGGATTTTCTAGGAAGAACAGTTACTAATCAGTTAAATCCATTCGGTCACTTATTTTTTCTCCTCGACTTAATTAGCAAGCTATTTCAAGAAATGGGAGACAAAAAACTGCCTTAAACAATTTGCACGCAATTTATATTAAAACGGCCAACCATCGAAGCGATTTCAAAAACTCTAAATCAAGATAGCATGACAACTCTGCAACATCCCGCCTATCCAAAACCCTGTAAACTACCAGAGATTGGCAAATGGTAACACCATAGACAAAGTATCAAATCAAATCAAAATGACATTAAATACAATATTATCAGATGCCCGATGATAACACGTAAATTTTTTAAGAGCATTTCAATTTCAGTGTGAGTCTCCATTATGCCTTCAAGATATTCAACTCCAGTGCGAATGATAACGTATACTTACTAAGAAATTGATTGTAAGTCACTTCCAGCAAATACTGTTTCCAAGATCTCCATACAACTGACTGGCACTGTGTAACAGTCACAGAGCCAATAAAAAGAATAAGTACTAAGATGCAGATTACCAAAAAAACGGAGTATGAGATGTAGTACCGCATCTCTTCAGAAGTTCAACCTCGATGCACCACCTGGTGGGAAAATCATTTCAAACAACATACTAAATAAACGATACCAAATCTGAATACCCTTTCAGATGATGTGGATGATTATTTTTATGTAATTTTGCATAGAGACTCACATGCCAAATAGGGGGGTAGGCAATAGCACCTTGGTTGTGTTGTTAGAGTTTGGAGGCCTGCCAAAACTTCTTCTGACAAATCATAAGCTTTTCTTTCAAATTTTTACTGTCCTCTGTCCTGCAATCCCATCTCATGGCCGGGGTGAGATTTAGTGTTCTATTCACAAAATAAGAAGAATCGCGCATGATGACATAGCCATTTGGACGAAGCATTCTATCCATTTCCAGCAGCACAAATTTCATCTCGCATCTGTCTTACAGGACAACAGACAGCACCATTATAGCTTTTTGTCACATACCCTGCAAGCTGACTTTCTTAAAACATACATGAACCAGGATATCCTAAATCCCCCCCAAGATAATGAGAAATACAGGTTCTCCATTGCCCCACATACATCATCCACTTATGGTATTAGGAGCTATGTTGTGTGTGCAAGTGAAATGACTCCACTTGAGTACTATAGCCACAAGTTGGCAAGTACACCTGCTAATCACTACCCACCCTTTCTCAATCTTCAAACATTTCAATCATGGGACTCAATCACCCACCTGTGACTTTCAGCAGTGAAAAGGCCATCTAGATGCAGCAAATCATAGGTTCTAGGATAGGTCGAAAATGCCTCACACCTGGAGCAACAAAAGAATAATTGACTAAGATATGAACTGCTCGACTAAAATGGTGCAACAAAGAAATCTAAGCAACCGTATAGAAGCAAGCGCACAAAAGGGCAATCTTACCAGTCATTGAATGTACCAATTAAGCCTCGATCATAGATCACGCTTAAAGAATTCGAACTATAGGATGAGACCACGTTCATTACCCAGACAGGATCATCTATTAAAGCTGCAGCAAAACCTCCATAACGAGTGTTCATATCCATGACATTCCTTATTTTATCTCTTCCAAGCTCAGGGAGCAGAGTCTTGTAGTACTTAACTTCATCCACCCATTTAGCTGTATCCTTTTTAAATGCATGATCATTACCCCCAGACACTGTGCGAATTCGTTCTGGGGAAACATTTAGACGCTCTGGCCACTTAGGAGTCTGCCCTACACCCAGTCTCTTTAAAAAAAAATTACGAGTCACAATACAAGGCCTCAGAGGAACATACCTGCAAGAAAAAGTAGAGGAAAAACAAATGTTGTAGTTAAAGCAAAGGTCATGCTAGTTAACAAAATCCAATCCAAATGAGAATAAGGCCTTGGGTGCAAAATAACTGCCAGGAAATGTCACTTATTTCTAAAAAGATAATTAACAGTCACCAATGACTGCAAACTTTACCATGCTGCATCTGGTTCTAAACTGCCATCGCATTTGGGAGGATATGCTGTCTCTCCACGGCTATCATAGCAAATATTATCCATTGGTTTCTGCCACACAGCAATATCACCCTTCTTGTTGTACAGCTTGTAACACATATTGGTCAGAAGATTTTGAAGGGAATCAAAACTGGCCTTCTGCTCTTCTATGGTTGTGTTCCAACCTCGCCAACGGTTTTCATAATTTATTGGTGGGCCAGATAAAACCCAGAATCCTCCTGGTCTCAATACTCGATCAATTTCCAATAGGTAAACTCCACCTGCAGAAGATCAAACTGTTATTTCAAAGTTCATATTAAAGGTAGACATTAGACTGTATCTAGCACCAATTATAATTCATTATTCCCCATTAAAAATAGTGTTTTAACTTTTAAGTAACACCCATGCTCACCATGCTCATTAGACATATGTATTGACTTTAGATTGGAGATACCTTAGGCAATGCACCTTGACACACAGCCTTGCTCGTTTGGCTCTCTTTGGACAGCAGAATTTCATTTTCTCTCAGAGGTTGTACCATCTGATTTGGATTTGGATTCAAGAATTTGAACTGCTACACTCTTTGAGGAATGAACATTTGGACATTTTCTAATGCTTACCTCCTTTAAAGAATGTACAGTTGGACCAGCCTTATACATACCAGAGATGAAACATGCATTTCTCAATAGTAAAGGTTAGCTCCCATTTTCTACAAAAAATAAGAAAACTATTGGGTAAAACTTCTGTGGAATTTTTTCTCATCGGTTTTTAAAATGGAGGACCATTGGCATTGAGCAGGTACTAACCTTTGCAATTTGCTACAGCTCTCACTCTAGAAGAGTAATAAGAGAATTTTAACTATTTATAGAAACAAGTATAGCCTAAAGACACTGCAGTGTTCTTTCATATGGTCATTCAACAACAAAAGGAAAAACTACAAATACTAAAATCTCAATCCTCTAAATACAACAAGAGACATAATCCAATCCTCCAAACACTGCCGAAGCTAACAGAGCATCATGACTCGAATTTTCTAGTTTCAACTCCAAGCAATATTTGGTTAAAGTCAAAATACAATAGTATCTAGCTTAAACGGGAAAACTATGTTGACCATACCCTGAAGAAGAGGAATTCGATCTGTTTGACTGCAATCTATGTTTCACAATGGTCAGGGGATTGCAATGGGCAGCTGAAATAGGTGAATCCATATTCTTATACCATGTCAGATTGTGATATATGGGTATTTGCAATACATTGTAGAGCTGCAGTTCAAATTTCGACCAAACAATATCGGGTTAAGATAGGATCTTATCTATTTCAAAAAGTGTTGGACATAGGAAAAGATCAATATAAAGAGATACAATAAACACTACCAATTTCCTTGACAAGACCATAAATTAGGATCTCTAAGATGGGCTAACCATGAGATGTTACAATTCTGGCTTTTCAAAGAAGGTACTTGTAATATCAACATTCACTTCAACAATCTTATAACCTTCTTGCCTTCTCAAAACAGCTGAGCCAGATTAAGCATTTGCCTCTCGACATGCTGTAGCTTGGGTAATATGTATTTAAGTGCCTCAAGATAAATTCTCTTTTGATTTAACAGTCTAGACTTAATCTAGAGGGTCGAGTCTTTTGTGTTTAGAATAACTTAAAAGCCATAAAAATAACTATATAGCATATATCTGGCATACCAAAATCTGTCCAAGGAATAAGGCACCGTGAACAGTGAGCCATGTCAAATGCACTGGAGGGGTAAGGCAGCCTCTGTGTAGATATGATGCCCAACATTGCAGGAATTCCACGTTCAAGAGCAAACTGCACTTGAGCTTCATGGTTATCTCTGGGTGCCAGTGACATGGCTAAGATTCCACGATCCAGTAGGTAGCCACCCCAACTTGCAACCTGATTGGAGGACATCAAATGCATGTTTAACCATAGAACAAAGCAAGAGCTATTATTTGTCCAATACAATTTTCTGTTACTTTAAAGGGGAAATTGACGAGTCATAATGTAAAAATTGTCAATAAAATAAGATGGTACAATCTATGCTCCCCAAACTTGCTTTTCAACAAAGGATAAGCATATATTTACCACTAACAAATGCAGCTAAACAAGAAAAGAAATTGAATAAATGGGAACTTAAAATGAATCTATTTTTACCAAATGCATCAAGGAAACTGGCAGAACACTATAACAGTTAAAACATTTATCCTACCTGCAATAACTCTCAGAAAGATCATTATCTCATTCTTCTTTGCCAAACTGCAGGGATAAAATAATTTGGATTAACACAAATAAAGTACAATATTACTCACCCCACATCCAGTATCAAGTGCAGTTCTAACACTGCCATCTTTCATTCCAGGAATAAGCTCTTCCATTAAATCAAGGTATTTATTAACACCCCTGGGAAACATTGTCCCTCCACCTGGAAAAAAGAATTTTTCCCCTTTCTTCTTTAGCCAGTTTTGATTTGACTTTACAGTGTTAATCCATTCATAGGGGACATTCCTGAAATAAAAACATAGATCCTCAGTTTCAAGTACCACTAAAAATAAAGTAACAATTTCACAAACAGCTCGGTTCAGACAAAGCTAAGAGATTTGAAATAACATTACATTCAACTTTATAAAAGTAGAGAATATTTCCAACATCATTTCATATTTAAGAATCAGCAGGAATATTGTTCGATGACACACCTATACCAACACTCCACCCTGCTGTGTGGCCATCTGATGGGTATCTTGTAGCCCTCTGGAGGAGGAATTAAGCATTCAACTCTTTTGGACAGTGAAGGACAGTGGCGTTCTATAAATGCAAGCCGATGGCGATCATATATTTTCCAACGCTGTCAATAAACAAGATGAGATACCATTAGAAATAGAAATTGGACATAATATTTGACTGGGCATCCTTAATTCAAAATCTCTATTACATTATATCACATTCCTACAATGGATACATCAAGCAAACCCAATTTAAACAGACTATGCATGCTCACCTCAAAACATCAAAATCATCCTACACAATATACATAATATGTATAGATTATGCATTAAAAGGATAAGATCCAAGGTTATTATCAAAGATTGAGCTAAAGTTTAAACAGCTCCACTGAATGCTAACTGATATGGAGCTCTTGGGATGGCATATGAAGTTTGAACAACTAAGTAGGCCTCAAAGAAACCTCCTTGATGATCCGACTACCATTTTGAAATGAATACATATCATCTTGGAAGTTGTCAAAACCAATACAAATGCAAAAAGACATCTTAGAAGATATTGCACATAATATTTCAGACCATGTAGGATTTCACAGCTTGCTAATATGTCCATATGTATTTCTGGATTATAGCTGTGTCCAAAATACACAGCTATAATCCTGGATTGAGCTTCCTGGGATACAGCAATAATCCAGAAATACATATGTATGATGAACACATACTTTTTGTTGGAGCTCATTGTTGCTCATTAGGATGGACAACCCTTCAATGGAATGTGCATCCTTCAGAAACTACTATCTTAATTCACAACTTTTCTAAATGAAGATTTCTGCAAGTCCTGCACCCTATATCCCATACTACTATGAATGGGTAAGTAGCAGATATTTGGTAATAAGAACATAAAATCAGTGAGAGTTACACCTCCAAGTTACCCTGTGGCTATTCAGCAGCAGATGAATTGTAGAAAGGAAGCTATAGTGTATAAAAAACATAAAAGCAGTGTTGTGAGACCCAACCAAGACCCACAAGTCTTGTCGAGTCAATCCTGAAATGAGTTTGGAGTACCTAGTGAAAACCCAGCCTGAAACTCGCCAGGAAATTAAACTCACCAAAACTTGTCAAACCTGGCTCAAACTCATCAGAGTCTTCAAAAACTGGCAAAGCTTGCCCAAAACTCACCCAGCAAGCAAACACAACCACCACATGGAATTGACTTGGAGAAAAGGCTGAAAATGCATTTTTGGAGGGAGAAAAAGCAGCAAGAACACAACGATGGGAACAAAAAGACATATAACCCAACAACAAGACTCATTTCACTGTCATTTGGGCATTTCATCTTTAGCAATTTATGTTTCATTTCTTGAGACAAATTCCAAGAGCCAAATTTTATATTTATATTAGATAAGATAAACTGTCGTTTTATCATCATAGATTTGATGGATGGAAATATAATTCAACAATTTAGCAAGTTAGCATAAAAAGTAAGCATTCATCAAGCATAAAGTTATCCAATTGCTAGAGATAATTTCTGAACAAGTTAAGCCACCTTTAGATGATTGTATGCAGCAAATAATTGTAGTTTTAGATAGCTGTAGCAAACTTTTATTACAGCTGCAAGAAATATTGCAAGTTTGCTAGGGTTAGAGTTAGTAAAGTTAGTAAAACACTTGAGATATTTGGTAAAAAGGGTTTTATCAATTACTTTCACCACAAGAGTTACTTCTAGATTAGTGCCTTTACCATTCTAGGGCTATGGAGTCGCAAATGCCTTTACCATTCTAGGGCTATGGAGTCGCAAATGCAAGGGCTTGAAGCTTGATCTAATTGAAACCAAGAGGTAGTCTAAACTCTAAGGTGCAAGCACATTTGGGCCTTAGGCTTTAGACTTTGAGGAGAAGGACGTCTAGGGTGCAAGCACTTTTGGGCCCGAGATATCGTTTCTCTCTTCTTGTGGCTTCACTTAAATCAAAGATCAATTGTCTAACGGCTAAAATCCTAAAATGTTGGCACTTTAGGGCTTTAGGGTTCTAACCCTAGCAAGGACAATTCACAAATTTTGGACAAGTAAAACTTTGTGAGAAGAAGAAGAACTTATGTTCCTCTCTAAGGGTTTCAATAAAACAAGACTTCTTGCAACAAAATAGCAATTTCACCATTTACATCAGCAACATACCATAGAACTGCAGAAAATTACTTCATCCAAGAAACCAACAGCATTTAATCCTAATTGCATAAATATCCATCCATAATCAGCAAAGCATCCACAAGAGACCATTTCCAAGCATAGCGCATGAGAGAGAAAGACCAAGAAAGCTGAAATAGCAAATCACTAGAAGCGTTACCCCACAAATGGTGAGGAGTGATGATGATCCAAAAGAAAATGAGCACTAGCCTTTATATATGAGCCTAGGCTAGGGCTTTGTCCACATAACATAACATAATAATGATTCAAGAGGAGCCGACCCCTCATTTAACCCTTACAAAATGTAATAAATGCAAAAAAACATCATAAATGAGCCACATAAGTGAGACGTCAAGCCCTCTTGGGCAAGAAGGAGGTCTCCAAAGGCCACGTGGCACCAATTCAAAGTGAGGTGGGAGAAAATGATGTCTCTCCTCCATCAAAGCCATGCCAACAATCATCAGTACCCCATGTGTCCACCAATCCCTGGCTATGTCAAACCCTAGAAGATGACGTTATCATCAAAATAGGACCAAAGTCCAAGATACAAGTGTTGCGTACAAGCTGGAGGGAGTTGCATCTCGTCTCTGCAAAGTCTCTAGTTGTCTGTTGCTGCAACGTCCCTGATCCAGTGGGTAAATAAGCTCTAGGGTACTCTGCCCAACCTATGGGCTTCAAGCCCATCTATGTGCCATCATGACTGAATTTGCTCAAACCAAGCCCATATGTCCATCATCTGAGGTTCCAAGGATGTGAGAATCGATCTCTGGGGGTGGTGAGTCATTGGATGACCAATTGCTCTCCATCACACGTGCCAAGGTCCTGCAATAAAGGAACAACGTCCTGGGTACAAGCCTAGGACATCCCTCAAATAACCATGTCAAGGCCATCCAAGACAAAACAAAGTATAAGACAAGGTTAGCCAGACTTAAGATATAAGCCATGTAAACTATTCACCTCAGTATCCCCTTCAAGCATCACACCAGCCCAGGACTCCACGTGAGTTGACAAGTTTAAGTATGGGAGGGCCTTCGTCCAACCCTATTAGGTGTGCCAACCTAGACAGGAAATAAAAGAACCCAGATAGAGGGATAGGTCTCAAGGGAAGCAGGAAATAAAAAAATCCTTCAAGAGTAAGTGTGATAGTGATATGGTCTTAGGGCTTACTTCTTGGCTTATGGTGTCATTTAATCCATTTCTATGAGCGCCTTTGTGGAGGGTGCACTTTCTCTTGAGTTACCAGTTTCTAAGTGCCATTTTTTCTAAACCCCTTTCTCTGTCTTTTTATTCGTCCTCTTATCATATTTGAAGTCCCCTTTTATAAGGTTTCAAGCTATAGCATCACTTCTTGGGACTGGGGTGAGCATGAAAAGGGTAGAGCTCAAGTTTGGACTAGTTTTTGAGAGCCCTTTGCTATTATTCCTTTCTTTTTTTAGTATCGTTTTCTTATTCTTTTAATAGTAGCTGCAATCAACCTCTGGGCCTTTAGCCCCTCTTCTCATGAGAGATTGGAACATGATCCATTACCGAAGTTTGGTACACTATGAGAGGCTCTAGGATGAAAAGTGTTAAGTATGGTGGGGAACGAAATGTTACCCTTGTGAGGGCCCCCCAGTAGTACCCCTTTTCACTGGGCAGTGACAACATAGGACTAGGACATAGAAGTTGACTACTAAGGTGAAACAAGGCAACTAATACAATTTCCCAAGCCAGTGATCCATTATCCAACTTCAACCAAAGAACCTCATCCACATGCCAAACAAATTAAGCACAACACTTTGCATGAAAGAAGGACAAACATACCTCATGGTGACATTGGCTTACCATCTCCCATACACTGGGTTGCTTGGATGTGATGAGCCTTGGTTGACCTATAGCTGTAAAGTTAAATGAGGGGGGTTGTTGGGCTTCCATCTGTGGACATGTTGATCATCATCATGGTTGGGATCATGTTCTCCATTGTGGGCCACAAGACATGATCTCCTCTAGTTACCCCTTAGGCAAGGGGGGGTAGCAGGCATAAGTTTGATTGGAAGATCTATTTTTGATGATTCAAAATTTGTGACACAGAAAAAAAGAGGAGAATTGTCATTTTCTCACATAGCTCCAAAGGTTCCTCCAAAGTTATTTCACCAACTAAACCCTCCAAAGAGCTCAACCGTGACTCAAGAAAAAAGAGAATAAATTTTTCACCAAATTGGAAAGGTGGAAAAAAAGATGGATGAGGTGGAAAACAAGATGGATGAAAATCAGGAGCATATGGAAAAGATGTTAGAATTGCAAAATCCCATGTCTTCCATGATCTTACATGCTCTGGATGAGAGAGACTCCCTAAAGGAGATATCAAAATGCAAGGAAATCATGAAAATGTAGAGGAAATAAAGATTGAGTCCCACAATCATGATTATTCATCACTTCAAGATCCACATCATCGAGGTTTCAATGCAGCACCAAGGAACTACTTCATTCCAAAGATTGATATGAGGAAGTTTGATGGTAAAGATCCTATAACATGAATATTCCAGATGGAGCAATTCGTTGATCTACACCAAGTGCCAAGCTTACAAAAGGTACCTATTGCATCTTTGTATTTAGAAAATGATCAATTTGTTTGGTATCCATGGCTTTGTGAAAGAAAAAAGAATTCTATTATCTCTTGGTCCATTTTGTGATGTCCCATGCCCAAGAGTAGGCCAGCAGTGAGTGACTTAGTAGTCTATATGTTCTC
>ML778283.1:858566-878105 GCA_009831015.1 Picea engelmannii
ATTATGCATTGTTATGATTTGATGTTGAGAGTTCCCAGAGGAGGAGGAGAGCTGACCTTACTATTTTGTGGATTTCTGGAGGAAACCACCACCATTGATCGGTTTCGGTGTTGAGAGACACACCCTAGCCCATCGGAGATACCATCCAGGAATTTCACCGTACTTTTCAGGAGTATCCATTGCAGAGTGCGCAGCTCAGCCAGTGAGGGCGCAAGCTAGTTTGAGGGTTTGGAGAGCTGCACGAGACCCGTATCCAGATTGCAGTTTCCTTCCAACCCATTTGAGATCCATCAAGGGCGCTTCTATTGAGCCATCTATCGTCAGATTCTGACGGTGGAATATTGCAGATCGACTCATTCAGCCATTTAGGGTGCAGCTCTTCCGGACAGACATTTGGTGTTGCGTGCATAGTTTCAGAGCAGATCCAGACAAATCCTTCCAACCCATTTCCTTATTTGGCGAGACGATCGTTTTGAGCCATATAGCAGTAGATTCCGTTGGTGGAATCCTTTTGGGCGCATCCAGTGTCCCAGGAGGGGCGCAAACCCCCCCAGGGGTTCAGATCCAGTGCCTCAGGGGTCAGATCCGAGATCCGACAGACATCCATTTCATTCTAGAGACCACAGCACTTCTATTAGAGTAGTTTCGAGCACATTCTGACGGTCGATTCTTCCGGACGAGTCTTCCAGCTGGTAATGGTTACCGTATGTCTCTGGAATCGTATATTTTGCCAATCTATCCGTGCATGCATCAGATCTGCTATCATCTTCTGATCACGGGTATTTTTTATGTTGTTCGATTGTATTCCAGTACTGATCCATGAGATCTGACTAACGTTTAGATTCTATATTTCCAGTAGGCTATTGTATTTCCATGCTTGAACCGTTATTATACATGATATTGGGCAGTTGATGTTCTCTACTTTTGCATGCATCCTTTATATGTTGCTAAACCTTAAATATGCAACATGCACATGCAATAACCAACATGCACTCGCAATAACCAAAGAATATCTCAAACACACGACTAAAACGCATCCAGAAACCCCCATTGTATCAGATCTGTGAGACAGAGCATTAGAACAGTAGCAAATATCTTGATCTGCGGGATCAGGGATATTTCACATTTTTACAAGTGAATTGATATCACATTATGGGGATATTAAGAGCAATACATTCTTTAGTCAATTGATAAATCTTTGGCAAAAGGTCCAATTACAAAGCACAATGCACATTCAACAATTCCAAAAGCTCGGTCTCGGGGTAAAGAACATTCGTGAGGATAATTTGTTAGATCTCTTTATGGGCACTTTAAAGGAGAACATTCAGCATGATGTGTGTCTCTTCGAACCTAAATCCTTAGAGCAAGCTTTTAGTATGGTAAGGAAAGTGGAAAACAAAAAGATGGCTACTAGAAGGGTGGCCACTAACAACTATAGAGAGCACCATGTTCCCTCTCCTAACCTCACTCAACCGACAAAGTTGACACCTCAGCAAATAGATGAAAGAAGAGAAAAGGGACTATGTTTCAATTGTGACAGCAAGTACAACAAGGGGCATAAATGCAATGAGAAGAAATTATTCTACATAGACTATGAAGAGGAAGAAGATCAAGAATTGGAACTATCACAAGATCTAGATCTAGAAGAGACTACTCCAACAATATCTTGCCATGCATTGGTCGGCATCAAAACTCCACAAACCCTCAAGATACAAGGATACATCAAAAAGAAAAATGTAACAGTGTTGATTGATTATGGTAGTACCCATAACTTTATGAAATACAAATTAGCAAAAGATCTCAATTGCTTTGTATTTCCAGCACAATAGTTTCAAGTAATGATTGCAAATGGAGGTACCATACATTGTTTTGGGAAGGGCCATCGTATTAAGCTCAATATGGGGGAGTATTTATTGGATAGTCCCATGATTGCCATCCAAATGGGTGGTGTTGATGTTGTATTAGGGGTCCAATGGTTACAATCATTGGGAACAGTAGCCCTTAATTTTCAAGATCTTTTCATGAGATTTTCTTCAAAAGGAAAGTAAATTAAACTTAGAGGTATCCAAGGGAAACCCTCTAAGGTGATAAGCTCTAATAGCATGACAAAATTAGTCAAAAAGGGACACCATGGTGTAATTGCACAATTGTGCTCACTAGATGTTCAAACATCTACATCCTTTGCTTCAGTGGATCTACAAAAAGTTATCAACGACCATTCCAACGTATTTGGAGAGATGCCTAAGGGTCTTCCACCAGCTCGAGATCATGACCATGCTATTCATTTGCAATCAGGAATTATACCACCTAACATTAGGCCTTACAGGTATCCATATGCACAGAAAAGTGAGATTGAGCGTATGATCCAAGAAATGTTAGAAGCGGGCATCATTCAACCTAGCCAAAGTTCTTTCTCTTCAGTAGTAGTGATGGTTACGAAGAAGGATGGTTCATGGCATGTGTCCAGATTATAGACAACTCAACAAAATGGCCATCAAAGATAAGTTTCCAATTTCTGTCTTTGATGAATTATTAGATGAATTGCATGGAGCAATTTTCTTTACTAAGTTGGATCTTCATTCAGGATATCATCAAATCAGAATGAGGCAGGAAGACATTCCCAAAACAGCCTCTAGAACACATGAAGGTCATTATGAGTTTTTGGTTATGCCATTTGGACTTACTAATGCACCTTCAACATTTCAAAGCTTGATGAAATCTATTTTCAAACCCTTCCTTAGAAAAATTGTGTTAGTATTTTTTGATGACATACTAATCTACAACAAATATTGGGAAGAGCGTGTACAACATGTTGACAGAGTATTACAACTTTTGGAAGAGCAACAACTTTATGCAAATCCTTCCAAGTGTGCCTTTAGGGTTTAAAAAGTGGAATATTTGGATCATATTGTATCTCATGAAGGTGTAAAAGTGGACCCTAACAAAATTAAAGCTACGAGGGAATGTCAATTCCCAAAACCTTGAAGAAACTTAGAGGATTCTTAGGATTGAGAAGTTATTACCACAACTTTGTCAAGAACTATGGTCAAATAGCAGCACCTCTAACAACATTATTAAAGAAGGAAGCATTTTCTTGGAATCAAGAAGCAACCAAAGCTTTTGAAAAACTTAAGGAGGCTATGTGTGCAACTCCTGTCCTAGCCACACCTGACTTCAAAAAAAAAAAATAGTGTGGAGTGTGATGCCTTAGGCCATGGCATTGGTGTAGTTTTAATGCAAAAAGGAAGGCCCCTTGCCTTTGAAAACAGCCAACTTAAAGAAAAAAACTCACTCAAACCCATTTATGAAAAAGAAAGTTGGCCATACTACATGCAGTTAAGAAATGACGCCCTTACCTAATAGGAAGACACTTCAAAGTAAAAACAGATCACGATAGTTTGAAGTACTTCTTGGAGCAACGATTATTTTCAGAAGAACAACAAAAATGGGTTACAAAGATGCTAGGTTATGACTTTGAAATTATTAACAATAAAGGAAAACATAATATTGTGGCAAATACACTTTCAAGGAAAGAAGAAGAAACAGAGGGTTCACTATGTGCTATTTCTATTCTGCAGAAAGAATCAAGGATAAAATGGAAGCAAAATCAAGAGGTATAAAAGATCATTCAACAACTACAAAGGGACCCCAATGCATTGTTAAATTTGTATGGAAGAATGATTTGCTATGGTATCATGATCGTCTATAGTTATGTAAGAATTCTCAACTCAAATAGAAAGTCCTTCTGGAATTGCACACTTTTTCTATAGGATGACATTCAAGGTTCTTGAAAACTTACAACAGGATCAAAAAGGATTTTTTCTAGGAAGGTCTTAAAAGTAATGTTCAAAAGTCTGTGACTGAATGTGTGGTCTACCAACAGAATAAGGGAGAGACAATCAAGACACCAGGTCTCCTACTGTTGATGCATGCTAGCATCGGACATGTATTTTTGCACAGGTCTATGTGTCTAAACATGTGGAAATCGTCCAAATCCTTGTAACCTTGACTTTACTTTAATTAAAGGAATTATTAAAGTAAAGTGTTTTTAATTATTAAGTTGGGTTTTATTTAAAGAAATGCTTTAATTAGCATTAGTGAATTTAATAATAACCGTTGATCTCAAGTAAGGTGAGAAGTAATCTCACCCGTCAATCACTTTGGAGATTAGGGTTAAGTCATAACTCAATCTTATAAAAGAAAGGCTAGGGCGAAGGAGGGAAACACATGATACACTTGACAGATTGATTGAGGGAGATTGATTTGAGACAAAGAGAGTTGGATCACAAAGGACTATGATTCAAGGAGATCTTGGATAGGTGGAGAAGAACTTCTATCTAGAGATCTAGGCCAAAGGGAGAGAGAGATCAGTCGTACAGTGGAAGGATCAGTCATCGTGGAGCAATACATGTATTCTAGTACAATCACGCAGTTAGCACGAGTTTCAGCTTTATAGTCGCACAAATAGCATAGGACAACAATGATATTGACATAACATCGCGTTGTTGTCGTACAGGATCATACAACAAGTTTTGCAACAAATCAAGCTAGTCATGTTTTGGATGTACTTTGTCTCTTTTCTATTTGGGACATTTTCCCAGTAAGGGAGCCCTTGTAAGATTTGAAGTTATTTAAATGATAAGCTTAGTTGATGGGAAAAATATATTTGTATATCATGGATGAGTTTTTGTTTTCCAGTATTGCTTCCACTATCTTTATTGAGTTGAATATTCCAGCAGTGTATTTTTGTTTTGTGAGTTGCTAATCTGATTTCCAGTAAGGAAATCACTAGATAACAAGATACCTAGGTGCTAGAGTAAGGGGATTTCAACATGGTATCAGAGCACATACTTTGAGAGGAAACCGGATCTCAAATCCATAACCAACAAGAAGAAATCAAAGGATAGATTTTAGAGAAACGGTCATAATGTAGTCGGATTCGATCGTAGAGGACAGCATGGGTTTTCCAATACAAGTCGCGTAGAACGTGGGTTTCAGCATAGAAATGGCGCCAATAGCACAGAACAGCACAGGTATTAGCGTAACAGTCGCGTTGAAGTTGTACAGTTCAATACAGGGGCAATGTCAATAACAGGTTATGTTCAGGGGAATTTATCAGGTCTAAGGGATAGCATCAACACCTTTGAGAGTTGAAGATAGATTGGATGGAGCAACCAACTTCCTATCTTAAAAAAGTAAGAGTGACTTTGGCATTAAAGGAGTATGACCTTTGGGAGTTAGTGGACAAAGTAGTTGTTCCACCAACAAATCCGACAACTTTGGAAGCTCGCAACAAGGAGATCAAAGCAGAGAGCTCTTGGATTTAGGGAAGGATCATCTAATTCCTCACCTATCCGAGAAGAAGATGGCCAAAGAGATGTTTGATGCCTTGGTAGTTTTATTCAAGAGCACTAACATGAATAGGAAGATGGTCTTAAGGAATAGACTCAGATCGGTGAAGATGTCTAGACATAATAATGTTACCATCTATTTCGTGAGGATCACACAGGTGCGTGATCAGCTTGCAGCCATAGGGGAGAAAACGGAGGATGTAGAGCTCGTGAATGTGGCATTGAATGGTTTTCCCAAGTCATGGGAACCATTTGTCAAAGGAGTCTGCGCTTGGGAGAAACTCCCAGATTGGCAGAGACTTTGGGATGATTGCATCTAGGAAGAGACTCGAGAGGAGTCTAAGAGCAGAAAGCAGGGAAGTAGTGATGAGAACTTGGCTCTTGTGAGTAGGACAAAGAAAGGAAAAGGAAAGAGTTCTAGCAAGAAGGGTAACAGTGATGGGGGATCATCGCAGCCAAGGAAGAAAAAGGACTCGAGTAAAATCAAGTGCTTCTCATGTCATAAGAATGGACATTATGCATCTTAGTGTCTAGAGAAGAAAAAGGGTAAAGGAAAGATGCAGATAGCAGTATCAATAGAGACACAGCTAGATGAGTTTGCAGCGAAGTTTGAGAAGGATTACTCATTAGTTTCTTTCCTTTCTACCAGCACAACTATGAGGAGTGCATGGTTCTTGGACATGGTGCATCTCGTCATATGACAGAATCACAGGAGCTATTTAGCAGTCTGACAAAGAGGGACTCGGATGTTCATGTGCAACTTGGTGATGATGCCAAGTATGCAATGAAAGGAGAGGAAACAATTATGTTCCAGCTTGAATCAAGRGGTTCGTTTGATGCCCAGGATGTGCTTTACTTACCAGGTTTGAAGAAGAATTTGCTCTCAGTCTCAACTATGCAGGACGAGGTTTTGTCGTTACTTTTCARAGAGGACAAGTACTCATACGTCCAGAGAAAGCTAGCCTGAACAGCACAGTGATCATTAGGGTTAGAGAGGGAACTTTATACAGGTTGCAGGGAAAGCTTGTTCAGGCKTTGGTACACGACAGTGACAGCCTATGTGAGTTGTGGCATAAGAGGTTGGGACCCCTACACTACAAAACATTGTCGATTTTGAGGGGGATTGTTACAGGTCTTCCAGAGTTCAGTATTGAGTAGCAAGGAGTGTGCAGAGGGTGTGCACTTGGCAAGAATGCCAACGCTGATTTTGCTAGAAAAGAGAGTAGGTCCAAGGGGATCTTGGATCTTATCCATTCATATGTGAGTGGGCCGATGTCAATAGCATCAATACATGGATCCTCATACTATGTGACATTTATTGATGACTTTTCCAGGAAATCCTGGATCTTCTTTATGAACGCCAAGGAGGAGGTCTGCAGTCAGTTTCAGGAGTTTAGGGCTCAAGTGGAGAACCAGACAAGTAAGAAGATCAAGGTCTTGAGGTCAGATAATGAGGGAGAGTACACCTCCAATGACTTCAAGGATTTTTGCAAGGAGGCAGGGATAAAGAGGGAGCTAACAGTCTAATACAACCCTCAGCAAAATGGGGTTGCGAAGAGAAAGAATCAATCCAACGTCGGTTTTGCCAGGGCTATGATACATGACCAGGAGTTTCCTATGGTTATTTGGGCATAGGCGTGTAACACGACGGTATATGTGCAGAACATGAATCCTCACAGGATATTGTGGGACAAGACTCCAGAGGAGGCTTTCTCAGGAGTGAAGCCAAAGATTGGTCATTTGAGGATCTTTGGTTGTCTAGTCTACATCCATGTGCTTGTAGAGAAGAGGACGAAGCTAGAGCCTTCAGGACAGAAGGGTATATTTGTGGGGTACAGTGAGACCTCAAAGGCTTACAGGATCTTCTTACCAGGGCAGAGGAAGACAGTTGCGAGAAAAGATGTTAAGTTCGAGGAGAACTTGACATCTAGAAGATCTCAAGAGTCATCAACAGTGGCAAAGGACAAGGAGAAGCAAGCTCCGAAGGATGAGCAACAGTTAGCAATTCAGACTTCAGGTGGGGAGGAGGAGTTAGCCCCTTCCAGTCCTATCATGAGTCCCAAGTGGCTATTACAAACATTGAAGGATGTTGGTGAGGCTCCTAGGAGTGCAGTCAGAGAGCGTAGACCTCCAAGGATGTTTCTAAACTATATAGCACTTATGAGTAGCATCATTGATGTTGAGCCTTCCAGTTTTGAGGAAGTGGCATATCAATAGGTATGGCGGGATGCCATGGTAGAGGAGTACACCTCTATTATGAGGAATGATGTTTGGGACATAGTGTCGAGGCTGGAGAGAAAGTCGATTGTGAGTTCCAAGTGACTCTACAAGATCAAGCATGTTGCAGATGGTAGCATCAAGAAGTCCAAGGCAAGGTTTGTGAATAGGGTTCTCCCAAAAAGAGGGAGTGGACTACGATGAGACATTCGCTCCAGTCGCCAGGTATGCTTCTATTCGAGTTGTTACCTCTATTGTTTCAGTTATGAGATGGAGAATAGATCAGATGGATGTGAAAACATCTTTCCTCAACGAGCTCATTAAGGAGGAATTATACATAGAGCAACCTCAGGGCTTTGAGGTACATGGGAGGGAGTCTCATGTGTGTAGGCTTAAGAAAGCCTTGTATGGACTCAAACAAGCACCCAGGGCATGGTATTCCAGGATTGACGGATACCTGCAGAGTATGGGCTTTACCAAGAGTGAGGTGGATCCTAACTTGTACTTCATACTTGTTGGGGCAGATCCACTCATCTTGGTTTTGTACATAGATGATTTGTTTCTCACAGGTGCAGAGGAGCTTATTGCAGGGTGCAAAGCAGATTTAGCTAGTGAGTTTGAGATGAAGGACATTGGCTTGATGCATTATTTCTTGGGGTTAGAGGTATGGAAAGTATCGGGAGAGATCTTCCTTGGACAAGGGAAGTACACAGTTGAGATCTTGAGGAGATTCAAGAAGGAGGACTACAAACCAATGGCTACACCTATGGTTACCAATCTGAACAAGGTAATCACTTCAAAGTCAGAGTTGGTGGATCCCAGGATATATAGACAGTTGATAGGGTCACCAGGCCAGATATATGTTTTGTTGAACACCTTGAGTCAATTCATGGTGGAGTTGAGGTAGGTGCATTGGATCGCAGCTAAGCATGTGCTCAGGTACTTGAGAGGTACAGTGGAGTATGGATTGAGATATCTTGGCAGAGATGGAGTGGAGTTGCAAGGATACTCAAACTCAGATTGGGAAAGGAGTGGAATAAACAGAAAGAGCACCTCGGGATGTTGCTTTAGCTTAGGATCAGCAGCGATTACTTGGTTCAACAGGAAGCAGACTTTTGTATCACTTAGTTCAGAGGCAAAGTACATGGCAACGAGTATGGCTAGTTGTGAAGCCATTTGGCTACGCAAATTGCTTACAAGTTTATTTGATCAGGAGTTGCAGCCTACGGTGATATACTAAGATAATCAAAGTTGTATCAAACTCTCGGAGAATCTAGTATTCCATGACAGATCCAAGCATATTGAGATTAGATACCATTTCATTCGAGATAGGATCCAGAAGGGAGCAATGAAGCTTCAATATATTTCCACAGATGAGCAAGTAGTAGATATTTTGACCAAACCCTTAGTTAAAGGGAAGTTTGTGTTCTTTAGAGACAAACTTGGAGTGGTGCAGAATACCTTCCTCGCTAGGAAGGAGTGTTGATATATGGTAGCATCGGACAAGTATTTCCACACAGGCTATGTCTCTTGACGTGTGGAAATCGTCCAAAGCCTTCTAACCTTGACTTTACTTTAATTAAAAGAATTATTAAAGTGAAGTGTTTTTAATTAGTACGTTGAGTTTTATTTAAGGAAATGCTTTAATTAGCATTAGCAAATTAAATAATAACCATTGATCTCAAGTGAGATGAGAAGTAATCTCATCTGTCAATCACTTTGGAGATTAGGGTTAAGTCATAACTCAATCTTATAAAAGCAAGGCTAGGGTGAAGAAGGAAGACACGTGATACACTTGACAGATTGATTGAGAGAGATTGATTTGAGACAAAGAGAGTTGGATCACAAAGGACTATGATTCAAGGAGATCTTGGATAGGTGGAGAAAGACTTCCATCTAGAGATCTAGGCCAAAGGGAAAGAGAGAGATTAGCCGTACAGCAGAAGGATCAGTCGTCGTGGAACAATACAGGTATTATGGTACAATCGCACAATTAGCACAGGTTTCATCTTTACAGTGGCACTGATAGCGCAGGACAACGTTGATATCAACATAACAACCGCGTTGTTGTCGTACAGGATCATATAGTAGGTTTTGTAGAAAATCAAGCCAGTCAGGTTTTTGATGTACTTTGTCTCTTTTTTATTTGGGCCATTTTCCCAGTAAGGGATCCCTTGTAAGCTTTAAAGTTATTTGAATGATAAGCTTAGTTGATAGGAAGGATATCTTTGTGTATTGTGCATTCTTTTTTGGTTTCCAGTATTACTTCCGCTATCTTTATTGAGTTGAATATTCCAGCAGTGTATTTTTGTTTTGTGAGCTGTTAATTTGATTTGCAGTAAGGAAATCACTAGATAACAAGATACCTAGGTGTTGGAGTAAGGGGATTTCAAAACCTACAACCATTAGCTATACCAAGTCAACGTTGGGAAGAAGTTTCAATGGATTTTATTATAGGTTTACCCAAATCTAAAGGAAATACTATCCACATGGTAGTAGTGGATCCACTAACAAAGTATGCCCATTTTTGCTCTCTTTCTTATCCTTTTAAAGCAAGTACAATAGTTGTAGCATTCATGGAATAATTCAAAAGTTAGATGGAGTCCCTAAGATTATTGTAAGTGACACAGATTCAATTTTCACTAGAATTTTTTGGACTGAATTATTTTCTTATTTGGGTTCTCAATTGGCTCACAGCTCATCTTACCATCCTCAATCCGATGGGAAAACTAAAATTGTGAATAAATGTCTAGACAAATATCTTCATTGATTTGCATCTGATAAATAGACACAATAGGTAAAATGGTTTCTCTTGGCAAAATGGTGGTACAACACATCCTTCCATGCTTTATCAAAAATGTCCCCATTTCTAGCACTTTATGGATATCATCCTCCATCCATCACATCGCCCTTGAAAGGAACTACAAAGGTACAGACAATGGAGGACCACATAGGGCACCAACACGAAGTTCTCAAACTATTGAAGGACAACTTGGTTATGGCACAAAATAGGATTAAACAACAAGTGGATTAACATTGCAATGAAAGGGAATTTGAAGTGGGGGATTGGGTATTTTTTAGGCTACAACCATATAAACAAATGTACCTCAAGCAAAAAAACAAGGACAATAAATTAGCACCTAAATATTATGGTCCCTATAAGGTGTTGCAAAGGATTGGAAGTATGGCTTACAAATTGGAGTTGTTTCCATCTTCACGTGTACATCCAATCTTACATGTTTCTTGCTTAAAAAAGGTAATCAGTGGCAAGATCCCAGTTCAAACTATTTTACTAGAGATTAATGAAGAAAATAAAATCATACTAGAACCAGAAACAATCCTTGAAACAAGGATTAAGCGGCTGCAAAATCGAGCAATTACTAAGTACCGCATCAAATGGAAGAACCTACCAGTGGAAGGGGCGACATGGGAAGATGAGTTCTTCATGCAGAAACACCTGCAATTAGTCAAGTGTTGAGGACAACACTTGTTTGAAGGGGAGGGGCATGTTAAGCCCTAGACAAAGCCCCATGTTAAGTATAAAACCCCTTATTAAGCCCAATATATTAAATTATTACATTTCTAATGTTATATTTGTATGTAGGCTAGAACCCTTCATTGTACCCTTTCATTATAATTGTATCCTTTGTCTCCTATATATATACCAAGGAGACCTATTCTTAGGATCATCTCATATCATTTTGTACATTGAATATATTGTAAAAGGAGGTTTCCCCCTCGAAGTGGACTGTTATTCATTGACTTTTTATCATTTTCAAGGGGTTGGATCATAACAAAACAATTTTATCAAAATTGGCAAATCTTTCTAAATAATCTGTTGTAGACAAGAAGCAGTACACACCAATACTTTCAAGTGTTAATAACTTAAGTACTACAAAAGAAAAATCTTCGAGAATCATAACCATGAATTTCCTTGCTAGAATGATGATTTAAGAACCAATTGTAATAGATATTCATATCAATATCCATTCAGTCAAATTATTACTATAATCCTAGTGACGGTCAAATCTAATTGATTCATACTGGGGTGGCAAGTGTGGGGGGGGGTTGTTTACAACCGCGAAGGACATCAAGAATTGACTTGAGCCTTGGGTTTAGGGGAGACATATAACAACCAAGCAGAAGCACTAGCCCTTTACCAAGGTCTCAAACTTATGCAAGCAAGACAGGTCAAGAATATGATAGTCAGTGGTGAGTCTCTAATTATCATTCGGCAAATGAGAAGTCTGACTTCTGCTAAATCCTCAAGTCTAGTCAGAATGATCGACCGAGTTCAAAGGATTGCCAGGTATTTTGATTTAATAGAGTATTCTTTGCCATCACAATTTGCAAGCAGATTCATTGGCAAACAAAGGTGTGCTCTTAAATCAAGGACAATTGTGCAAAAATGGGGGAGAAACAACTCTTGAATATCTTCCACGATTAGATCCAACAAGAACTATAAGCACAACAGCCACTTAGAAATATTTGACAAGTGGCATTTGAATTCAATTTGCATGCAAACGAGATTAAAGCCTCACAGCCACCCCGTACCCCTCTCATGCTTGGGCAGAGGAGGTGATTAATGGAGGTTGGGATGGGTGCTCACCATGAAGGTGGGATTTTTGTTTTACAGGGGAGTTTGTTTTGCAATTTTCTTGCCATAGTGTGGACACCTGTAGAGGCTCCTGTAAGAGTGGGGATTCGTCCCACAGGTGGAGGCTTGAATGAACCTTGGATGGCATAATACCTTGACCAGAAGCTGGTGCATTTCTCCTATTTCGTGGCAGTGGAATGGAGGAGAATAATCAATCTGGGGCCAAACAGATTGAACCTCTTCTTCACAGCTCTGTATTTGGATCCTTGGGATACAGTTCACCCTTCAAACTGGTGTTTACATTGCCCCATTAAGGAAACTCTAGCTTTCATAGTGATGGATGTCAATGCCACTGTGGGTGTAATCCTTGTGACATTGCAGAATTTCGCTGAATCATAAGGAGCCTGGTCCGTCAGACAGAAAAACTCCAGGCAGCAGTCTTGCATCTAAATGACAGCACATATGTTCGTTTGAGGAATTAAAGGAAAAATATGCATACTTGGAGATGAAGGTGGCTACTCAAAATACCCAAATTGAAAGGCTGATTTCTGAACATAACATGTTTGCACAGGTAACTCCAGACTTTGTTAGAAACCACAATACCTCTGTAGGTTCTCCCAAGGATACAACAATGGAGAAAGATACAGTGCATCAGGCTCAGGGGAACATTGAAGCTGAAGAAATTGATGAAAAGAACAAAGCAGAGAACAAGTAGAACATCTGAAATTGACAAATTTTCAATTATCTATTCCAGGTTTTACATTTTCCAAATCTAAGTATATGCAAGGATAGATTGTTCAAATTTACAGTACCAGAAATGATAGTTTTATGAGGAAGACTGTAAAAGCAAGGAGAGTTTTAGACAGCCCCCTTGCATATTTTGTGTTTTTTGAAGTTGCAGAACAAGACTCTCTTATTTTGGATTGTATTAATTTGCGGTACAGTGCAGCTGCATCTTCCCTTTAATATAATTTCTATCCATTTCGGTTAATAATAAAAAGGAAAATCTAATTGATCGACACATACCATAGCCAGTATTCTATAAATCACATATAAAAGCCTCCAAAACTGGCTTCAGATTTTAATAAAATCGAATGTTTGGTGTTTGTGTTTCTGCTAAGGCCCTAAGGGTATAAAAGAATGAGTCACGTCAAAAAGGTGGAAGGCAAAACACAGAAGTGGTATAACAGAGATCTCTCATTAGCAGGTAAGTGGTATAACAAGATCTCTCATTAGCAGGCAAGCTCATCATTGTGTCTTGCATTTTGGCAGCCAACAATGTTTACTACTTATCCTATTGGTTCCTTAATTGCTTGAACTACCTCAGATTGGAAAGCAACCTGCATAATCACCTGCGGGGTAAAGCTGGAGATAAAAAGGGTCTCCCTCTAGTTGCTTGGGATATGGAATGTGAAGATAATTGACATTCAGTTCTGGAGCTAAGTAGGTGATCAGAGCTCTGGGTCGGACATGCAGCCTATTAGGTTTTGCATGGACATACATTGATAATTTATTCCTGCAAAGCACAATGATGGAATTAAAGGTCCGCTTACTCTAGCTAATGTGTTTACCAACATTTTTAATTTAAATTCAGGGCCATTGGTCCAGAAGTGAACTGAAAGGCATCAATGATGTCGGTTAATCCATTTTCTTTTAGGAGTTTCAAGGGTCGCCAAGGAAGGTATCTTGGGAACAACAACATCTGGTGTTTCAAGGCTTCTGATGGTTCCTCGGGCTCAATCCCCATGTTGGGCAGAAAAAGAATTAAGCAAAAGGCTCTACTCCAATGGCATCACATGATATAAGGGATGCAGATAAAGATGATTAGTATTCCTAAATGGGATCTTAGAAAAACAGTTCTGAAAAATTATACAATGCAGCCTATCTAGACTTGGTTAACATCGTCAATCTAGGGGACACCTTTAGAGGAGCCACTTATAGACACTAGAGGGATTTAATATAGTTTAATAGTTAACCCAACAAACTGTTACAACACTCATGCTATGTATGATTCAATCGGGCCAGAGTACAGAGAGCTTGATAAGTTAAACTTGAGATAGAAGGCACAGGTTGCATAAACCAAATGGCTTCATTGAACAAAATTTATTTGGATTAGTCCACCCTGTTTCACATTCAGGTTTCTCTGCTGGCTCGTTATAAACCAAGGATTAGAAGTGAGTATAAACTCGCCAAAACGTGCCTGACAGGTGGTCTGTGTTCTCACTGTTGAAAAGGAGGAGATTAAGCACACATTTTAGCCATCTAAGTTTGCAAGAAAGCTATGGAATAAATATTCTGTAGGCGTTGGGGCATTCACTAAAGTGTAGCTCTCTTTACACATGTTTTGTGAGTGACTTGGAAATTTCCAATTTATCCTTAGACTCGTAGCTATCTCCTTCATAGAGTAGGTAAGATGTAAAGTTAGATGCAATGGTATTTAAAAAAATAGTCAAACAGATTTTCATTTTTTTCTTGGATGACTTCGCGACCAAATATGTGCTAAGCACTACATTGTTAATACGTGCTATAACCCATATTCTCGAGTGATTACAAATGTTGATCTAGGACTAAATGATAGGTAGGTAAGGATATGGGAGGCAAGTAAAATTCTGTATAGTTCCTGGCCTTGCACCATTGTTTTTATTGTATAATATATGATTCAGGCTTTTGCAAAGACTGAGAAAAGCTTTTCTAATTTTGCAAATCAAGCCCCTACATTAACCTATGTATGATGGTTCTCGGAAGAAATACCTTTGGGTCTGTACAGGGCGTGTAATCTTGATACTCGATGCTGCATTCATTAAATGCCACAGGTTTGACTTCGGCCACTGCACAGTCTGCTTTTAGAGATGGATGTGATGTTTCATTTTCCACGAGCATCAATTTCTCTTTCTCTGAGAAAAATATGCCCCCGAGATAAAATGAAACAACACAGAGGGAAATGACCATCAAAATAAGAGGTATCAGCCTTGATGCCCTTTCTGAATTCATTCCTGGTTTTGAGTCTCTTTCCTTCATGTTTCAATTTAAGAGTGACCCTGCATGTAGAGATGTTCACAGTCAATTATTGCAATCGAAAAAGGAAAAAGCATTCACATTGGTAGCAGTAAAAACTTTCAGCGAGTAGAATTTGCTCACCTGTTCGAAAAAAACAACGAAAGATACAACTATTCAAAATCATCGGCAAGTCAGATTCAATTAAAGAATAGTATTCTAATTTTAAACATCCACATCTACAGAGCGTATCTCACAAATGAAATTAACTGTGTTGGATTCCTTTGCTCCCTGATCATTCCAAACCTGACTACAAAAACTTGATTTGAATATGACTCTAACAAAGGGCAGAAAAAGCAGCATATAATACTCCGGCACCAATATGGAAAGAAGAGTATGGATGGATGGAATATAGCCGTAACCGTAAATTTAATCTAGAAACCCAATCAAGAATTTCAATTCCAATTCACATTTCTTAGAAGATGACCTAAAGTGTATACCGTTAATTTATGGTAAGGGTCATTATATTTCACTATAGAACTGTAGAACGTCAAATACCCATCCATTGTACCGTCAAAAGAACAAAGCATGTATTAGCATACCCACGCTATCATGCGTTCTTGTGAGAGCTTCTTTCACAGCCTATTGCTAGTTTTCTGTTTTTGCCTAACACAAAGCTATCTCCAATTCAGTGTAGAGAGGCATAGCCAGAAACATAGCTCCTCTTGAGTACTATCAAGGACATCAGAAATATCTTGTCTGGCAGCAGATGGAATTAATCTCTGCAGAAATCAATTAAAACACAAGCAGAGAAGGAAAGTATTGCCTGATCTAAATGCTTGTTAACGAATTATCTCCAAAACCAAAATGGGTGGCATATAATTGAAGACAAAGAGACATGCTCAATACTCTAAAAACAGTTGCCAAAAATCTGGAATATGACTTCTCGGATGCAGATAATCGCACCCAGTCAAGCAACAACCCAAATATCCCTCAACATAATACCGGGCCAATGACATGAATGTGATATAAATTTCCTATTGAAGCTAGTGTCACCTAACACCATTCCTTACCTTAACACCATAACCAGAAGATGCACATGACCACCATTCCTTCCATACAATCCCCACTCTAACCCAACCAACTATAAAAGCTTAACCCTATTCCGCAATTGAAAAACTTCATTAAAGAATGACAATTCAGGAAACAGGAAACAGTCCTCTCACTGTGAGATTTAATCTTAATAAATGTAACTACTGACAAAAGAGTCGGGAAATTTTTTTATCAAAATCAACGCAACAAAACAATTATAAGACTGATTTTAACACAATCAACCCAAGACAAAACAATGGAAAATGGAAGAGTCTAGTCTAGTCCAGTCCAGTCCAATGAAAAATATGATTCCTACCTTCAGAAAGGGAGGTAGCTAATACAAATCAAGTCGAATGATTCGGTTGGAGGAGTCCCAGGTACATGCTATGTTCATGTAGAGATTTAGGTGGAAATCTCGTTCAACGAGACACGAATTAATGACAAGAGTAGTACAATAATCCAGAGTGGTGAGATCAATTTAATATTCCATCTGATATTAGCGGATTCCTTGTTTTAATGTCTGTCTGGGAAATTCCATGGATGAGATGGGCCATGGGGCATTGCAAAAGCTTAGTTTTGTTTGACTACCTGTATGAATCGCACTGTTCAACAATGATCATCAATCTTTCTCACGTTTTATGACGCGGTTAACATTCAAAGTCTTGAAATACGTCATTAGTGTTCTCTCTCACGTTTTGGGACGCGGTTAACATTCAAAGTCTTGGAATACGCCATTTCTGGTGGACCGTTCGCTTCCACTGGACGCGGTTATCTTGATACATATGTTACATGCATGTAATCAATTTTGGCAAAATCTTTATCGGATGAACATGGAGGTTGTTGTGGCCAAAGATGAATCCGGCCTTTGCTCACTTTCTGTAAGACTCGGTCTCATTCCATCCGTCCGCTATTTATAGATAGCGGATGAGATCCTTATAAATAGCGGACGAGATCCTTCTTTTGCATCCCATGAAAATACGATACGATGGGTAGTCATTATGCTATTTATTATCACACTATGTGTCACCGCTCTTCAACTACATCAACTCTCTACATCTCCCATGCAATTATGGAGTAGTCCTCCATTGTCCCTTGGAAATTATCAATGTACATTGTTCACATTTATGGGAGATAATTATAACATTCTTAAATGATACATGAAATATTTTAAATTATGGTAAATGTATTTTAAATTTATATATATTAATTATTTAAAGAAATTATGAATGTACATGGTTCACATTTATGGAGAAAATATTTTAGATTGGTATAAATATATTTAAAAAAAAGCTTAATATATTAATAAAATAATAAAAGTTTGGATTCATCTCATACTTTATAAATTTATTTTTAAAATTGATTTTTTTTTTTTTTTTTTTAATTATTTTCTAAATAAATATAAATAAATCACCAAAGATAAAAAGATTTAACTTTACATAACTAATAAGAAATGTAGGACAAGACATGTCACTTCTATCTAAAATTTATACAATTTTTTTTATAAATAAAAAAAATTAAATTTTGTTACTTCCTTTAACTTTTTAAAGGAAAGAAAAGAAAAAATCACACTTATATCACATAATATTTTACTTAATAATATTGAGGAATTTTAATAACTTATCATAACATAAAACATATAAAAGATGATGTCACATATGTTATTTTATTAATATTTTAAGGATTTCAAAATTATTGAATATTTTCCCCCCGGATGGGGTGTTAGTGCGGGCTACGCGGCAGTCGATGGAGGCGGGTGACGGGATACAGGACGTGGGGGCACGTGAAAGGCTTGTGCCTCCCCCTGGCATTTAATTGTTCCGTAATTTCATTACGAATGGGCGTTAATGCGGCCATTAACGCAGCTTTCCTCCATTTTGGTTTCATAGCATGCAGCCGATTACAATGTGGTTTGTTGGGTGCAGTTGGTCACTAGCAGAGCGAGCTCCGCAGTGGCTTTGGCATAGGCTCGGCTCTGCACCATCCGTCATTATCTGCTCCCACAGTGTGCATCGTATCACCTCTATATACAGATTCTGTTGGACCATGAAGTGCTTACGGGGGAGGCCAAGGCGAGGCTCGGCCTGGAAGCCTCGGCGTCCCTCCATCTCATGCTCTGACTCGTCCTCTTTGAGCTCCTCCTCCCGCAGTCAGTCTGGCCACCTCTCAATTACCTCTCGTCGCATGGTGCATGAGTAGTCCATTTCGAAGGCGCTGGTACCCCGAACTGTTAGTCCCCCCACTCGCCAACCTTGCGACCCTCCGGTGCCTCCCTCCCACCCTGAGCCCGACCCCCCTCAAACCTCTCGAGGGGTTGGGCCTCTCCCTCGAGACTCCTTCACTTCTGCGCAACTATGGGATAGTCTCGCGGCACTCTATGATCTGGTCTTTGGTATTCGTCAGGGCGTGGAAGACCTCAACTTCCGTCTCCAGGAAATGGATGTCAAGGTCGACATATTCCTTAGGACCCTCACCTCCCTGCAGGACTCCTTGGACCCCAAACATAATGAGGACTCCCCAATGCAGGAACAGAACACGCCAGAGGAAGAAGCTGCAGCTGCGAAGAAGGATAAAGACACAGGCGCAACCTCAGGAAGCAAAGTTGACAACACAGCGGCCGACGGGGAAGACGACAAGAATGGGGCCGACCAGATCACTTACATAGAGGAGGAGCCCTGGACAGTAGACGTCCAGCCCAAGTGGCCCATTTATTCCCCGTATGTCTAGCTTGTCAGTTAAGTCGCAGGGTGTCAGGTGTTTTTCTATCAATTTCTTTCCAGTTTTTGTGGAGTATTTAAGAATAACTCTTATGTTTACAATAGACAATAGAAGTTCTGAACAGTTTGATGACTCTGGGATCATGGACTGGTTTCCCCTCTGTTGAGGCAGTCCTTTTCTCTTCAGTCTGAACATCCTATATTTTGTACTGTTACTTTGCCACTGAGAGGCACTTAATATATTTTACTTACTTACAAATTTTTTTTATTGAATATTTTCTTTTCATAACATATCAATGGAACTCATGGTTGAAGTAATATTAATGAGAGGGAAAGGAAGTTAAGTTTATTTAATAACTTGAATTGATACTTTATTATTAATTATTAAGCTTTTAGCAAGAGTAAAAAGGAAGAGAAACTTTGACATCTATTATTAAAATATGAATGTATAAATTTTTATAGTGTTGTTTGAGTTTTCTAGAGATAAATTATATATAAAATTTTGAAAAATCCATCTCAAAATTTATACACAATTTATTTAGAGGAAATTCAAACAACATCTATTATTAATTTT
>ML778283.1:878506-914438 GCA_009831015.1 Picea engelmannii
AAATTGCTAAAAAAAAAATTTTGATAAAAAACTTGAAAACTAAGAAATAAATAAAAATTTAGAAGAAGAAAATAAACACTAAAAAATTAAAAGTTAATATCTACTAATTTATTTTAAAAAAAAATAAAAAATAAAAATAAATAGAACACCAAAATATAAAGATGTAACCTAATTAACTTTTATTTTTTTATTGTTTAGAAGTTATACGATGATTATTACTAACTTTTAAATTCACTATATATTAATCTATATAAAGTTTATTATTGAAAATCACGTTATGAATGAAGAAAGTAAAATATAAGATCAACCAAAAATAAATATTAGAATATTAGAAAGTGAGAAAAAATAATTTAAAAATAAAATTTAAAAAACTAATTAAAAAAGAAAAAACAAATTAAAAATAAGTTTGACAAATTTAACTAAATTAAAATGAAACAAATTATTTTTAAAAAGCCTAATTAAAAGTACATAATTTATAAAAGGAAAAACTAAAACCAAGCAACAAGAAAGGGACAACAATAAGATACTAACTAGATGATGCTCATATGAACACAACTTTAAAAAAGACCAAATAAGAACCTATACATCAAAGAAAAATAAGAAGAAAAATGAAACTTACAAATAGTAATGAATGACAATCAACATGTAACAAAAAGATGTACATGATAAAGAGATTATCTTGCAATGATAAAGAGAGATTAACTTAGGAAAGTCATTTCTCTAGATGTGTAAATTAGGAAGCCATGAACTCAACTTTAGGTCATCGTCCATGTTGATATGATTTTTAGCTTTCTCAATTTTAATAGTCTCCCTTATGCATCTTACAAAAATGAAACTTACAAATAGCAATGAATGACAATCAACATGTAACAAAAAGATGTACATGATAAAGAGATTATCTTGAAATGATAAAGAGAGATTAACTTAGGGAAGTCATTTCTCTACATGTGTAAATTAGGAAGCCATGCTTTACCCAACTTTAGGTCATCATCCATGTTGATATGATTTTTGGCTTTCCTAATTTTAATAGCCTCCCTTATGCATATTACAAAAATGAAACTTACAAATAACAATGAATGGCAATCAACATGTAACAAAAAGATGTGCATGATAAAGAGAGATTAACTTAGGGAAGTCATTTCTCTAGATGTGTAAATTAGGAAGTCATGCTTTACTCAACGTTAGGTCATCATCCACGTTGATATGATTTTTGGCTTTCTTAATTTTAATAACCTCCCTTATGCATATTACAAAAATGAAACTTACAAATAGCAATGCGTGACAATCAACATGTAACAAAAAGATGTACATGATAAAGAGATTATCTTGCAATGATAAAGAGAGATTAACTTAGGGAAGTCATTTCTCTATATATATGTAAATTAGGAAGCCATGTTTTACTCAACTTTAGGTCATCATCCATATTGATATGATTTTTGACTTTCTTAATTTTAATAGTCTCCCTTATGCATCTTCAATAGTATTTGACTGTGGCATGACCTTTCATGTCTTTAATATAGATACTATGACTCGTCCTTTTTTGAATCTCTACCATGGCAAAGGAATGGACATGACTATTGCTAACCCCACTTTTTACATTCAATGCATGCAACAAACAACAAGCATTAGACATATTACCCCTTTAATTATGGTGAGCAAGCAAACGAGGGGAGAATCCTAACATTTATTCACTACCCTAGGTGAGTTGAAGCTCATAACTATGTTTTCAATTAAGTAAGAAATTAAGTGGAAATCAAAGATACTCATACTAGAGAAAGAATAAACATCGAGCCACCAAGAGAGGCATCATAATCAACTTAACGTACCTAGATATGTCATTATCCCCTTGAAAAATATACTTGGATATACTATCTCTAAATATATTCAATGAAATGAAATACACAAGAAATCAACCATGCATGAAATAAAAAACCCTAAATACAAATATAGTGACCCAAATCCCATATGTTAGAAGGTACCTTCCTTACTTGCAAGTTGTGTTGGAACCTTCCTTGAGGTGTTGTGTTAAAAAACCAAGATGTGGGGATGGGATGAAGCTAAAGACACCTTAGAGAAACTAATTAATCCAACAAGGAAGAGACAAAGCCAATGAAGAGGGAAAATTGTTAAGGAAGCCTTTGGCTAGTGGTGCGTTGAAGGATAGAGTAGATTCAAGCAATCCAAAAGTGTGAGAGGTGAGAGAAAGAGAGATAGATCACAAGCCTAATGCTAATTTAACAAAGTATTGGTTGTAAGAGAGTGAGATTTGGAGTTATAAGTATTGATGTTAGTTTAACAATGTATTGATTTAAGAGGCAAATTAAATAGATTTAGGAATTCCCTAAGGGGTAAGGTAAGTGAACATTGGACTAGCCAATGGACAAGGTATTCTTTCTAACCATGAGTTCCACAAGTATATTACAGGTACCCTATCATAGTGTTGGCCCCTTTGTTTTTTAATGATGATATGGCAAGGTGGTTCCAACTCAACACAAACTGAACCAATGTGGCACCGCAAGGATTGGAAGAATAGAATAATTCAACCCTGAGAAAAAGAAAAAGACAAAAGCAATTGAGCAGAACAAGGAAGTAGATTTCCATGACAGATTCCCCAATTTTCATGACTAAAGAGGCTAGGAAATACCCATGCATAGTGATTTGTATTTATGTAGTCATTTTAGTTAGTTATAATAGGGTTTTTTACTAAGTCCAAATTCCCATGAACCAAGTTATATAAAATCCATTAAAAGGGTTGGAAAAAAGTAAAAGAGATTGTGTATTTACTTATCAACCTGGAGTTCTAGAGAAACTTGTGAGATGTCATGCACTATATGTGCAGGCTCCGGGTTATCTATTTACTATGGTTTCTTATCATGCTTCTATGGGAAGGAAATTGCATTGCTATATAGGAAATGAAATGGCATTGCAAAAAATCAAGCACACCACACTTGCAGAAAAATAAACACACCACACTTGCAAAAAAGTAAACACACTTGAATTAGCATGAATGAATGTGATAGTTCAACTAGTTCTTATCTCTTTGAGGTAATGCATAATATTACCATGCTCTGTTTGACTATTACTATTATTATTTCTCATCATGCATAAGTTTATAGTTTGCATTTGATCTTGAATTAACAAATAAATGTAAAAGAGAACATATACTACAGGAAGATGCTAAGCTACCAGAATTAAAAAGATAATGTCAATTTTGGAAAAAATAATTCCAGATGTTAGAAATGGGTAAGAAAGAATTCATATCCTCGTGATAGTACATATGTAGAGGGAGATAGGCACATTTGAAAATTCAATAACCTGGTAATGGAAAGAGGTTGAATTATAATAGCATGATAGTGTTGATTAGAAAGGGAACACTCAAGCAGAGAATGTTATTTCAATATCTTATTAATCAGGTGACCAGGGAGCTTAATCATCAAAGAAATGGTAATACAAAGTTGGGAATTTATGCAAAGGTGTTGGAAGAGTCATCAGTAAAAAGCACTAATGATGTAGGTTGTCTACTCTTTAATAGAGATAAGTTATAACAAAAGGAAGGGAGAGAACTTGATCTTGTAGATGACATAGGTTATCAACTATATAGTTCATTTAAGCTCCAAGGTATTTATTACTTGCAACAAAATGAAATGGAAGCAGGGAAAAGCTTGTAGAAGTTGGTTGAGTCAATATAGATCTACAGGGAAAGTAATGAAAAATGGATAAAGAACTCAAGAAGAGTAGAACAAAATAATTAATATTCATTTGCTACAAAGTCTGAATGAATTGTAAAGGGACATCAACAAGGATTCTCACATAGGACATGAAGCCAACATGTGAAGAATGTCATTAGCATGCATAGGGAGTTAAGGAGGACTCCATAACCTGGAAAGTAGAAATGTAATGAAGGTTGCAAGGCTAGCTAAAAAGGAGGACAAGGATCTTAGGAGGTGATGTGTGAGTCATCTCTATGTGAAAGCATAAAAATTCTTGGAAAATGAATGCTAGCAATGGATTGGCAACAATGGTTGAAGCATCCATAGAAAGAAAGCCACTTATGTTATCAGAGTGCGCAATGGAAGCAAGGTACATGTACAAACGATTCAAGGACAAGATAATAAAAGTTGTTATTCACTTAAAGTGTCAATGGAGGAATGTATCATTCCATTGAGGGCAGTTGGCCTTGAGTAGAAAAGCAGGATTTCACAGTGAATTGTTGAATGAACTGAAGATTGAGCAAAGCCAATGGATAGCTAAAGGTAATGGAAAGGAATGAAATAATGATAATGGTTAAGATGATTCAATGATACTAAAGAATCGAGATGATGGAACGATACAAATCCCATCATTTCAAAGTGTTGGAAGGTTTTAGCAAGGCAGAGTTAGAGCATGATTTCCTAAGTGGAGGCAGTGGCCAATTTGGAGTATTGTTTGGAATTATAGAATGGCCAAGTGGGACTTGGATAGAATAGGTTCAAATCAGGAAAAACTAGTGCATAGATGAGTAGAATGATAGTGCACAGGGCTACATGAATCTACAAAGATTCAAGTACAACTAGGTGGAGATAAAGAAGTTGAAACAGATATGTGTTGGAGTTATACTAAAAGAGATGCATGATGCATATAGTAAAATTATGATTCATGTGCATTAGTTGGAATGATGATATTGAATGCTTGGTGCATATCGATGTGCATTAGTGCATGAAGGAATGCTTGGACATACATGTGGCATGATTGTATACTAAGAGTAGTATGATGCTAGAATCATTGAGTATGACTAATGATGGATTGTGTATCTAGGAAATTTTTTTATAGCATGGATGAAAAATGTGTGGATGATGATGATGTTGTATATGGAATCCATCCATATAAATACAAAGAAGGATGGTAAGAATGTTGATCAAGAGGTTGGTGAAGGGATCCTGCAAGCTTCTACAAAATGCTAATTGATCATGTAGCATCAAGTATTTTGATAACAACCATGCAAGTATGCATTTGGTTTCTTATGTTGCATAAAATGATGAAGGAAATCGAATTAAGTTCAATATTTGAATTTATGTGTAAATGAAGAGGTCCTTGAGTATACAAATATTTTTTAAGGCTTGAATGCATTTATATAGAATTTAGTGGTATGCTATATTGGTTATGAGGTCATAACCAAGTCAAGTCAGGAGACATACTCCTACTATAGAAATGGATGCCAATAGATCTAAATATATGTGAGGCCATGATGTGGTTGGATATGGAAGGGGTATAACACCATACATATGCTTAATGGTCTTCTCTATATAATCGATGTTTGGACTGCAACCTCTTGGTCGACACTGAAGAACACTAAAGGATTGAATTCTCGGTGTTGTGTATGGTTCAAAGAGGAAGGTATCCAAACAGTCGAACAAGTAATGGGGAAACATTTGGATGATGTGTGGAGGCATTGGATAGACCTTCTGACTCGCTATTGTGAGATGGATATCTGGTATTCTAGAGTCAATGCAACATTACAAGGATAACACGTTCTAGCGGAGGTTTTTAGTGTTACAAAATTTGGCAAAATTTTCAAAAAACCTCCACTACAACCTCCTCTATTGTCTGCGGAGGTTTTAACGGATGTTCCATATAACTAAAAAAATTGGGCAAGCGGAGGTTGTAGCGGGATTTTTTTTTATGCTTTTATTGTAAAAACACACTAGTACTGACACATACATGAGAAGCACTGGTACCGATGCGCATACATAAATGAGAAGCATCGGTGCACACACATAAATAATGAGCATTGGTGTGCACACATAAATGAGAAACATCAAAACTCACACATAAATAAGAAGCATCAGTGCGCACACATAAATGAGAAGCATCGATACTGGTGGGTATACATAAATGAAAAACACTTTTGTGCATACATAAATGATGAGCACCAATGCGCACACTTAAATGAGAAGCACCAAAACTCACACATAAATAAGAAGCACTAGTGTGCACACATAATTGAGAAGCACCGATGCACACAAATAATTGAGAAGCACCGGTGCGCACACATAAATGAGAAGCATCGGTTCCCACACATAAATCAGAAGCATTGGTGCCTACACATAAATGAAAAACACCAATGATTTTTATGTTTATGCATGGACTGGTGTGTATTGTAATCATGCACATCGAAATATTTTGAAATGATACAAACATAATCGTACATTATGTTGTTTAAATCAATGTCGCTTTCTCACAATTTTTAGCACCAGTGCGTATAACTCATAAAATTGCACGATTTAGTGAGTTCAAAGAAATGCAGTGCAACAATATGTATATATTTTAATTAATTTTTTTTTTACAAATTTTCAATTAATCATCTCAAAATCAAATATTTTTTATAATAATATTGGTTTTTATATTTTTGTTATTGCATTTTGATATAATGATTGCATTAATGCAATAGCCAACGGATTACACCTCTATTATTTGTAACAATGTAAATCATCCATATATTAATTAATCATCAACACTTGGGGACCCTATAAAGATAAATTCTAAAGATCTTGGTTGTGATAACACTAAAGAACTTACCAAACTACTGGTACTGGTACCACTCAAACTAGTTGGACTAGAATGAGGAGAAATAACAGAAATTATGGGAGAAATTTTTGTAGAATTTACTAGATTGGAGGATTGTATAGAAATTATGGGAGAAAGTTTTGTAGAATTTACTAGATTGGAGGATTGTGCTAAGGGAATGGGCAATCCAAGGCTGGTTCCTGCATCTTCAAGATGGGATTATTTAACCTGGGGGGTCACATTAAGAGGCCATATCATATTAGGTCTTGTAGTGTACTTCACATCTTCGGGTGTTGCAGGAGTTGGTTCTCTCTCAACTTCTGCAGAGATTACAGCTGAGTCTTGTTCCTCGGTGGTGACTCGGATCTTGATTCTTTATTCCAATTTTTCTCCATCTCATATACTCTCTCGAGAACTCTCATATTTCTCTCCAAACTTCTCCTTCAACCATTGGTTGACCATCCTTCCTCATAACGACAACTCTTTCAACTTATCTAACTCTCCTTTATGACTCTTCCTAAGGTTGATCTCCTTGCGTGGTTGATCAAGCCTCTTCATCAACTTTATTATATGTTATCACCACATATTTTCAATCAATGCATCCCTTTTCAGAGCCTGCTTGTCTCTGGCACTCTTCTCATGATGACCCCCCATATCTCAAGAACTTATGTATCCTCACTTGAATCACCTGCCCCTCATGAGGAAAGGGTTTTAATCTGCCATTTCAACCAAAGGAACCGGTAGCCACCAACAAAATCTTCATCCACAACGAAATTTCTCTCAATAATCTCCCTCGAGATCCCTCATAAAATATTACTTCTGCCTTTGAGAATGACTAGTGATTTTCTATGGTAAATTCAATGATGTATCCTTCCAGGGTAGTTTGGACCCAAAAATCCACAGCTCGACAAATATGGTGATCCAACTTGTGAAGAGCAGCTAGCCTCTCAATAGTCCAATTGAATCTTTTCTTTACGTGATCTTTAAATTCCGACACTTCTTGCAACCGGTCGATCCACTGGTAGACCTCTTATAGGAATCAGATCTAGGAGATCTTGTACTAATCATTGGCTCATTCAGAATAAAATACTGTGTCCTTCACAACCCTCAAAATTTTCTGTCGTAACTCAGTTTCTTGAAATATGAACTCATCACACCTTCTTTCCCACCATTTTTCAATGTCATCCTTAAATATGTGAGGTTGCATCCTCTAAAAACTCGCTTAGAAGACAGGTCTCATAAACAAAACCACTTGTTGGCATGGAATCAGAGACTGGGGTTCTCAAAGGTTACCAACAAAGGTACCATTGTAGTCTAGTTGCGCTAGCATATTCAACCTTTTGCAAGGGAAGGAGGTCTCACCCGAAGTGCTACTGAGGATTGTGTGATAAAGAGAGTTAAAGAGGACACACCATTAAGCCCAGTGCATTACAGTACAATTCCATGATTAAAGGTAAAGATATTGTAACACTGAAAGGATTAGACCAGAAAAATCATTAAGCAGTCCATGTTGTGCAACATTTTAGTAACTACACACATTACACAAGTTGTTTAAACAACAACACAACTAGAAATTATGCAGAACATAAAATATTACACAGGAATGAAACCATGCATTCATCCACATATTGACAATTTTTGGGTGCATGAATAATCCAACATATATTATCTTATCATAGTTGATCATACATGGAATGCATTCCTTTCTATCATGAATTATATAAATGAAACTATAATGAGGTACCCGATCTCGAATCTGAAACTCTACACAGTTGCAACTCTACTCAGTAATTCTCAATAACAACAAAACCCAAAAACCCCACAACAATAGTAGAACCAATGGAAAACACAGAACAAAAACTTAGGACAAAACCCCAACCCATTACATAACTCCATGTTTTATAACGTTTTTGCATGGTTTACTAGATTCTTGATTTCATTGTTACGCTTTCTTGATTCCACATCCTTCTCACATGCACTCGAACATTCCAAATATTTTTGTTTCTTTTCCTAGCCGACTCATCACTCTTTTTCCTTGTTGGCATAGTGGCAGTTAGCTTCCTGCCACTTGGATCCACTGCGAGTGTGCTATATTGTTCTGCAAAACCTTATATGTCCGCAAAAATTGGTGGTCTTCAAAACGAAGGGCCCAACAAACTTAAATGATTTTTTTCATCCATTAAGGGGACTAGGGTGGTCATTGCCTTCCCAATCCTTCCATCAATTATACTTCTCAGTTAGATCTTTCCAGTGAGTTATTGTGCGGCCCAAATAGATATTGTATTCAAAAGTTGCACAATTGATAAATTGACGTTTCAACTAGCCATCTCATGCCCCTCAATCCTTTTGGTGCTTCATATCCTATAGTTAGGGTTTTGGATATTTAGGTTTTGGTTCAATACTTTATGTTAAAAGGCCAGGTTTATCATCTTTTAATTTCTTCTTGGGAATGAGCATAGCTGACACCTCTCTCTTCATAGATAAGTTACAACCCTTCTAGCTAGCTTGTATTGCTTTGCATTTTATAGTCTTTTCCTATTAAATTCATTAATATAACTTGTGTTTCACTGTATTATTGCGCTCTCTGTAATAATTTTGTGAATTTGTTTCCACTCATATTCATATCTTTCATTTTGTTCTCTATGCAACCCAGATCAGTGTTATCAAAGCAATCTTCTCGTTGTTGTTTCTCAGTACATGTCCCCAATGAGGTTAGGGTACAGAGTGGGTCTTGAGCTAATTTCACTTGGGGAAGACCACTCTCACTAGCCCAGTTGGCCTCCCATGGCAGAAGAAAAATGGATATGATGGAGAAGGAGATCCTATCAATTTGTTGTTCGAGGAAGCCCTCACTCTACAAAGGAACAAGATGATGGACAATTTTTCCAAGATCCTTTGATGACTACGCATGGTAGCAAGGCACCTTCAAAAAGAAACCAAGTTGGAGGTGCAACACCCTTCAAGGTACAAGTTAACTCCAACAAGACATCATCAAGTATATCAGAATGTGCACTACCTGTACCATCACTAAACCTGTCATCAAGAAGCAGGGGTTGTACACTCCTATACCTACCTGAGACAAGCCCTATGAGTCAAACTACATGGATTACATGTCATGTTTTCCCTCCACCAAGCATGGTAACAATTGTGTCTTTTTGGTTGTCTATTAGTTCTCTAAGATGGTCATTTTGGCACCATGTAAGAAAATTATCACAATCGAAGCCACTTCTAAGCTCTTCTTTGAGCATGTTTGGGTTCATTTTGGGATAACACAGAACATTATTTCAAATAGGGACATTATATTAATTAATAACTTATGGTCTAGTATGTGGTCTCTAATGGACACCAAGCTAACCAAATCGATTGTCTCACGCCCCCAAATACATGGACAAACACAAGTTGTCAATAGGATAATTGTGCATATCATGTGCATGTACAACTCCAAACATCAATGTACATGGGATGAGAGCCTTACATATGTTCAACATAGCTACAACAAATCCATACACAACTCTATTATCACAACCCTTTTTAGGTGTGCTTGGAGTTCCATCCATTGGCCCCTAATTATGTAGCTCTACCCACTACATCTTCATGGGAGGAGTCCTCCCATGCTCAAATTGAGCTAGAAAAAGAAGCCATTTTTTTTAATAGATCCAACACATTCAATAATAGGTTCATTATATATTGTAGAAAACCAATGCCAAGTAGAAGCAAAGACATGACCAATATTTCCATGCATGTTTCATTTTGGTGATAAGGTGTTGTTGTATTTGTAGAAAGAGCACCTTAGAGGCCCCCACAAGAAGCTCAGACCACTACGATATGGGCCTTACATAATCACAAATTTTGTGGGTTAGGATTCTTTTAAATTGAGTATTCACACTTTCCTTGGCTTACACCTAGTATTTAATGTGGAGTTGCTTAACCATATTTTCCACCTCTATTGGAAACCTCGGAGGTGGCCAAGAATTTATCCCCTACATAACTCAATCCTAACTGCATTGAGTAGGATACATTGAATTGGATCATGGATACCAAGACGAAGGGAACCCACCATCATAACATACAACTCTATCAGGTTGTCAAAGCATGACAACTTCTTCACCAAGGCAAGTGGCTCACCAAGAGTCAAATTCACCAAAATTTCCCCCATCTAATCAAGGAACTTGACACAATGGGTTTCAATGCTTATCAAGGGGGGAGGAATGATCCGGGTGGACACCAATTTCCACCCACCTATTCCACTAACTCAACATGGTTATCCATCCTAGTAGTTTTTTCGTCTACAATTTTTCAGCTCCTAAACTTATGTGGTCGTTTTGAGGCCTTAAATGATGTTTTTCGCCTATTTGGGGTCCTCAAAAGGTTTTCACCTATATAGGCCTGCCAACAATTGTACTTATCAGTTGCATATTTCCAATGAGCTATTGTGCACCCCAAATAGAGATTGTGTGCAAAAGTTGAAACCACAATAAGTTGACATTTTAACTAGCCATCTTGGGGCCCACAATCCTTTTGGCACTTCATCTCCTAGGGTTATGGTTTTGTATCTTTAAGGTTTGTTCAGTAATTTATGTTAAAATTTCATTTTGATCCTTCTTCAATGTCTTCTTGTGAATGAGTGTAGCCGACATCTCTCTCTCTTCAAAGATAAGCTACCACCATTCTAGCTAGCTTGTATTGCTTTTCATTTTGCAGTCTTTTCCTATTACATCCATTAATAGTAGTTGGATTTCACTGTATTATTGTGATATTTGAAATACTTTTGTGTGTGTGTTTCCACTCATATTCCTAGATCTTATTTCATTCTATATACAACCCAAATCAGTGGTATTAAAGAAAATATGTTATTTTTTATTTCTCAGTGCATGTCTCAAACTAGGTTAGAGTATAGAGAGTTGGGTCTCAATATAATTTCACTTTGGGGAGACCACTCTTTCCAGATGAAGTGACCTCCCATGGTGGAAGAAAAGAGTGATGACAGAGTAGGATATCATATCAATTTATTTCTTGAGGAATCCCTCGAGCGACAAAGGAAAAACATGATGGATTTTTTTTCTTCATATCCTTCAATGACTACTAACAACAAATGAGACATCTTAAACAAGAAACCATTTTGGAGGTGTGACACCCTTCAAGGTAATATTTAATTTTTATATCCCTTTATTTTAAGTCCAGATAGATGCATATGCTTTAGAAAAGTGTTTAAATCTGTTACAGGGTTATTACTTTGTTCAAAAAAATTACGACATCAAAAAGATCACCTTCACACTCTTTAAATCCCTTCCCCGTGTCAAAAATTTGTGGGAAAGTTACTATGAGATACATAACTAAGATGATTCTGTAAAATTTGGGACACAAACCACTTGGGTGGCCTTTGTTGATGCCCTCAAGGAGGAATTATACCATGTTGGAAACTATGATGACTAGTACATGAGATGCACAACTCTAAGTTAGGAGAAATACCAGACGGTGTCAGAGTACACCAATATCTTCCATACCTTGTGCTCAAATATTGGTATCAGATACTCAAAGTGGAACCTATTTTTGAGGTACCACATTTTCCTACATAGTTTCATCCAAACAAAGATGGATTTCTTGAACATCTCCTCACTGGAAGCTACTTATCGATATGTTGTCAAAATTGAGCAGAAATTTAAGTAACAAAATAAGAGAGATTTTGGGTATGCAAATATGCCACAATAGAATAATGGTAAAGGTATCCCTAAATCATATAAAAAATGATGGATCAAGGAGATCCAACCTCAAGACAACCAATCCAAGACGTAACTAAAGAAGGGTAATGGGAAGTCGAAGAAGGACACTAGAAAGTGGTGTGAGTTCCACAAAATGCCCTAGCACAACACAGATGGATGTCACTTAAAAAATTCATTGTTGGCCAAGATTAAAGAAAAAAAAGAAAAATATGTCTCATACTTTGATTCAAAACAAGATAAGGGAAATTGAATCCTTGATGCAAAACCCAGTACTACCATCACAATTGGAAAAATCCAACTAGAAGAGTCATAGTAGATGGAGGAGGGGGAGCGCCTCTTCCATTCACATATGTGGATGAAGGGGACTCCAATACATTTCGTTGTTGACAATGGTAACCAGAAGAACACAATATCATACAAGGTCATCTAGATATTGAATTTGTTGGCAATGCCATAGCCCCAACCATACACTATCGGTTGGTTGAGCCAGGGATGAGACATTTTCATCAGCTAGCAATGTCAGCTATCCTACGACATCAATCCCTTCAAATATTAGGTACTATTTGATATTTAACCACTTCAAGTTCATGATGTTCTTTTAGGACAACCCCATATGTGGAAATGTCATGTTGTTTATGAGTCCAGACCCCATAGTGTCATTGTTACTTTGAGAGGACAACTTTACAAGGCACTAGAGGTAGTGTTGACAACTACAATTTCCTTTCTCTCAACAAATAATTGTTGAAAGGTAATCTTTGATACTAGAAAATTTGTTCTCTTGATGGTTTAGTCGGAAGGTGAACGGAAGTTCACTACAACCACCACGGCCTCAACATAGGGCCTTGTTATTGCAGGATTTGTAGTTGTGCAAAGCCCAAAACAAGGTCCCGAAATATGGCATAACTACATGAAATCCTACCATTGCCACCTTTGTAACAAATCCCCTTGTTTTAGTGATGGAGGAGGTCCACCACAGGGGAGGATTCCCCAGTGACCCCTCTCGTGATCACCTAATTCAAGGTCCAGATCAAGGAGAACTAAGAGGGATATTGATGTTTGACTACCTTCCTAGAACAAGAACACTTATAGAATATATATAATGATTTCCAAGTACAATCATGACAATAATAATTCTTTAAGACACTAGACAATGAAAATTACTATGGTTGTTATGAAATTGGAGCAAGACAACAATTTGTAACATCAAGTACAAGTTTGTAGCAACATCAATAAAAGGAGATCAAAATTGCATCAATTGACAACGAAAGTTTAACACATACCCAATATATTAATATCCAATTGTTTCAAGCAATTTATGGGCATGTTATACCACTATTAGAGCAATGTATGTAGAAAATTAGAGTATGTTAAGATGGTTGTAGCAAACTTTTGCAACAACAACAATATTATTAATCAATTAGCTTAAGTTAGTGTTAGTAAAGTTAGTAGGAAGCTTGAGAGAATTAAAATAGAGATTTTGTTGATCACTTTCACAATAAGAGAGTTTGAAGATTAGTGCCTTTGAGGGCTATGGAGTCTTTACAAAAACAATAAAATAAGTTTTGGAGATGAAGCTAACAAAGACTAAGAGGTAGGACTTAAACTCTAAGCAACTAGCGCATTAGGGCCTAAGGTTTAAGCTTTGAGGAGAAGGATTGCTAGAGTGTAAGCACGTTTGGGCTCTAACAACCTTTTCTTCCTTCTTAGGTACTTCGACTAGGTTACAATCAAGAGTCTATGGTCAAAATACTAAAGTGATAACACTTTAGGGGTTAGGAATCTAACCCTAGCTAGGATTTATTCAAAAAAATTAGATAAAATTAACCTTGTGAGAGGAGGAAGCACTTTTGCTCCTCTCTTAGGGTTTCACCAACCAATACGTCTAGAATGAACAAGTAAAATTCACCATAAAGCAGTAATAACATGAAATAAAATTTCAGAAATTTACTTACTTCACCAAGATATCACAAGAGTAAACCTTAATTGCAGAAATTTCATCCAAAAATCAACAAAGAAGCATCCACATTTGACCTCCAAGAGATAGTACATGAGAGAGAAGAGCGAATAACCCCAATATAGGGAAAATTTCAGACTTGTTATCTAACAAAGGTGAGAAAATGTGATGATAAAATGAAATTTCAAGGTGCTTTATTTATATGGAGCTACGTTGACCTATTTTTCCACATAAAAATGTCAACAACAAAACATAAGAGGGTCAACACCTTTAATTTTCCCTTACAATATACAAAAATAAAACTTTACATAAAATAAAACCCTAGAAGGGTGATGCCATGCCCTAAAAGGGTGGCGTAGGTTCTCTAAGTGCAATTTCAAGCATTAGGAGGGAGACATTGGGACTCCAAAGGCCATGTGTCATGCTCTCATGTGCCAAAGTGTCATGCCATGGGTCTCCTCCTGTCAAGCCACCTCCGGAAACATCTCATCCATCAAACCCTATCCCTTCAAGGTGACGTCAAGGGATAAGAAGTGATGTCCTAGGCCTCCAAAGGCCAACGTCCAAGTGGATAATGGTGCAACCTCATCCTCCGGTGATGCTAGGGAGCCTCCAAAGGCAATGTCCTCTATCCTCTAGGTGCAACACTCATCATCCATGGTCTTCCACATGTTGGGTCCAACGTCCATCTTATGGGGAAGGTCTTGCAAATACAAACAATTAAATCCTCCAAGGGTCCACAATTCACATGAATCATGCCAAGTAAGCCACATTTAATTCAAGAACCACCCAAACATGTTCATAAAACCCCCACTTTTCAAATTAAAAAAATGCTCAAAGACCTTATAAGTTTTTTCTAAATTTAGGTATGGGAGGGGTGTCATGGTGCCCTATTGGGTAAGCCAATCCCCATGTCAAGGAATGTTTCCCAGGAAGACCCTCTCTAGGTCATGTGATGAGTATGAGGTGGATTGGGGGAAGACTTATGGCATGGGGTTCTTGACATATCAAGGGTTCATATTGTCTCATTTATGGGTGCCTTTGTAGAGGGTGTGTTGCATCCCTCATTTGCAATGCAACATTTTTCCAAGCCCTTGCCTTTAGTTTATTATGGTATGAAAATTGAGTGCTATGTGAAATGGAAAGTAAAAAGCACTGCAATGCCACTTGAATTTAGGAACACATTAAGTGCCATATGCATTGTAAATAAAAGACACCGCAAATTCATTTCCCCCATCAAGCAAGACATTTATTAATTATGTGTTTTCCATTTTAAAGGTCCTTCATTTTTTATGGAGAAGCATTTCATTGTTCTCGGGACCATAGGGAGAGCATCTAGAAGGATAATTCATGGATTTTAACTTTTTCCAGCTATAATACCTATGGGCCTTTAGCCCCTTCTTCCCATGAAATGAGGTATAAGCCCTTCTTGGGGTCATTGAGCCCAAAAACCCAAAAGATGAGGAAATGTAGGGGAAGAAGTGTGCAAAGTGGTGAGTATGAGTGGGAATGGTATGATGTCCCTTCAAGGAGATACCCCAATATAAACCCTTTTTCCGAGGGTGGCCCACTTACTAGGAAACCATGTCAACCACCGAGGTAAAATTAGGCAAAAGATACAATTTCCAAGTAAACATTTTATAATCAAGAAAGGACTCTTTGCAATATGCTCAAATTCTTCAAATATTAAAGTGGCACTTACCATGAGGCTGGACTTGTTACCTCATGAATCAAGACCTGTTGTCTTTTGGGAGTTAGGCTATTGTAGTGGGCGTTGCCTTGTTGTTGATGATGGTGAGTTGTGGTCAATGGATGGGTTGTGTTATGCATTGGGATCTCAATACTCCATGTCTTCTACCTGCAAACATCGAGAAATCATCTCCTTAATTACCCCTAGGCCTGTGGGGTAACATGCCTCTCTACACAAGAAAAGGAGGTGGACAAGATTGTAATATATTTGTTTCATTTGCAACGATACCTCTACATTGCCAAGTCAAACATTCAATTGCCATGATACCTGGTGCTTGTTTACCTAAGGCCTAATATACATACACTCTCTTCTAGAGAATGAGGAAATAAAACACTAGATTCATGAGCTCATCCAGAAGGGCCACATTCGACCAAGCTCCTCACCATGTGGGAGCCCAATTATATTGGTGCATAAGGAGGACAAGACATGGTGAATCTGTAATTTTAATATATCCATAAACAAAATCAATGTTAAGAACCAATACATGATCCCTCATATTAACAACATCCTTAAACAAATTAAGGGTGCCAAGTTATTTAGTAAGATTGATATGAAATCATACTACCTCCAGGTCCCGTTTGAACAAACCAATGTGTGGAGGACTTCCTTCAAGTATAAAGAAGGCATTTTTGAGTGGTTGGTCATGCCTTTTGGATTGACTAATTCTCTGAAAAAATTCATGAGGATGATGGATGATATCTAATGGTCATTCACAAACTCTTTTGTGGTCGTATATTTGGATGACATCCTCATCTTATGCAAAACTTGGGAAAAACATTTGCATCATATTCAGTAGATCCTGAGTACTTTGTGGCAACAAAATTTATATGCCAATCTAGAGAAATTTTCACTTGGCATGTAGAGAATTCAATATCTACAATACATCATGGATAAACATGGGGTCCATGTGAACCCAACCAAGATCCAAGTTACTTGTGATTGGCCAGTCCCAACAAATGTAATAGTTCTTTGTAGCTTCTTATGCCTTGCCAACTTCTACTGTAGGTTTGTGTTGGGGTTCTCTCATATTGCTTAGACCTTAAACCAAGTGACCAAGGGTGGAGCTAAAGCAAATTTTTCTTGGTCTAAGTCACAAAAGAAGGCATTCGAGGATCTAAAACACCACCTATACTCGGCACCAATACTCACTCTACTAGACCTGCAACAACCGTTCAAGATTGAGACATATGCATATGACTATGCTATCATTGCAGTCCTCACTCAACATGGAAATCTAGTGTCCTATCACAACGACACACTCTCTAATACTATTTGTAGGTATCCTGCCTATGACAAGGAGATGTACTACATTGTGTAGGCATGTTGACAGTGGAAGCATTATATTCTATGAAAGAAAATGGTCATTCATATTGATCACCAACATCTGCAATTCATGCAAACATAGGGAAAGTTACAAAATGACCACCATTAGAAGTGGTCCATGTACTTGCAATGGTTCCATTTGAGCATCAAGTACAAGAAAGGTAGGACACACCATGTTTCATACTGCCTTATTTGGCTCTCGGTTGTGGTGCTAACCATATCTCTTAACTCCTATGGGCATGAGAGCTCTGGTGGACCCAATTTTACGACAATGATCCTAATTGTTTTGCTACATATCATGCATTGGGCACAAGTAAACAAGTTCCATACTATCACCTCCAAGTTGCACTTTTGTGCTACTTGGGCCATCTTTTTGTTTCTTCAAGCGAGCATGCAAAGATAATTTGGGAGGTACATTATATTTAGGTAGCAAGGCACTTTGTTGTGAAGAATACAATGACAACACTTTAGAATTATTTCTACTGGCCAAAACTCTGATGGGACGTCGACATGTATATTATATTTTGCATTGTGTGAGTCATCGCTAAACCCACCATCAAGAAGCAAGGGTTGTACACTCCTCTACCTATCATAGACAAATCTTGGGAGTTAGTCTCCATGGATTTCATGTTAGGTTTTCCCTCCACCAAGAATCATAAATATTGTGTCTTTGTGGTTGTTGATCAATTCCCTAAGATGGTCGTTTTTGCGTCGTGTAAGAAAAGTGTCACAGTTGAAGCCATTGCGAAGCTCTTCTTTGAGCTTGTTTGGGTTAATTTTGGGCTACCACAGACCATTATTTCATATAGGTACAGTGGTTTCCTCTGTAACTTTTGGCCCATCCTATGGTCTCTGATGGAAACTAAGATGACCAAATTGACTACCTTCCACCCCCAAAACAAATGGAAAAATAGAAGTGGTCAATAGGATGATTGTGCATGTCCAACTACAATCATTCACGTACATGTAATGAGATCCTTCCATGTGTTCAACATAGCTACAACAAATCCCTCCACATATCTATTGTCCACAACCCTTTTTATATGTGATTGGGGTTCTAGCTATTGGCCCCCATTGATGTAGATCTCCCCACTACATCTTCACATGAAGAGTATTCCCATGCTCAGACCGAGGCATACAAAGCAACCAATTTTTTTTAATTGATCCATCACATTCAACAATAGGTTCATAATATCCTATAGAAATCTAATGCCAAGTATAAGCAATGACATGACCAACATTGTGTTCCACATAGGTTTCAATTCGGTGACAAGGTGTGGTTGAATTTGTAGAAAGAGTGCCTCACAAGGCCCCACAAGAGGCTAATACCACTACGATATGGGTTGTTGGCACCCTAAGGTTTTGGCAAGACCTCTCACATGATAAAATTCAGCATTTTGCATGCTAAGAGGTTGCAAAACATGGCACCAAGATTAAGCGCATGCACCACCTAGTGATCCATTGTGCACACCAACCAGTTTTTCATTACGTGCGAAGACTTGTAAAGTTTGCATGCATGTAAAATCCTTGAAGATAATTATTATGATTTCCATGCTCCGATAAACATTATAGGAATGCATGCAAATATGTAAGGGTTTGGATTTTGATTAACTAAGAGTTCATTGTTATGTTATCTAAAGATGAGTTAGAGCTCCAATTATGCATTATAGTAGTCCTTGTTATGTTTTGCTTCACTAGTTGTTCAGAGATATTATGTGAATATGAGAGAGAAAGTAGATTGAGATATGAGCATATTATTGGTCTCTATTTCACTCTGAATGCACTCTAAGCAAGTGTTGTCCCTCTGTGTACTAAAATGTAGTTGAATTATGTTGAGATTAATGAATGAATCATGAAGTACCTTTGGCTCTGTATATCATGGATCCTAGTATGAATGTATGTCTATTATGCAGTATTCTATGCACCACTTATATGGATGTTACGAATGAATGCGAAATGAATGTCTTGTTCTGATTTGGAAGCTTCTTATCTATATTATTCCTTCATGACTTGCATGAGACCTACAACCTTTGTGATTCTCATGGAATCTAGTGTGAGACCTTCTTCGGTTCTTGAAGATTGAATATGTTGATGCCTATGGATTATTTGTTGGTAAAACCTTTTGAACCTTGTCTTGAAAACCCCAAGCCAACAATTGATTATGTTGTCGGGAACTGATGGTTTTGTGATACATGTTGAAGGAAGGACATGACGTGGAAAGCTTCCAGGAAAGAGATAAAATAATATATCTCTAACAAGGAGGATGATTTCATGCTATGAGAGACCAAGAACCTAAAATCAACCTTGAATAATGGAAACAAATGTAAATCTATACATATGTGCATGAAATATCTTTTGTTGAGTTTCCTTGTTTATCGCATGAGTGGATAAAGAGATAGACAAAGATTAAATCTCTATGGAAAGCCCAAGAACCTTTATTTTAGGACCAAGATGCAATCAATAGGTTGAGATTTGTGGATAGCAAGTTGGCCAATGACATTGATTTATGGTTTAATCGTGTGAAAGAATTTTATATTGTGAAGTTTGGTGTGGAATGCATCGAATATTTCAGTAGTTTTGAAATAAATTTTGCAGTCGTCCCTATAAGGAGATTTTTGGACACAGGCCCATTTTGGGGAAAATACTAATTTTGGAGAATAAATCACAAAGAAGGGAGAGACAAATGGCAAGAAAAGTGGCACGTGAAACGTAAACGTGCATGCAGAGGAGGAAAAACATGTGAGGCATGCATGCAAGAAGACCTAACCATGCTAGGGTTAGGGTTTTGGTAAGAATATGTAATTGGTAAGCCAAAAACATTTATAAATAGGCACCTAGGAGATCTAGGTCAGGGTTCGAATATTATTATGGCTTTTGGTTCGGGTTTTTGGGTATGGTTCAAAATGTCTATAAAATACGATCTCATTTTGTAAGTTGTTTAGCTAAGGAGAGGAAATAAGGTAGATATTGAGGGTTAGATCACGGGTTGGGGATCCTGGTGTGATCTAGTCCGCCTCATTGTAGATCTCGACCCGTTTGATGGAGAGTTGTAATGCGCGCAATGCTTTGGTTTTGGAAACACCATAATAAAAGAGAATAGAAGCCAAATCTTTGTGGACGTAGCCCATGAGGGGTGAAATACGGTAGATCATGTGTTATGTGATTGAATATTGTGTATTTCCTTTACTATCAATGATTAGATGTTAGACAAATGCGTGAATGACTAGTTAGATCTTCTATTTTACATGCATGAATAAGAATGATAGGGTATTCAATATAAGTTGAATGTTAAAGTAAACAAATGAAGATCATAGAGTTTAATCCTAGATCCCCACTCATTCCTAGGTTGCAAGCACCTGAGCATTGCAGCCACCCATAAGAACTATCTTGGGTGATACTGCGCAGTGCATCCTATGCATTGTGTTTCCTTTTGGTTTACCAGGAGGGCCGATAGTTTTAGAGGGTTTTGTTGGAAACCATAGTAGATCTTATCCTAGATCAACCAAGGAGTAGTGAGAGGAAATAAACAACCAACAAATGGTTTTGATGTTGGGACCTCGACATAGATTTCCAATACTCGTGGCTACTCATGCTAATCACACTGATGGGGTGGAGGGAGCCCCAATATTCATACTTCTGTAACTGAATAGGACGGTTTTGTGCATCATGGTACACGACATTGGGGAGCAACTTTGACCCCAAGCACATAAGCACAAACACATGTACCTTTCACAAGTATTTCACAAAAATACAGGAAAGCATAGCCAACACTTGGTGAATATACCCCAGAGGTGGTCGTGCAGTTCAAGGACATAGCCAACTTCAAGGCGTCCAGGCACAACATGTGGATCCAAGCGTGCAGGGATCCGGGAAAGGAGTGGATTTAATTAAGATAATTCGTCATGGAGGAAGATGTAGAAATGGCCATGAGAGATTGGCACGACGACTGTAGGATTCCAGTCCTAACTCAAGAACTACCTAAGGGTATGGAGGTGGACGCAGGGAAAACCCAGACACCTAAAGGAGACAAAGTTGCACCCAAAAGGCTGAAACCAATGTAGAAGCTGACGCAACAAAAATAAAGGGGGTGAATCAAAGAAGGATGTGCAAGCAGGAAAAAAGGACACTGCCCCACAACAAAGGAACAAGGAGCAGGGGCTACGAAAATGCAGGGAACCCCCTCAACATCCACTCCATAGGAACTAGGGCCACCTAAGCAGACAATTTCACAGACAGGAGGAACTCGCAAGAAGGAAAAAGCACATAAAGAGACGCATGAGTACACGATCACAAAGGATGATGTTGACCTTATGGCAGAGAAGGTGCAAGACCATGCAGTAGAAGACTTTGAAGAAGCCAAGCACCAAAGAGGGAAAATGAAATATGAATTGGCTGGCATAAAGTAGGTCCTCGAGCAAATCAGAACAACACAGAGATCTGAAAGGGGAAAAAAATCCTTCCCCGAGAGAGAAACAACAACGACAACAAAGACTATGCGACAAACGAAACACACAGTTCACACAATTTTCCAGGCGAGTCCAACACTCAAAGTAACAAATGACATGCTGCACATGGATGAAACCGTAGCACAGCCACTGAAATATTTGGCGCAGGTCGACATGGTATTAGCCAGAATACCCACAAGGGCGCAGGAGGTGCAGTCACACGTGAGGAGAGATGCAGTAGAACTGTAAGAAACAAAAGGTGACAAGGAAGCATTGGAGCTTGTGGTCGAACAAGTAAAATTTGAGACCAGAGGAGAGAAAGAGCTCATAGATAAAATCTAACAGGTGGTGACAACAATCTACAACCACCTTTCGTACAACGCACAGGAAGAGAGTTCAAGTATAGAAGAGAAACTCAATAATATTTCCCAAACCATCGACTACTATAGGCAACATATTGAGGAATTGAAGGAAAATTTGACTTTGACGACTCCACCTAAGGTTAGGGAGTAGAGGAAAGCATAAGTTGCACTCCAGCTAGCAGAGTTGGAGAAACAAGCTAACACACTAGCATAACTGTTTGACAAAACAACGCAACTTTGGATAGTGCTGAAGGAAGATGAGTAGGTCCATCAGTGGGACCAGGAGGAAGAGAGAATAAGTGCAGAAATCTAGGACCTCAAGCAGAAGCAAAAAACAATGAGCATCATTGATTGTTTGAAAGAGCGCAGGAGACGAAGAGATTGCAGGTTGAGCTAAAGACTGCGCAGGCGCGCAAACAGGAGAGACATGCATAGATGGAACCCCTCCAAGAGAAAGCAACATAAATGATCATTCAGTTGGAGCCAGAGAAAAAGAATTTGGCGTAGACACAGTCAAAATGCACAACCATAGTTAAGGAGGAAGTCACAACGTAGAACTTAGAAGCGCTTACAGAAAAGGCTGCATAGGTCAAACATGAGGAAGGGGACTTGCAGACGAGTTCCTGAGTCTAGCAAAGGTTGTCAAGGGAGCACACAGTGCCTAGGTGGCTCGAGATGAGCCACATGTTAGTGTTGGGGGCCTATTGGGCGCAGGCCCATTTTGGGGAAAACACTAATTTTGGATAATAAACTACAAAGAAGGAAGAGCTAGCTGGTAGGAAAAGTGGCACATGCAACGTAAATGCTCATGCAGAGGAGGAAAATCATGTGAGGCATGCATGCAAGAATACTTAACCATGCTAGGGTTAGGGTTTTGGTAAGAAGATGTAATGGTTGGTAAGCCAAAAAATGTATAAATACGTACCTATGAGGTCTAGGTCGGGGTTCAAATATTATTATGGGTTTTGGTTTTGGTTTTTGGGTATGGTTTAGAATGTCTGTAAAATTCGATCTCATTTTTTAATCTGTTGAGTTGAGGAGAGGAAATAAGGTAGATATCAAGGGTTAGATCACAGGCTGGGGAGATTGGTGTGACTTAGTCCTCCTCAATGTAGATCTCGACTCGTTTGAGGGAGAGTTGTAATACGCATGACGCTATAGTTTTGGAAACACCATAATAAAATAACAGAGCAACCAAATCTTTGTGGACGTAGCCCAGGTATATCATGTGTTATGTGATTGAATATTGTGTATTTCCTTTACTGTCAATGATTAGATGTTAGAGAAATGCGTGAATGACGAGTCAGAAGCAACTTCAACCCCAAGCACAAAAGCACAAACACAGGTACATTTTCCAAGTATTTCATAGAAATATAAGAAAGCATAGCCAACACTTGGTGAATTACCCCAAAGCTGGTCGCACAATTCAAGGACATAGACAACTTCAAGGCATCCAAGCACAACATGTGGATCCAAGCGCACAGGGATCTGGGAAAGGAGTGGCTTCAATTAAGTTACTGTGTCACAGAGGAAGACATATAAATTGCCATGAGAGATTGCCACGACGAATCGAGGATTCTAGTCCTAACTCAAGAACTACCTAAGGGTACAGAGGTGGATGCAGGGAAAACCCAGACACTTGCAGGAGACAAAGCTATGCCCAAAAGGATGAAACCAATGCAGAGGTCGATGCAACAAAAGAAAGGGGGTGAAGCAAAGAAGTATGTGCAGGCAAGAAAGAAGGAAACCACCCCACAACAAAAGGAACAAGGAGCGGGGGATACAGAAACGCAAAGAACCCTATCAACATCCACTCCACAGGAATCAGGGCCACCTAAGCGACCAATTTCATAAACAGGAGGAATGTGCAAGAAGGCAAAAATACACAAAGACTCACCCGAGTACACGATCATAGAGGATGATGTCAACCTCGTGGCAGAGAAGGTGCAAGACCGTGTAGCAGAAGAATTCGAAGAAGTCAAGCACCAAAGAGGGAAAATACAAGACGACCTGGATGGCATAAAGCAGGTCCTTGAGCAAATCAGAACTGCGTAGAGGTATGAAAGGGGAACAAAATCCTTCCTCGAGAGACAAACAACAACGACAACAAATACTACGCCATAAATGGAACACATAGTTCACACAATTTCCTAGGCGATTCCAACATTCAGAGTAACAAATGACATGTTGCACATGGATGAAACCCCAACACAGGCGCCACTAAAGGATTTGGCGCAGGTCGACATGGTATTAGCCAGAATACCCACAAAGGCATTGTACATACTCCAAGTCAGCATTGCGCATGAGGTGGAGTCATGCGCGAGGACAAGCGCATTAGAACTATAGGAAACGAAAGGTCACAATGAAGCATTGAATCTTGTGGTCGAACAGGTAAAATTTGAGACCAAAGGAGATAAAGAGCGCGTAGATAAAATCGAACAGGGGGTGACAACATTCTACAACCACCTTCCGAACAAATCGCAAGAAAAGAGTTCAAGTACAGAGGATAAACTCAATAAGATTGCCCAAACCATCGGCCACTATAGGAAACAAATTGAGGAATTGAAGGAAAAAATAACTTTGACAAATCCACCCAAGGTTAGGGAGCAAAGGAAAGAAGAAGTTGCACTCTAGCTAGCAGAGCTGGAGAAACAATATAACACAACACCAGAATTGTTTGAAAGAACAACACAACTTTGGACAACACTAGAGGAAGATGAGCAGGTCCAACAGTGGGACCGAGAGGAAGAGAGAATAAGTGCAGAAATCCAGGACCTCAATTAGAGGTAAAAGACAATGAGCACATGATTGTTTAAAAGGAATGTAGGAGATGAAGAGATTGCAGGCCGAGATAAAGATGGCGCAGGTGCACAAACATGAGAGACGGGCACAGATGGAACCCCTCCAAGAGAAAGCAACAGAAATGATCACGCAGTTGGAGGCATAGAAAAAGAATATGGCACAGACATAGGCAGAATGCACAACAATAGTTCAGGAGGAATTCACATCACAGAACTTAGAAGCGCTTATAGAAAAGGCCGCACAGGTCCAAACACAGGGAAGGGGACTTGGAAACAAGTTCCACAGTCTAACAGAGGCTGTCAAGGGAGCGTGTAGTGCCTAGGTGGCTCGGGATGAGCCACATGTTAGTGTGGGGGCCTATTGGATCCAGGATCATTTTGGGGAAAAGACTAATTTTGGAGAATAAAGCACAAAGAAGGAAGAGACAGCTGGAAGGAAAAGTGACACGTGCAATGCAAACGAGCATGCAGAAGAGGAAAAGCATGTGCGACACGCATGCAATAAGACTTATCCATGCTAGGGTTAGGGTTTTGGTAATAATATGTAATGGTTGGTAAGCTAAAAACATGTATAAATAGGTACCTAAAAGGTCTAGGTTGGGGTTTGAAGATTATTATGGGTTTTGGTTTGGGTTTTTGGGTATGGTTCATAATTCCTGTAAAATACGATCTCATTTTGTAATATGTTGAGCCGAGGAGAGGAAATAAGGTAGATCTCGAGGGTTTGATCACAGGTTGGGGAGCCTGGTGTGATCTAGTCCGCCTCATTGTAGATCTCGACCCGTTTTATGGAGAGTTGTAATGTGCACAATGCTGTAGTTTTGGAAACACCATAATGAAAGAGAAGAGCAACCAAATCTTTGTGGACGTAGTCTAGGAGGTGTGAATCATGGTAGATCATGTGTTATGTGATTGAATATTGTGTATTTAATTTACTGTCAATTATTAGATGTTAGACAAATGTGTGAATGACTAGTTATATTTGCTATTTTACATGCATGAATAAGAATGACAGAGTATTCAATATAAATTGAATGTTAAAGTAAACAAATGAAGATCACAGAGTTTAATCGCAAATCCCCACTCATTCCTAGGATACAAGAACCTGAGCATTGCAGCCACCCATAAGAACTATCTCGGGCGAGACTGCACATTGCATCCTATGCATTGTGTTTCCTTCTGGTTTACCAGGAGGGCCGATAGTTTTAGAGGGTTTTGTTGGAAACCATAGTAGATCTTAACCTGGGTTAGCCAAGGAGCAGTTAGAGGAAATAAACAACCAACAAAGACTAATAGAGGAAATCCATTAGTGGTTCAAGATGTTGGTCAAAGAGAATGGGTTGATGCACATGAATCCTGATAGGATGGAAGAGTAAACCCCCCCCCCCGCACACACTAAAGGTGGGGAAGATAGAAATATGGGGGAAGAATAAAATATGAAAGAAAGAGTGGACCTAGTAGAAGGGATCCAAAAGAAGATGATACGAGGTGAGAAAATAATGGATCTAGGAGAGTAGAGGAGAAGAAGAGCTAAGAGATATGCAAGAAGAGATGAGCTAAGGAGGCAAGTCGAGTAGAGAAGAAAAGAAAAGAAAGCTAGGGGTGAAAAAAAAGTAGCAAGCTCCAAGATGAAGAGAAGAGAAACTGCGTCGGAAGGGTGTGCAGGAGAAAGATATATGCCAGAGAGAAGCACCGAAGAAGAGAGGTCATTGAGGATATGTGACATTAGGAATGAGGAATCAAGAGAGGATAACAAAACCAGTGGGAGTATGATTGAAGAAAATGAGGTCAGATTCTCTTGGCTAGTGAGAAACATAGTCACAGTAGAGGAATATGGGGTGTAGAGTAGTAGTGTTGACACAATAGAAAATAGCAATGGATCCCTCCAAGAAGGAGCAGAGACCTTGGCAATTATGAGGAGGCTTGCATAGCTAGAGATAGAGATTTTTTTGGATCCATCATTGAAGAAGAAGAAAGAGTGTGGAGGAAACCCCTCTTTGAACCACCCCCCTTGCACATTTATCATAAAAATTAAAGAACAACTAAAGTGAAAAAGAACAAGAAGTAGAAAAAGAAAGCTTAGAAGAAAGAGAGGAAGATATGAGTGGGATATAAGGTAAAGTCTGCAACACTTCAAAAGAAATATTTTCAATACCAACAACAACAAGTAGTAATCAATCAGGAAGACACAGTTCTAAATTGAGTATGGTGAACCAAGATTCAACCCTCAGGCTTCCCGCATTTCATGGGATGGGAAGAGATTTTGCGGAACAACACTATTTCATGTGTGAAGATATATGGTCTATGAAAAGAGTCACAAATGAGGCATCCAAGATCACACAACTAGAAACCACATTCAGAGATAAAGATATGACATGGTACATGAAGTACAAGGCTACTGCATTGGCAGGACAAGAAAATACCCTTACAAAAATAAAGAGAGATCTCCTAAGATAATTTCAGCAGATGAAGTCAGAATCATAGAGTATAACCGAGATAAAAGAGATTAATCAACAAGTTGGAGAAAGGACGTGGGATTATTACCAACAATTCAAGATTCTATTGGAAAGATGAACATTTCAGATCCATGATGTCCACCATAGGGAATGGTTTATTGTCGGACTTCTACCACACATTCAAGTACCGCTCACTTATCGAAAGGTAACAACCCAAGCGAAGGCTATGGAAATTGCACTATGCTTGGAGTCTATGTTAGGAGGCGGCGAGACATCGATAGGGTTGGTGCAGGTACAATCTCAGCTCATGAATCTCACCATGAAACTACAAGATATGGAAAAGGCTAAGGTGGTGAAAAATAATGTTTGTTGTACCCCATGTCATGTAGAAGGTCACCATAGAAAAAAGTGCCTTGCACTAGGAAGTTACACAATGACAGGTGCACCGAATCCATTTCCGATGAGACCATAGGCTGAGTGGTGTGAGATTTGAAGATAACGGTGTCATATACCTCCCCATTTTCCTACACTAAAAAAGTTTTAGAAGACCACACACACTCCATTTTGTGAGTTTTGAAAATCCATCAGCCATGATGCGAACAACTATTGAGCGATGCAGCTAATGAAGGAGCACACTACTAATGCTTATCAGGTATAGGAAGAGAACAAGGGTGGAGATCACAGAGGCTTGACTAGGGAGGCTTTGAGAAAGGAGGATACCAAGGAGGCTAGAGAGGAGGATATGGAAGAGGAAGAGGATATATTAGCAGAGGAGAAATACCACCAACATGTTTTAATTGTGGCGAGATAGGCCACTTGTTGCAATTTTGTACCAAGCCACGTGCACTATGTGGGTATTTACATAATGCAAACCATGTCATGGAGGATTTCCCAGAGATATTGGAAAAATGGGAAGAAAAGAAGGGGCACTAAAATATGGTGATTGTTGAGTCGCATGAAGATCAAAAGTTGAAAGAAGAATCTGATGTATGGGTGGTAACTTGAGGAGGCATCCATATGGTAGATGACCTAGAATGAGGAGAAATTTTAGGGCAGAATATAGAAGGAAAGATTAGAAAAGCAGCATAAGAACCTCCCAATTTTGACACCACATAGCACAAGCATTCCATGCATGATGCACAAAAAGCATTGGAAGAGTACAATGTGTGCAAATAATTGTAACACATGTCGCAAAGGGTGTCCGAAGAGGCTCGTGTGCATGAAAAATTGCAATGTACAACACAGAGGGAAACATAATAAGCCTTCATGCGCAAGGAATTCAAATGTATAACGCACATGGAAATAGAATAAAAACCTATGCGTGAAGAGTTGTGACGCACGATGCAAGAGGAAACACAATGCAACACTTACTCCAAGGCTAAATCATAAAATCAAGTAAGTGACTTCTTGCATTATTGTCTTGAGGTGTTGGGTGATCCCATAATTGCAAATAAATTGACCCACATGTTGACAAGATGTATGGATGAAGGGGAGACTGATGTTACTATTTATACCCCATTACCATAATGAGATGTGCTCCATGTTAGTAGGAGGAAGTGCACAGGGAGAGAATTTATGATGACAGTTGAGCTGGGAAGTTATGAGATGGACGATGTCATGTTGGACCTGGGATTCAACGTGAACATATTTCTAAATAACTCATTAGAGATGATGGGTAAACCAAAGTTGGTGTGGTCCCCCATTCAACTCAAGCTTTCCAACCAATACAACATTTAACCCATTGGGCTAAAAACTAAAGAAGACTTTGAACATTGATGGGATAAAATCTAAAGTAGACTTTGAAGTGGTCAATATTATGGATGACTCAAACCCCTATCCATATCTACTTGGCATTACCTAGGAATTCAATAACAATGTTGTGTTAAATATGAAGCAATGGGAGATGTCCTTTGAGATGGAAATATTGGGCTTCATTGTGACACTGGATCCAAATGATAGTGACATATATAATGACCTTGTAAATGAATATTGTAGAGATCGATCATCAAAAATATATACAGCGTCACAGGACACAAAGAAGACTATGTGAATCCGACAATCGATGGGGAACTGAGCTAGAGAAGTGTATGATATGGATTCAAAGGATGCAATGGAAAGATGGAAAAATAATATATATGAGGTATCGACTAGGAGATGCACATGAATCACCAAAGAAATGCACTAGATCAGATCATATTTGTTTAACCTACCAAGTTTTGATAGGAAAAGCATGGTAGAAACATTCCTAACAAAAATGGAGGAGAATGTGTTTGAGAACCAAAGGATTTTGGCCATGGATGTAGTAGTCAAAGGAACACTTGTTCCTAGTGGGCGATGCACTACTCATATCTATAGGAATGGGAATTGTTAGTGGAGTGTATCAAAGTACAGATCCAACCCACAATCGACTTTTAATTAATTATCTAGCACAAGGGTATTGAAGATCCTCGAGAACATAGGAGCATATTTTTTTATGTGAGCGGTGCTAGGCGACCAAGAAGATTCCTAATGCACAATGGATCCATAGATTTTTCCATACCATGGATATGGTACCTAGAAGTTGGTATATTCATGAGGAAATACAAAGGTAACTAGGGGACTAGAAAAAGGTGAACAATAAATTCTACACAATGTTCAAGTTTACATCATAGGTCCCTAAGGAGAGGGAGGTGTTGATGGGAGGAATGGAAAAATCGTCACTCAATCATTTTTGAATATCACTAGGTTAGGTGAGATAAACGGTATTAACACCCTGGGATTATAGCCTATCAAAAATCTCAATCAAACCTCAAGAAATAAGTTCCTCGATTTGATGTTATTATATAAATATGAATGCTTTTATGTAAAGTAAAATTTTAAAGTAAAAATGTGCTTGCATAAATGAAATTCATAACACAGTTAAATAAATAAATGCAAGGTCACATAAATATGGAAATTCAATGTACAACAAGTCTCATAAATGAGAAGAAATCAATAGATAATTTTATTGATATCAATCTAAGTTACAACCAACTTTATTTTTTCAAACCCCTACGAGGGTTTGGATTAGAATTAGACTTAGAAATCTAAGATGTAATTTGACTCATACACAGACATCTGGTTTCTCAAAAGAGGAAGACTAGAACTAAAAACTAACCTCGATCAAACCAAGCTACAAGTGCATCATGGTCTTGACTCTACAAAACTAGCATTAATCAACACTTAAGTAAATAACAACTTCCAATTAAGACTAAACAAACTTTCAAGATGAATGAATGAACTTGGAACATGTTAATAATCAATGCTTCCTTGTCCTTTCTTCACCACCTTTAGAATAACCCTGCTATCAACAAGACAACTTAGCTCTAAAGAAACTCAGAAATGAATGAATGAACATATATTCTCACTAGAGGCAAGATAAAACCTTATCAAAAGTATCTCTCTCTATTTTCTCATGTCTTAATTTGTATTGCTCTCCTCCTTTTATGTCTTCAAAAGTAGTTTGAGTATTTAAACTACCTTTTCGTTATAAAATTAAATAACTTTAGTTGGGAGAGGACAACTTTATTTTATAACAAGGGTAAATAGTAATTAATAATTAATAGGTGGGGTCCCTCTAAGTCTTTATTTCTTTGTTTTCAACATTTCCCTTGTAACTCCAAAATTCAACTAAATAACATGCTTATATCAACATCATAAAATATACCACAAAGCAACCAATATAAACATTCCACATCGTCAAACACTTATACCTCCCAAAAATATCATAATGGCATGATATTAAAAGTTTCCAAAATAATAGCATGTGTCTGTTGTCTAAAAAAAATATGCATCAAATGTCAAGGTAAAAATGTCATCATTCAAACTTAAATAAATCATAAATAATATTTTTTGTTTGATGTTGCGTCTCTTTGTCTACTTCCCTTTGAAAGAGACGCCCTATGCTTAAGTAAGTCTTCATCAACATACTTCTTTTCTTCTACTTTCTCAACCTCAGAATGCATATCGTTAAGAGTATTTGTTCTTTCATTACTTCCAACTTGAGTTGGAGGTTGTTTTGACTGTACTATTAAGGCTTCAGATGATTCATATCTAGGGGAATTTACATGTTGTTTTCCTTTGTTCAATTTGGGTTCAGGGGGAATTACTTTGTAGTTTCTAGTAACTTGGACATAATGGACCATAGAAGCGACAAATTCAATATGAGGCATATAATTCATAGGAGGAGGTGCTAGAAAAGGGTTATTTCGCCAATGGGCCAAGATGAAAGGGGGATTTGTAAGAATGTTTTCCCAACCATGGAGGCAAGGTAGGATGTCCAACAAGGTTCAAGTAGTCAATTTTCACCAGCTGATTGAACTCTTCTGAGTTGGGATCAAAATGTATTGAGAATTTCATTCTTTTGTTTATTCCATGCTACCCAACAAAATTAGGCACTCTTTCTCTCCACCCTTTGTTTCCTTTGTTTCCACTATGATTACTTTTGTGGATGAAAAATCTCATATGTATGCCATCATCATAACATTAGTGCAAAATAATCGAAGCAAGAAACAAACTCGGCATGATAAACATCAATTACAATTTGTTAAACATGATCTAGTTATGGCTCTGAGTAGCACAATCATTAATCATAAAAGGGAGAGATGAATGGGCTAAATGAAAAACAAGGGAAGAAAATCCATAACTTTGCAATCATCCAACTTTCCATTTCATATTTCAAAATATGCACTTGAAAAGCTTCTTTTAAACACCTATGTACACACACAATTATCTTTTCTTTTAAACATATGAACAAAGAAATGTAACACATTTCTCTCATATTTGTGTCACCCCCACCCTCATATATGAGGGTGGGGGTGGGGCAAATATATTGTAAATTGACATGAAACCTTTCAAGCCATTAATTAAAATATATTTTTTAATTCATGCTAGAAAAAGAATTTATAAAAAACCAATAACATGCCCTCTCATAACACGCCTTGCTATCCAAATAGCTCTTCATCATTTATAACCAAAGGCCAAATAAAACATATATCTTTTAATTATATAGACATGGGAAAATAATGTAGAGATATATATTTTATATGAGTGGGATAAAAAAGGGAATAGCTTCGTGGAAAGTGATATGTATGAGGGTAAATGTCAAGTCTATGTAAAAACCTTTAAACTCAACAATCACTTTTTTCCATGCCAAAAGACATAATAAACTCCACATCATCACATAATAGTCAACATGTGATTCTAATGAAACTCAACAATTTCCAATTTCTTTAGTTCTCCCATACCCTCCAATCATGACTATTGAGGTTTGCAGTATGTAAAACGAGCCAATGTGTGGTCAATAAGAAACAATGGGTTCATTATTACCACCGTGGAAACCCTTTGACAATGAGGACGAATTGTATGACAAATACAAAATAAAACCTCATACAATTATATTCGTTCTGGTAACAATAAGTTGGCCATGTCAACACGACCTTGGTCAAGTCGACCATCAACAACATATGTCGAACAAAATTCTATGTGAGAGTTAGAATCATTAAAACAAATTTGAGGCATGAACTCCTTCTCTAACAACAAATAGAGATTTAATACACCATTCTCCCAACAAAACAAGCTCGTATTCAAAAATTGGTTATGAACACAGTTATGTGGTAATAATACCAATCAAATAATCAAATAAAAATGAGATAGCGGGTACCCCTTAAACCTTTAGGACAGAGGATAAAAAAGTGAAGAGTTTGACTCTCATTCTCATAATAAGTTTTTTAGTCAAAATAAAATTGAGTTTGAAACTTGGTCTTCACATTTTCCATGATAAAAACCAGCCCAGGTTCGAACTCTATTGGAGACATGGGTTGAGGGAGAATGACCATGAAAAGACCAGACAACATGTTCCCACAAGTGATAATCTAAACCCTCACAATAAAATTGGTGAGCTTTACATCCAATTTCTTTAACACAGAACTCAATTTCACCACCATTTAATAAAAAAAACAAGTTCGGGTTCGAAATCATGTTACTACATGTGCATACAACTGTAATGGGTTCGACCCATTCCTTAATATTTCTGCATTCTTAACTTTATAAACAAAACTGACACATAAAATATGAAAAATGATAGTATGAACCAATGAACATAAATTAATTTTGCATCCAACAACCACTATTTTCCTCAAATGATTTTTCCTCAAAGGACTTTCTTAGGAAGCAAAAAGACAAACAAGGAGAGCTTTCACACTCACAACTAGCCAACCAAAGACGACACTTAATCATTTACTAACAAATTGCATGCAAAAGATGCTTAAGATTTGGTGTACTTATTGTATCCAATGGTGAGTTTATACCAAAGTTGAGACAGTTACAACAACGACCGTGCGGGTAGCAATGACAAGATGGTTTAGTTATTCAAGCTAGGCACAAATCTTCTCCATAGACCGAAACAATGAAAATGACATGAACCCTAGCTCATCAAAGGGTGGTAAAGTATAGTCCAAATAAGCATTAAAGCCCATGTCTCGTCGAATTAAAAGCATGGCCAACTCATGTCTCATATCCCATATGAGTTGCAACAAAAACTTTGGGATATCACTTATACCAAATACATGGGTTAACAAAATATTAATTTCCCACATGTTATGTCAACAATCCACAATGCATACCATATGCAACAACAATCCACAACGCATACCATATGCAAATGCTTGATGCCAATTCAATGCAATGTATTATACCATTTAAAACTTGAAACAAATGAAATCATATATACCTCATAACTTATGACATGCACCCATGTCAACCTTGAGGTCCATGCCCTTTTATATTAAATGCTACCTCCACATATTATGTCAATGGTATACTTCAAATCAATCATATCGACACTTATATTCATATGAATAGGCCAAGTTTCATACCTTTGTTATGGTATACCATATGTATTAAAAATTATATGCCTTATACAACTTCATATTAAATACCACTTCTATTAATCTATGATAATAATGTGGTTAGAAAGTCACTGGAAAAATGGCCTGAGTTAGGGAGAAAACTGGAACCCTAGCCGCGCGCACAGGAAGCCTCGGCCCTCTCGACGGCCAAGCATAGCTTGGTCGGCACCTCCATTTCCTGCTTCAGGTCGCTCGCTGCCAGCAGTGCTTTCCTCGGATCTAGCTCAAGGGCGGTCTCCCATTTTGAAGGTATGAAGGTCGTGATCACTTTTCGGCAGCCCTGGTGCATACAAAGCTGCGATTCGGCACCTTCAGAGTATTCCTGCGTGGCCTGTTTGAATTAGGCTTCACAAAAATCGCGACCTAGCATGCAGGGGCGTGAGGACGCGATCCAACTCGGGCTCTCTGCAATGTTTAGGGCCTCCCCAGCCATGGACGCTGGTGGGGGTGCCATCCCTAACCCTCCCCCATTGCCAGAACTGGAAGCATTCAGGAAGTTGGTCGCTGCAGCCTCCAAGAGACCGCCGTCAGCAGTGTAGCAGAAATTCGTGAAGAAACTGGACAACATCCCCAGTGTCGAAATTCCTTTGGAAGAAACTTGCAGTACGACAGTCAACTTAGTAGACAGGGGACTTATTGGGCAATTTACCGGACTCTGGCCCTCTCCCAAATCCGTAGACGCATGGGTGTAGAGGAACTAGAATCCGCTCATAACAGAAGGAATAAAGAGCCACTTTGTAGGGAAAGGATATTTTGTATTCGTCTTCGAAAACCCTGAAGACAAAAACCTCATCTTCAGAAATGGGCCGTACTTCATGGGGCCTCAGGGGTTATACCTGAACAAATGGACCCCGGACTTCGACCCATCCCAGGATGTGCCCTCGGCCGTCTCAGTGTGGGTCCGTTTACCTCACCTCCCCTTACACTGCTGGAACCAAAAATCTTTGCATGCAATCGGGAACACGCTCAGAAGGTATATAGATCAAGCAGTGAGAAAAGATCAGTACTCATGCGCACGGATCTGCGTGGAGGTTGATCTGAAAGTGGGATTACTGGAGGCAATTAAGCTTACAACCGCAGACTGGACGCACATTCAGGAGCTATATTACGAGCATCTTCCCTTCAAATGCCGGCACTGCCACGGCTACGGTCACTTCGCAAGGCACTGCAAGAAAAAGAATGCAGAAGAAAATGAAAATGAGAAAGCAAATCAGTGGACTGCAGTACAGAAAACAGGGACAACAAAATCCAGATCCAAAGGAGCAACCAAGAACGGCAACTCCGGGCAAATAGAGCCAGAGAAAATCGACGGGAGCTCTAATCCCCCATCGCATGCAGAACCTCAAAGAGAAAAGGTCAACAATGACACAAAAGAACCAGAAATTATGGACAACAGGACACATTCAAGCCCCCCTCCAAATGGGAAAGACACAGGGGCACCTGGGCAAGCAGAAGGAACCTTGGAAGTAGTCCCCTCTCCAACATATGCTGACATGGCCAGAAAGAAATTAATAGACCCATCAAGCTCCTCGGAGGACGAGATCCTAGAAAGGCCAGCCAAAAGAGCAGGGAGGAAATCTCGTAAAGAAGCAAGGGAGGAAGAGGCAGAAAGACAAAAGACCCAAGGAAGCCAGGCCACCATAGAAATGTCA
>ML778283.1:916300-940695 GCA_009831015.1 Picea engelmannii
AGCCTGTGGGAAGGAGTCTTAGCAAAAATCAAAAGAAAAATCGAAGCCTGGGGAGGTTACTGGCTCACCCATGGAGGTAAATTAATCTTGATAAAAGCAGTTATCTCCTCATTGCCGATATATCAAGCGTCCTATCTCTTAGCACCCAATTCCATAGCAGGACAGATCAACAAACTCCTGAGAGATTTCCTGTGGCATGGTGGGAAAGGAAACCAAAGAAAATTTCATTTAGTCAATTGGGAGACAACCAAGCGGTCTCTGAGAGAAGGAGGATTGCAGATTCGCGTCCCAACACTTGCAAACACTGCTCTGGGCTGCAAAATCTTGTGGAAGATGCACAACGACCCCTCACATCCAGTCAACAAAACTTTAAGATACAGATACATCCCAAATGCCAAAATCCGAAATCTCCAAAACGCAGTGAGCAGGAAAACCACGATTTTATGGCAGTTGTGTATTAAAGGGGCACAATTTTTCAATCAACACTTGTACCGTGTCCCTGGTAATGGAAAACACACCAAACTCTGGACTGACAGTATAATGGGGAATCCGCCCATTGCATCAAACGTTGGCCTGAGGGAAATTCGCGATTTTCTTGAGAAAAGAGGTATCTAGAGAATTATCGACATATCAAAGTGGGATGAAGACGGATCTTGGTCAGAGTGGCAATTCGGTAATGTCCCAGATTGCCTCCTTCAACAACTTGAGATGCTCAAAGCAGATCTTCGAGAGGCAGCTCCTGTGCACATGACAGGAAAAGACACTTGGGGCTGGGGACCCACAGGAATTTATACAGCAGGTAGAGGGCTATTCTATGCTCCAGTAACAACAAAATAGACCTCTCCTGGCAAGGTTCTGGTTGGAGGTATGGGACTCGATGGCGATCCCGAAGGTAAATTTCTTTTTCTGGACACTAATGCACAGAAAGATTCTGACGGGAGAAAATTTATTGAAAAGAAATATTGCCGGACCACACAGATGTTGTCTCTGCAGAGAAGCCATGGAAACCTCGGATCACTTATTTGTAGGCTGTCATTTCGCAAACAAAGTCTGGTAGCTTACACTCCAAGGCCTCAAGGTCGCTGTTCCCACCAACATTTCAGTAGTGGATCTATTCACTGGCTGGAAGGATAGTTACCCTTCGCTCTCCCTGAAAACACTATGGGCCAGAATTTGGATCTCCATCCCCAAGTACGTGTGCTGGAAGCTATGGCTAGCAAGAAATGAGAAAATCTTCAACAACACATAATGGACCCCCCAAATGATAGAAATGAAAGCAAAAGCCCTCCTGCTAGAAACTCTGAACTCCCAAAATCACAAAATCGATACCTCTATTCTGCAGGAAGAAAAGGAGTGGCTTGGCTCCTCCGTGTTGAATCTCCGAACCCATAGCGCGGAAAAACCCCATCTTGAAACAGAATGGAGGTTAAGGGACAGCCATGACATATTCCAGAGTTGGTGGCAAAAACAAGGCAAAACTTCAGTCTTTTTTGACGGCGCCTCCAAAGGAAACCCTGGGACAGTGGGAGCAGGAGGAATCATTTATTCCAGCGAAGGGGAGAAACTAGCAACCTTTTGTTGGGGTCTTGGACAACAAACCAATAACCAAGCATAAATTCTGAGTTTGATCAAAGTTTGCCAGATAGCCAGGGAAAGAGGACATCGGGAGCTACAAGCATTTGGAGACTCTGAGATCTTGATCAAAATAATACACTCAAGAGGACAGTTTAAAGATGCTGGGCTAAATAAGAATCTGCAAAGGTTAAGATACATTCTAAAAGATTTCACCTCCTTCAAGTGCTACCATATTCTCAGAGATTCAAATAAAGAAGCAGACAAACTAGCCAACGAAGGCTGCCTTTTGCCCCAAGGAGAACTCAGCGTAAACGGTGGGGACCCAGTTAAAAAATGTATTCCTTGAAAAGGACAGCAGCTCGTAAAAGAATGTAGAAGGCAACAAACGCCTGAGAAAGACAACTGGAACAGAAGCTGAAACATAGTGCTGTAACAGAGCTGGAACACAGTGCTGAAATAGAGCTGGAACACAGATGCAGAAACACAGATGCTGGAACACAGATGCTGGAACTCAGACGCTGGAACACAGAAGCTAAAACACAGTGCTAAAACAGTGCTGGATCTTATGTTGAAACACGGTGCTGTAACAACTGAAATACAGTGCTGTTACATATGCTGAAACACAGTTGCCGAAACACAGTTGCTGGAACAGTTGCTGAAACACAGTTGCCGGAACAGTTGCTGAAACACAGTTGCTGGAACAGTTGCTGAAACACAGTTTTGTTACATATGCTGAAACACAGCGCTGGAATAGATGCTGAAACACAGTGTTGGAAATTATGCTGAAACAACGATGGATCTTATGCTGAAACAGTGATGCATCACAATTTGTAACTGAATCTGTGGCTTTGCCACCCCTCTAATATAAACTATAACCGTTTTCGTTAAAAAAAAAAAAAGACCACTTCACATATATGCCAAATGATATACCCTTTCCATGTATTGATTGTATTGTTCGTTGCCTCATGAAAAATAGCACATATCAAACTCAAAGCAAATCACATAAACCGTATAAAATTTTTACATGTTTATATATGTCAAATTTTGATAAATATGCTTTTGAATTTCATAACATAAGGAATAAATTTGATTTTAACAAACCATGTTCTTTGCAAATTTCACAAGTACCATGCTTAATGTCGCCAAGATGTTGAGGAGAAAAATAGAGTTACCATAACTTTCATACCGTACTCAAATGCAACAAACCCTTTGCATCATATAAACATGTCAGGTACCATAAAAAATCTAGATCAACATACCATTACTTTGAAGCTTCATAAATGAAATGATAATACCACTGATATGATGATATTCAAACATGGTGAGGGGAATTTTACGCTTGAAAATAGTCACTTAGTGTGTTTTCTCATAGGGTACCCCAACTATTTATTATTTCATAATAAATGTATATAATATTTGTAATAATTTGCATGCTTTAATAATAGGTGATAATTTTTTTAGTGAACATGAGGCTTTGTTAAGAATCAAGGATTTCAACTTCCATCGGCAGCCTAAAGACATCACGTAGAAACTTGTCTATGCATACCATAAACCGATGGAAAAATTGAAGCGATTGTTATACTGTTGGAAGGTTGATACAAATGACGCACGAGAAGAGGACCCCTAGAGAGTACATATCAACGAAATCAAGGGAGAGTGAAAAATTCAAGGAAATGCCTCCAGTAGTACTACACCAGACTATACACATCCATTGAAAACAAAGAAACAAAATATTGGCACAAAAGAAGCACCTAAGGTGGCCATAATTGGTGATTACCAGGATGTACATTGGAGGATGTATACTACATATCATTGAATAAAATTACAAATAGGTATAGATTCCCACTATCAAGGATGGATAGATTACGTGATACAAGGTAATTCACCAAGATAACTTCGAAGAGTAGATATCACCATATCATGATCTGAAAAGGAAATGAGTGAGACTACATTCAAAACCAAAGACAATGTGTATGAGTTTTTGGCTATGCCATTTACATTGACCAATGCATTGAGTCCTTTCATGGGACTAATGATAGAGGTGTCATGATCATACATTAATAAAAGTTGTGGTACTTTATTTGGATGACATTCTAATTTATAGTAGTAGTAAGGGGAAACACTTAGAACACATGAGCCTGGTGTTTTAAACACCAAGAAAGGATATCATTGAGCAATTGGATTTTGTTCAATTTCTGGGCATTTTATGAGCAGGTTTAGATTCAACTGCTGAATCCTTACTGTCCTTACACAGATCCTTGATCATAAGTCACAGTATGCTCTGCTTGACCTCGATGTTAGAAATATGGGATATGCTTTTTCTCCCTGAACATGTGCTAAATATAGAACAAAAAGACAATATTTATACTGCTGTTGGCAATTCTTGTTGTATTTGGAGTGAAACCAGGCTCACAAACAATGATTTTTTATTGGTTTGCATGCTAAACAATCACAGGGAACAGATCCATCATGATCTCATGTGAACGCCCTTTCAAAATGCTGCCATAGAGTATGCCTTAGTGTTGATGTGTGAATCCTACCTGTTGTGCTAGTCACATCATATTGTCATAATAGTTTGCTACCAACAACTTCCTTCTTATATTCGATGCCCACAAAATTGTTTACTTCTACCTCCCTGTCATGCTATAGGATACTCTGTAAAGAGTGATATACTTCCAATGCACCTGTCTTCATCAGATATGGAAATACACACTTTCATTGCTGTTAACATTCTGAAGCATTGTTTCTTCATCCACCACAAGCATATAAGTCCTTCCTTGATGGATGATTGAGGTCACATCCAACTGCAAATTTAATCAAACTCCATCTTCTTAAAAGGAGTTATTTTATGTCATATAGGAAACTAATGATTTGATCTAGAATAAATATATATTAAAATATTTCAAACCGACTAGAATTATGTAAATATCAAGATATTTATCTTCCATATTGTTGTTATGGTAGCAAAAAGGATGCAGATCTGAATCATATGCTTTTGCCTCCAACATACTACCATCTTACTAGTTCTAAAACCTACAAATAAGCTAGGAAGATATGATATTTATGCCACTTTGATTAAGTCTTCAAGAAGACTGAGAAGACATCATGCTAGCATATTTTCTCCTCAAAACATGTTGTCATACCTATTTTCCTACTCCATTGTGATTCCAATTTTCAGCAAATATCAACAAAAAGTACTCCAGCAGTAGCTACACTTCCCAAGAAGGTAAATTCTAACACCTTCTTCAACCTATGTGCAGACCCAAAAAACTGTAGCAATCCCTTGGATTCAATTTGCATTTATTATTCTGCCTCAATCTAGTGCTTGTATCAATCAACACTCCTTCATGCTGGTTATGGATGAGCCTCAAAGAATGACAGGATGCCTAGTGAAACCCTCACTCTATTTATATTACGACGGGTTGGGGACGACAATATATATATTATGCACAATGCTTACACTTGTCATTTCTGAAAAATCCCTAATAATTAAAAAAGGGCCTAGTGACATTCCATTATTGACTGCTAGACATGAGAAAAATGCAGTTTAACTTTAGAAAAATTAAGTGAGAACTGTCTTTATAACATTTTTCTTCCTCATATTTCTTGTTAATGATAATTGTGTTAAAACATATAATACATTCCCTTCTCAATAGGTTTTGCATATTTTTACAGTGGTGTTGAAAACCACTATAAAACACTTTGGTTCTATAAAGAGATTAGATTCATATTTCAGATTAAGAAGGTGATTGAATAAAGATTTATTCAAACATTTAGTACCCAATCCAAGTCACTACTGTCTGATTGTTTTCACAATGCTCAAGGTTGGGATGGTGGCAGCACTAGACTTGAATGACTCCCAGAAACCCATGTACAATATGTAAAAACTAAGATGACCAGAAAAATGAGAAGAACAAGAGAAAAACAGGGATGGCTCATGTAGATGGTGAGACAAAGAAGCATAATTTATCTTCTTCAAAAAGAGCTTGGGGTGTTGTGAACACTGTCATTAGATGTGGCTTTGATCCTGAAAACAAAAGAGTTTATTATACATTACACGACAAACAAGTTTACTCTATGACGTGCAAAGTAGATGAGTTTAGTAATCATTTGTACCCAATGTGTGTCTGAGGAAGAATTTGGAGTGGCGGTTTCTTTTATCTGGAATTTTGGGATGCTTGGATGAGAGATATTCTCAAGATCGTTAAAACAAATGGGCAGGCATATTCCCATAGCATTGATATTTCTGCAAGTCGAGAAACACATCAAAGTACATACCAGACAAGGATTTTCAGGAATACCATCTGCATGGAAAAAACACAATATTCATTTTGCATGATAGCAGGGCACTAACAAAAACTCGATGGTGGAAAGATGATGTCTGGAAGTGGACTTGTATCTGTGGATTTCATGTTGAAGAATTCTTAGTTTTTGGCTATTTAGTAAATGCCTCAAAGGCATATTTATAAGCTGGAATCATTGCAGTGATAAGGGTTATAATAGTTATTTCTTTGTTTCTTATATCATGTTGAGAGATGCATAGCAGAGCTTCAGGACAAAGTTTCCCCATTTGATTCAAAAACTGCAATCGCTTTGTCCCAGAAACAAAAGGACTATCCCTTTTAAAAACAACTAGTGATGATGGTGAGAGTATCTTCTTTGCAGAAAGAACATGTGACCTGTTTTATCAAGGGTGGTGCCAATGATTAAGGCAAGGTTCAGGGAGCTCCTAGGAGAGGTGTAGTCCAAGCATTTATAAATCAAGGACAATCCATTGACAATGTAGACTCAAAATGTCAATGGAGTTTATCTACAGAAAAAACATGTGGCTATAGTGCAACTCTTCAGGTTGAGTTGAAATACCTTCATGATTATGTTGGGATCAATACAATCATAGGTTTAATAGCAGATGGAAAAGTTGATGCCCTTATCCAGCATGAATGGAGTCCAAAGTATTTGATATCCATTGGGGAAATAACCTTTGCAACTAAGTGAATCTAAATAAGCTTGATGCAAAATATGATTATACAGTGGCACAGTATTGTAATGGAGCAATGTTTGCAACATTTAAACAAGTTGTTTTGTGCATTTTATATAAAATTGTGAAAAAAGCTTCCTACAGGATCTAAATCTTTATCTGGATGTGAAAAAAGATTCATCATTACTATTAGGATCTGAATCACATAAGAGAAACTTCATATGGTCATGATACAGGTAGAGAGCTTTCACCATGGTTGGTAGAGAGCTTTCACTATGGCTAGATCATACATGCAGAGACTAGTAATATGATAAACACTAATGGGATTCATAGGGTAAGATGTGATGTGGAATAAATACTGGTACTTGTTTACCTTATGTTAACTAAGAGAAAGTGTTCATCTTTAATGCACTCTAACAATTGATTAGCTTCTACATAGTAATCCCATATCAACCATTCAACAGAGCCAATAATCATGGTAAACTAGCAATCCTAGAATATGTGCTTCACCGTTTCACAACAATCACAGACAAGGCACAACCCAAATGATCCTGAAAATAGAAGAACCTAGAACAAGTGCACAAAATACCCACATGTTGTGTTGTCTACAACTTGTGATGCAACAAGATCTACCAAGGAGAAGGTATATATGGTAGCATGGATCCATTTATTCACTACACACATTTTTAGCTATATTATATTTAAAAAGAAATAAACATATCTAAATTAAAATAACTAGAATTGATGGCTATATAAACTTATATGCTGAAAGGAGCAATCACACTTGATCTGATGAACTGGTCAACAATACAGTTGGAATGGTTGGCCCTGTGTGTTTCTTTTCAGCTGTATGGCCCTCTGTTAGTCTTGAGCTTCCCTCAATCGACGAAGAAATATCTTAAAGTACCTGCCAAAATCATTCAACCTCCATAAATATATAAAAATCAATACAAGTAATATTTGTAGTGCATTATTTACTCTAAGATACATTTTTACGAGAGTGTCAGAACATAACTGAATGAGCTCCTCTTGGTTTCGAGAATAATTTATTGGAGCCATGCGTCTAATATTTGATCAAATTGCCTCCCTTGATTTGAAGTAGCAAAAACGAAGTCAACATTGACTTTGTTGTTTCTCTGTTGGATCGAGGGAGGTTTGTTGGACAACTGAGAGGAGGGGGTGAATCAATTGTTACTCTCCTTAAACAATTATATCCATTTTTAAATTCATTACAAAACTCTCAATGATGATCACAATAATGCAGGGAAGTAAACAATAGAACATTCAACATCATTCAGACACATGAAATACACAGAGACAAATATTTCCCGAGGAAACCCATAAAGGGTAAAAACCTCTTCTTCTTTATATGATAAGTAATCTTTACATTCTGTACATTATCATAATTATGAGCTCCAACTCATTGTGAGGCTACAACCTCTGTTTTGCAAGCTTCGACTTGCTGAGAGCACCAACTCTCTGTTTTCTCTAGAACCTATTAGAAGGAAGCACCTACTCCCTAAGTGTTCCAACACCAACTTCCAGTCACACAGGCACCAACCTGTATAGTAGAGAACAACAGTTCTCCCTTGCACCTCCCAACCACCCTGAAATATAAAACTTTTCTTTGTCTGAATTTATTATAGTGATTCAATAGTTGTCATTGGCTTACCATGCTTATCACTGTTTTGCTATGCTGCTATGCTCTACTTGCATGAATGTCTTCCTATTTGCATCCTCTTTGGATTTATGATCTTCTCCTCTGTCTTAGCATGCACACCTCGGCTTTCTCTTCTTCTCACAGATATGCATCTCTATTCTTTTTATTCTTATATGCTTCAGCTCCTACACCTCATGCTTCTACACACATGCATCACTCACAACAACAATGATTCTTCTCTGTTCTACGTTTTCTTTTATACACGTTGTGCATCTTCTTTATCCCAGCACACAATGCTTCTACATGCTCATCCATAACCACCGTTCTCCCTCCTCAGATATTCGCTGCAACACGTCACTTCCACAACTTCACTTCCTCGAGCCTCAACACCCTCTCTCTGTTCTGCATGTTCTCTGTGTGTCCAAACCTCTACCTGATCATCATTACCATTCTTCAACTTCTTTGGCCATTATCCCCATGCGATCATCATCACTAAGCGTTATGCTGAGATTCCTTATCCTTTGTTGATTGTAATAGTCTTCGACCCACTTCCTTCTGTCAGTAGACTCTATGATGAGTCTTTAATCCACTGGCAGATGTCTCGAGATTCTTCGTCATATCTGTCTGTTATCACCTGATCATGTATTTCACAAAATGCACATTTCGTTAAATAACGGGCTGATCTAGAAGGCTAGTATTCGTACGATGAGATCAATGGTCGAGATTCAATTCTGGACCCCCCTTGTCGTTCCGCCTTTAACGTGGCAGGGGGGTCCGAAATGGAGCGCGCATGTTTGGACAGTCATGATTTAAGATCCTAGATGTGCAGCCGAGGTTCAATTTCGGACCCCCTCCACCTTTCTGTTTTTAACGGGTGGGGGGGGGGGTCTGGAATGGAGTGGTTTTGTATGGGCCCCTACACAAACCTCTTACTGCTTCCTCCATTTACCACCTTTGCCTTCTTGTGTCAGGGGTCTTCCACCCAGTCTCTCTCCTTTCCCTGTCACATCACGACACCACATCCTGTGACCACTCGTCGACATGGCATGAACCGTGTGGCTACCATGTTCACCTCCTGGATCTGAGGGCCTGGATTCATCCTTGATCCAACAACTAGGATTATATCATGACTTCGCATATCACAAGTTCAAGGAGTTAGAGCACATGACGTGTCTTGAAACTCCAAGTCGCGATTCTCGATATGGCGATATTCCACTCGCCACATGTCCTGTTTATCCAACGCTCTATAACCTACCTCGATCCAATGGTGCAGGTCATTTCAAGATATCACATATCGCGATTTCAAGGAGTTGGAGAACCTCCTATTTTTGGATTTCCCGATGTGTGAAACGTCGATATTCGACTCTCATCGTAATCGCTTGCCATGTGTCCTGTGCATCCAAAGCTCCATAGCCTACCTCAATCCAATGGTCCATATCATTTTGTCATTTCATGTTTCGTGAGTTGGAAGGGTAGAGAAATTCGTGCCTTTGACCTTTTAGTCAGCGAAATGCCAATCGCTCACCATGTGTCCTCTGGCTTCAACGGCATGGATCATTTCACAATATCGCATATCGCGAGTTCGAGAGGTTAAAGCACCTCTTTTATTTGACTTTCCAGTCAGTGAAATGTCGATTTGTGACCACGTGTCCTGCCCGAAGATGGACGATCCTCCTGCTTTCAGTATTTTGTAAACCCGCTTATCCTTGCACTTAAAAGAATGTGCAGGTTCTCCCGGATCCAATGATGGTCGGACCCCGTGCTCGGATCTAATGCTCAAGATTCGTCCTCCATCTATGCGCTCCTCTGGTCTGGACTTACGATGTCTTCCAATCCTATTTTCCATCACTGTTCTGGCCATTGTTGTTCTTTCCATCAATGACAAGCTCACTCCCACCTGTAAACCTGCCAACAATCTCCCCCTTTGGCATTGATGGCAACCCTGAATGGCTGCGCTAATATGTGTGGACCTCCAGCTACAACATCCGGTCTGGACCACTCCTTTTCTCCCCCTTTGGCATCAATTTCAAAGAAAACATGCTCCCCCTAAGCTGTTGCAGTACTCGTCGGAGGTATCAAATATTCAACCAACACATACTCCCCCTAACAGTATGGACTCTCTTAGGTGTGAGATTGGATGACACCCAGCTTTTGACGGAGATATTCAAATGGTGTTTTGGCTAGGGGTTTAGTAAAGATATCTGCAATTTGTTCTGTGGTTGGAATGTAATGAACCTGAACCATCTGATTGGTGACCTGCTCTCTCAGAAAATGGTATTTTATGGGAATATGCTTTGTCTTGGAGTGAAGTACAGGATTCTTGGACACACTTATGGCACTAGTGTTATCACAATGAATTGGGATCGATGCAATATATTTGACCTCCAATTCTGCAAGTGTTTGAATCATCCATAATACCTGAGTGCAACAAGTAGCCACAACAATGTATTCTACCTCTGTAGTTGATAAAGAAATGGAACCTTGCTTTTTGCTCAACCACACTACTAGAGAATCTCCTAAGAAGAATGCACCTCCACTCGTGCTTTTCCTTTCATCCATGCAGTTATCCCAATCAACATCTAAGTAGATTGATAATTGAAAATTCTGATTCTTAGGATACCATAGTCCATAGTTCATTGTTTCTTTCAAATATTTGAATATCCTTTTGACAGCTAGCAAATGACTTTGTTTAGGTGCAGACTGATATCTTCCTACCATTCCAACAACATGCATTATGTCTGGACGAGCTGTTGTGATGTACAACATGTTGTCTATCATTGACCTATATGAACTTTGATCAACATTAGGTGAGTCATCATCCTTTCTTTATTTGCATCCAATAACCATAGGTGTGCCCACAGGTTTAGAATATTCCATTTGAAACCTTTTCAACATTTCTCTTAGATATTTTTCTTGAGAAATGAACATTCCTTCAGACCTTTGAGTAATTTGCAGACTTAGAAAAAATTATAGTTCACCTATCATAGACATTTCAAACTCAAAATCCATGGCAGAAGCAAACCATTGTACCAATGAGTCCTTATTACATCCGAAGATGATGTCATCTACATAGACCAACATGATGAGAAAATCATTACTATCTATTTTGATATATAGATTGTTGTCAATTGTTCCTCTCTTGAACCCTTTGTCTTGGAGATACGTATCCAGTCTATGATACCAGGCACGAGGGGCTTGCTTTAACGCATATAAAGCCTTCTTCATCTTCCAGACAAGGTCAATATTATTTGATAGTTTGAAACCCTTGGGTTGTTCCATATAGACTTCTTCTTTTAAATCTCCATTTAGAAATGCTGACTTGACATCCATTTGATAGACTTTAAACCTTTTATGACAAACATAAGCAAGAAATATTCTAATCGCTTCTAGTCTTGCTACTGGTGCAAATGTTTCACCAAAATCTAGTCCTTCTATTTGAGCATAGCCCTTACAGACCAATCTTGCTTTGTTCCTGACAACTTGTCCCTTCTCATTCATTTTGTTCTTAAAGATCCATTTGGAACTAATGATATTTTTACCTTATGGTCTAGGAACCATCTCCCACGTATTATTTTTCTCAATCTGATCAAGTTCATCATTCATGGATTTAACCCAATAGTCATGTTTTCTAGCTTCATTAAAATTCTTGGGTTCTAGCATGGATATGAAGGCTATATGTGATTGTTCGATGTTTTTTATTATCTTTCTCTTGGTTTTTACACCTTTGTCTTTTTCACCAATTATTTGACTTGCAGGATGATTCTTTTGAGTGATTCTGGAGGAGGAATTTGATGTTGTCTGCTAATTTGAGTCTGTCTGAATATTTTCATCTTCATTTGGCTCAAAGTCTTCTTGTTCTGATTCTTGGACTTGTTCAGCTTCAACTTCATCTATATCCTTTGTTGTTGATTCAATATTGTTACCCTCTCTTACGAGGATTCCTTCATCAACTTTTATGTCAATATAGTCAAACAATCTATGCAGTCTCTTATTATAACATCTGTATCATTTACTGTTTGTAGCATACCCTAAGAAGATACCTTCATCAACCCTATGATCATACTTTCCAAGGTTCTCATCATTATTCTTTATGTAACAATTACTCCCAAAGACTTTGAAGTGTTTGATTGAAGCAGGTCTCCCATACCATAGTTCATAAGGTGTCTTGTTGGTGTGTGGTCTGAGGTGGGCTTTGTTAAGAACATGGAATGATGTATGTATTGCTTCTACCCAGTAGGTTTGACCAATGTTCTTCTCATTCATCATTGACCTGGACATTTGCTGCACTGTTCTGTTTTGCCTCTCAAATACTCCATTTTGTTGTGGAGTTCTTGGGATTGTGTATTCTCTCTTGATCCCATGTTTATCACAGAATTCCTTGAACTCACTTGACATAAATTCGCCTCCTCTATCTGATCTTACTGTCTTTAATCTCTTGCCTTTTTGATTCTCAGTTAAAGCCTTAAATATTTTAAATTTCTCAAATGATTCAGCTTTCTCTTTGAGAAAGGAAACCCATGTGAGTCTGGAGTAATAATCAATGATCAACATGAAGTAGTTTTCTTTCCCTGTGAATTCCTGTCTTGATGGTCCACACAAACCCATATGAACTAGTTGGAGTGGTTTCTCTATTGAAGTAGAGCTCTTGGATTTAAACTGTGTTGGTTAGCTTTCCTACTTGGCATGTTTTACACACAGAATCTTGTGGCTTTGATATTCTTGGAAGATCTTTTACTGCCTCAAGATTTGTGATCTTGATTAAATGATCAAAGTTTAGATGTCCAAGTCTCTTATGTCACAACCATCTCTCATCATGTTTTCTTAGATGACACTCTTCTCTATCTTCTTTCAGCACATATACATTATTTTATGTCCTTATTCCTTTAGCCACCACTTGTCCTGAGTTTACAGACTTTATCTTGCAGTCCTTGGAAGTGAACACCACTTCACATCCTCTTTCACACATTTGACTTACACTGAGCATATTATGTTTCAGCCCATCTACAAGCAAAACATCTTGGGATTTTCCTCTTCCATTACTTAAACTCACCATCCCTCTACCGTTGATTTTACCTAGAGCATCATTTCCAAAGGTTACATTTCCTGATTTACTTTCACTTAGAGATAGAAACTTACCTTTGTCTCTCGTCATATGTTTGGAGCATCCACTGTCTACATACCAAGGGTTCTTTTGTCTTTGAGCTGATAACACTAATCCAAACTTGTCACTTTCTTTCTTCTTCCAACCCTTGACATTTTTAGCAGAAGGATTCAAATCTGGTTCATAGTTCTTTAAGCGACAATTAGCAGCTTTATGTCCATAATTATGACAGATGTAACATTCTAGTTCGTTGAATAAGGGATCATAACAATTGTTATGCTTAACCTGTGTCATTGTCCCATACATCAAGTGATTTGTAGTCTATGATGGTTTGTTACTTGGCTATCTCATTCTTTGTTGTGGAAGATATCTATACCTTGAATGTCTTGATTGCTCATATCTCAATTTTAAAGAACAGTTTACAGCTTATGACCAAAGTTAGAACAGAAAAAACAATATCCATAAAAAAAACCTTGGTACCTGGAAAATGGTTGTCTTCTTTGAGAAGGTCGATTTCTTCCATGCTGATGATTTCTTTGAACATAGAGTACATTATTTCTTTGATCTATAGTTTCAGTTTTGGTACTTCTTTCATTACTCCTCCTGGGCTGTTGATTATCTTCTTTTGTTTATGTAGGTTTTTTGTTGTCATAGATGGTAGATTTGACAAACTTGATAGGTGCATTGTTACTTGGCTAACCACTACTTGATCCCTCTTCATAATCCATACCTGTTTTCATCTTTGGGTTCCTTTGTTGATTCAGAATGGTGGCCAATCTTTATGAAGCTTTGATACTTGACAGATTTTGATGATGCAAGGCTTGAAACTTCTCCAACTCTTTCCTAGTTTTCACTACTTCTTCCTCCACAGCTTCACATCTTACCTTCTTTTCTGATAACTATTGTTTCAGAATGTCTTCGATTTTTTTTGCCTCTTCTAATTCCACTTTTAGTAGGGCAAAGTCTTCATCAGGCTCTTTACTGCCTTTCTTGAACTGTATCAGCAATTGTTTTTGATTTCTCGTCTTAATTCCGAGTCTGTCAAACTCTTCTAGTGCACTGATCAGTTCTCCTTCTAGGTCAACCACAACTTCTTCATCGTCAACATTACTTTCTGAGTCCTTCTGAAGTGTTACCATCGTTTACCCATAAAATTTTCTTTTTGCCAAATCTCTTGGGTTTGAACTTCTTTTCACCTTCAGAGTTCTGATCCTATTTCTTGTGTGGACATTTATTTGCAAAATGACCTATCTTACCACAGTTGAAACATTTGAAGGGAAGCTTACCTTGGTACTTGCCTGATCCTTTCTTTAGTCTTCTCACGAATTTTTCTTCAATTTCATTTGGCTCACAATATTCATTCTTATATGCCTTAAATGATGCTTCTCTTGAGGTGGTTTTGTCTTTAACTATCCTAATTTCATATGCAGACAACGTTCCTAGAAGTTGATCAAAAGACAAACCTTTTATATCATTGAGTTCTTCTATAGATGAGACCTTTGGGTTGAACCTATCTAGTAGAGATCTCAGTGTTTTCTTAACAAAAGAGGGTTCCTCAATTTTTTCACCCAGTGCTTTCATTGCATTTTCTAGTTCTTCAACTCTCAGGAAGTACTTCCCAATAGTTTCATCTTATTTCATCTACAGTTGTTCAAACTGTACTCTATAGGTTTGAAGCTTGGTAGCTTTTACCTTCTCATTACCTTCATAACTGTTAATGAGTTTGTCCCACATGTCTTTGGTAGTTTCTAAATGCATAAATTTTAAAAATTTTGCTTCTACAAGCCCACTCAGGATAACATTCATAGCCTTAGTATTGAAGCTGAACTCTAGCTTGTCATCCTTATTAGCTAGTACAACTGGCTTTATATAACCAGTCTCTACCACATCCCAAACATCTGCACCTAAATCCATTATGTAGGTTCTCATTCTAACTTTCCAGAAGGAAAAGTTTGTTCCATTGAACAGAGGGACCTTATTGGTTGAAGTTCCTTCATGGATTGACATGTTTAATCTCTAGGATCTACCCTTAGATAAAAGGGGTCGGCTCTGATACCAATTGTTGGACAGCTGAGAGGGGGGGGGGGTGAATCAGTTGTTACTGTGCTTAAACAATTATATCCATTTTTAAATTCATTACAGAACTCTCAATTATGATCACAATAATGCAGGGAAGTAAACAATAGAACATTCAACATCATTCACACACATGAAATACAAAGAGACAGATATTTCCCGAGAAAAACCATAAAGGGTAAAAACCTCTTCTTCTTTATATGATAAGTAATCTTTACATTCTGTACATTCATACTTATGAGCTCCAACTCATTGTGAGGCTACAACCTCTGTTTTGCAAACTTTGACTTGCTGAGAGCACCAACTCTCTATTTTCTCTAGCACCTACTCCCTAAGTGTTCCAACACCAACTGGATGGAAGCACCAACTTCCAGTCACACAGGCACCAACCTGTATAGTAGAGAACAACAATTCTCCCTTGCACCTCCCAACCACCCTAAAATATAAAAATTTTCTTTCTCTGAATTTATTACAATGATTCAATAGTTGTCATTGGCTTACCAGGCTTATCACTGTTCTACTATGCTGCTATGCTTTGCCTGCATGAATGTCTTCCTGTTTGCATCCTCTTCAGCTTTCTGATCTTCTCCTCTGTCTCAACATGCACACCTCGGCTTTCTCTTCTTCTCACAGATATGCATCTCTGTTCTTTTTCTTCTTCTATGCTTTAGCTCCTACACCTCATGCTTCTACATGCACACATCACTCACAACAACAACGATTCTTCTATGTTCTGTGTTTTCTTTTATACACGCTGTGCATATTCTTTATCCCAGCATGAAATGCTTCTGCAAGCTCATCCATAACCATCGTTCTCCCTCCTCGGATATTCGTTGCAACTCATCACTTTCACAACTTCACTTCCTCGAGCCTCAACACCCTCTCTCTGTTCTGCATGTTCTCTATGTGCCCAAACCTCTACTGATCATCATCACCATTCTTCAGCTTCTCTAGCAGTTATCCCCATACGATCATCATCACTAGGATTTATGCTGAGATTCCTTAGCCTTTGTTGACTGTAATAGTCTTCGACCCACTTCCATCTGTCAATCGACTCTATGATGAGTCTTCAATCCACTGGAAGATGTCTCAATATTCTTTTTCATCTCTGTCTGTTATCACCTAATCATGTATTTTGATCTAGAAGGCCAATATTCATGCGATGAGATCAACGATCGAGATTCAATTCCGAACCCCCCTTGTTATTCTTCCTTTAACATGGGGGGGGGGGGGGGNACATGGGGGGGGGGGGGGTCTGGAATGGAGCACGCATGTTTGGGCGATCATGATTTAAGAGCCTAGATATGCTATTGAGTTTCAATTCCAGACCCCCTCCACCTTTCTGTCTTTAATGGGAGGGGGGGTCTGAAATGGAGTGGTTTTGTATGGGCCCCTCCACAAACCTCTTACTGCTTCCTCATTTTACCACCTTCGCCTGCTTGTGTCAGGTGTCTTCCACCCAGTCTCTCTCCTTCCCCTGTCACATCACGACACCATAGCCTGTGACCACTCACCGACATGGCATGAACTGTGTGGCTGCCACATTCACCTTCTGGATTTGATGGCCTAGATTTGTCCTTGATCCAACGACTAGGATTATATCGTGACTTCGCATATCGCGAGTTCAAGGAGTTAGAGCACACGATGTGTCTCGACACTCCAAGTCACGATCCCCGATATGGCGATATTCCACTCGCCACATGTCCTGTTCATCCAACGCTCCATAACCTACCTCGATCCAATGGTCCAGATCATTTCGGGATATCGCATATTGTGATTTCAAGGAGTTAGAGAACCTCCTGTCTTTGGATTTCTTGATGTGCGAAACACCAATATTCCATTCTCATTGTAAACGCTTGCCATGTGTCCTGTGCATCCAACGCTCCATAGCCTATCTCGATCCAATGGTCCATATCATCTCGTCATTTCATGTTTCATGAGTTGGAAGGGTAGAGCACTTCGTGCCTTTGACCTTTCAGTCAACGAAATGCCAATCACTCACCATGTGTCCTCTAGCTTCAACGGCCTAGATCATTTCGCAATCTTGCATATCACGAGTTTGAGAGGTTAAAGCACCTCTTTTATTTGACTTTTGAGTCAACGAAAAACTGATTTGTGACCACGTGTCCTGCCCGAAGTTGGACGGTCCTCCTGCTTTCAAGATTTTGTAAACCCACTTCTCCTTGCACTTAAAAGAACATACAGGTTCTCCCAGATCCAACGATGGTCGGACCCCGCGCTAAGATCTAACGCTCGATATCTGTCCTCCATCTGTGTGCTCCTCCTGTCTGGACTTATAATGTCTTCCGAGCTTGTTTTCCATCACTGTTCTGGCCATCACTGTTCTTTCCATCAATGACAAGCTCACTCCCAATTGTAAACCTGCCAACAAGGTTTGCTCCAAGATTAAACGACTCCAATAAATTATTCTCCACTGAACAAGGCCAACCACGTGAAGGCGGAAGCTCTTATGGCCCCTCCCCCCCCTCACATCACTCTCAATTCCCCAATACCCAACATATAAACCTATTGAAATATTTATAGCAAAAACAAACATATTAAAATATTCATGTACATCATCATTTAGTACTTTTAGCTGGCCTCTTCTTCTTAGCGCTATAGTTCCTAATCATTTCATCAATATCTACGTCTTCATTCTCCGGGTGCTCTTCAAAGTCTAATTTTGATTGCATCCTATCACGCAGAGCACGCCTAATCATGGGGTACTCATGGTGTAATGGAGGCCGCTGTGATGAGGCATCACCTACAAAAGAAAAAAATACAAAATTTAAATGGCCAGTTTTTAAATATCATTGAACTAGTTCAGTAATATTAAAAAAAATACCTACAATGTAATTATTTACCTAGTACACTGGTCGACACTATTGGAATGGTTTCCCCCATGTGCTCCTCTTCAACTGTATGATCCTCAAGTACAACATTCTCTACCATTGAGACCACAAACTTTATAAGGATAATCATAAATGTATAAGTAAAAAAAAAATAGAAGTACAAAATGTATAACTACGAAATTATTAAGTGTATGATTAAAATATAGTCATATTACCGTCATGTTCCAGTTCGGTCGTAGCACCATCGTGCGACTATGCCTCCGTGGAAAATTGGGACTGAATGGGATCAAAACCATCTTTTGGTTGCAAACTACTATCAACACACTGCTCTGCAATAGTACTAGTGCGTTCATTGACAGTGTTGCTCCCTTGATTAAAACAAAGTTGTAAATATTAATAGCATCCAACATGACTGTATTCTATTAATAATAAAGGTTAATGTGGATTGAATTTTATTTACCTTATCCTGCAAAGTGGTTCTTGGTATCTGCCCCAAGATTTTTCGGTGTTCAACAACCGCTTTATAGCCATACTTGTAACCAAGCTTGAGGTCTTCCTCCATGGTTTCAGTACCAAACTCGTCACCCTACAATGCATAAGAGTATGTATTTTTTATGTTATTCGCTGCAATTACCTAAAAGTTTTATGACGATACAAATAAGATATTTAGGTACTTACAATTCATAACTGCAACTTCAAGTAGCCGCCCTGGCCTAGCTTATGCTGGCCACATTTGGCAAGCCTTGCTTTTGTGGCCTTTGATGTGTCAATCAATCTATCATCAAAAGTTTCAAGTATGTTAATATATACCATAGTTTTATTTACATCTAAAAAAATTTGATACCATAGTTTAGATAGTGTAAAAGTTAAAAATCAAGCTTTCATAATTGATCTTATGAAAAAAAATAAAACAACTTGAAATTATGGTTATTACATTATATGTCTTAAGCCTTGTCATAACTTCTTTGATCATTTCTTCAACCTCAGGAGTTTGATATAGAATAATACCAAGTGAGCTAGTTCCTTGTTTCCTTTATTGATGTTTTTCCTTATTAAAATCATAGGGTCAGAGGATTCATACAAATCCCTTTCACCGAGCGAATCATCATCAACATCATGTACCGCCGATTACATATTCGACAAAATAAATGATAATTTAGTTATGTAAACAAATAAAATAATTAATCACCATAGAAATAAAATGCACATTAAATGCAATTCAAAAGTTGTCGTTCATTTACCTATTCTGAGGCCAATATTGATTTACCATGATCATCCTGCCACATTACAGTAAAATTAGAACCGTGATCATTATCACGAGAAATAAATTCAAATGTATGAGAAATTCAAATGTTGATAACAAAAATAGAACATAATGAAAATCATAAAATATGAGAGTCATTGCTTACAGGTTGGGTAAATTAGTATATGTCCCGCGCTCATAATAGAAACATTTGTATCTATTCGATTCAAATTGTAATCAATCAATATCTCTTCCCCTACAACTATTGATTTTATTGCACATACGAATACATGGTTTTCTTCACACCCCTCAAATACGCAATTGGGTCGCTTATTTGTGGTCACGGGTCGTGTACTGTTTATAAACCCTGCAATATTCCCCGTTTCTTTTGGCCTTCCGTCAATGTAGATAGTTTCTCCTTTATTTTGATCATTGTCTTTTAGTTGTATATAATTTGCAGCCAAGCCATATCTTCGCATACTTTTTTTATATTGGACTATTCATATCCAATCTTTGTAGATATAAGAGGGTTCGATGTAGTCCATCAATTCAGTTAATCTGTTGTAACAGACCTTTATGCCATCCATGGAAAATATCCCCAAACCATGTAATGACAATGGAGAAATCCAGTATATCCTTTCGTTTACACAAAAATCAGTGTTTATTTCAAGAATATCCTTGGGTACCCATTGTTTCACTATATGTTTGTACCTCAAGGGCACCTCGATGTCGTCTATGCTCTCATGATCATAAGAACATGATCCCCCTTTAACAAGAGAAAAATCCATGCGTTTATGGAATTTTCTTCTGATCTTCTCACCTTTAGTTGATCTCCGCCTGTTAGACCTACTAGATGTCTCACTTTCTTCTATTCTACCTGAACTTCCCTCACTCAATGAAGATAGATTTGACAAATACCTATTTTCTTGTACGTCCTATAAAATCATTAATGACAGAAATAGTCAATCAATCAAGATGTAACACTAGTTCATTACTAGTATCCTATTAGTATCACAATAATCTCATAATGATTACCATAATGTTACTCTTTCTAGTATCCTATTATGTTGGGATTTTTTCTCATGTAACTTTACCCTAAGAGTTTTTGGACAATTTAAAGACAACCCAAATAATGGTATTTTCGAAAAAAAATGAACAAGAAAGGTGGAACTTTAACTCAACGAAAACACTACCCTCGTCGGAAATATGAACCCAAGGAGAAGAAACGGTAGAAAGGTAAAGGTGGCCTATACATGTCAAAAGGGAGAGAGAAATTGAGAGTAAATTACATTGTTAAGTAACAAATACAAGATTTGTTATTGATTCGTATCTTCACAACTCCCAAGGTATCTTCACAACACCTGAGTTCCTTCACAACTCTCGATGCAATCTTACAACTCTCGAGGCATTGGTCAGAATGGCATAGGCAGTTTGGGGGTATTCTTCATGCACATGGACCTCTCATTCCATGCCATGTTACAAATATTGGAGTGGCAACTATTAACCCATGCCTCTATTAACCCACAAGACTAGAAATCATGATATTTTATAGACATTCTCCCAAATTCATGTAGAGAGGTAGAAGAAATAAGGATCTACTTACAATCTACAGATTACATAGCCACTAATTCCATTGATTGACCAATTGTTGGTTTATCACCTATATTCAATGAATACAACACGAAGAGAATATTTTCTATGGTCTTCTATTGTAATATTTTGAATAAATTTATATATTTAGATCATAATTAGTTATTTAGAAATTATTCAGGAAGGCCATTTCTAGAAAAGATGTAGACAACCTTCAAGTTGGGGCAGAATCATATATTCTTATATAGGAAACAAGTTATCTATGGGTGATTTTTGGCTTTGGGATGTACTAATATTAGTGTCCATGCATCTTGATTCATAATGCAATATATCATGCATTTTCAAAAATTAAAGTTTAAATTTTTTGTTAGAGTAAAAATCTTGGATCCTTGCCTTGGATTCCCTTCTGTCCACCATTACTTAATGATTTCATTAATATTTGGATGTGATATACACATATTTTCAAACTTAAAGAAGTCCTTTGTAACCCATTTTGAGTAGTATATAATGATTTCAATAATTCTTCATATTCTAGCTTTTCTTTTTGAGGTTGCTTGGGGTGGTTCTGGGCTCCAATTTCTTTTGTCTATCTTTCCAGCCATGGGAAAATAGTGTAGAATGTGAGGTTGCAAAGTAGGTATATTCTACCACCTTCTTACCATGCCTTAAACTCTTTCTCATGCATTTAATCTCTAATTTTATGAAATATTGGCAAGAGTGCACCATTGAGACCACTTTGAGATTAAATGCTAATGGAATAACCAAACAACCAACCTAAAAAATAACCAAACAATAGGGGATCAAATTTTGTTTTGTTTTCATCCAAGCTTATAGTTGATATGGTGGAATCGATAAAAAATTTAGTGCCTCTATCTTGAGAGAGAAGCATATGTTAGCCCTGTAGTCTAGAGTGTTATGAGCTAGGGGAATTTTATGAGCGAAAAGAAGAGGAAAATTGTGAAGGGATACATCAAGCCTCTCTTGCCAACCACTGAGCATGAAATTATTGAACCCAACAGGATAGATAGGTAGGGGGAGTTATGTCGATATTCACAAGTGAAAGTAGGAGAATTGAATGAAACCAAAGAGAAACCCAATCTTGCAATAGCATAGTGACAACTTCTGACAAGTCCACAATACACTATAAAGAGAGAAAAATACCCAAGCACAAGTGCTCCACATAAGAGATACACAAATGCTCATAAAATAATGAAATTCCAATCACAAAATAATGTCAAATATATAAGTGACATTAGGCATAAAACACTTAAGAGAGATCAAGAATATCACAAGGCGATGATGTACAAATGAGAGTTGTGGTGTATTTATACACAACTCAAGTAGGTTGCTACCCCCTATGAGGGGTTGATGAGCCTATGTGTACACGTTTGACTAGGTTGGCCTTAACCAATCCATAGTATTAGAATAAATGATAATAATTGATTAAACCCTCATGCAAAATTTAAAGAATCGGGATTCTTTACACCTTCCCACAACCTTAGCTAGGATTTTTATAAATGTATTAATCATTTCCTCATGGGTAGGCTGGGCTTAAGAGATGGTGGTGATAATGGGTTTTTTCTCATGGTAACTACCAATAGAAAAAGGATGGTCATGGTGTCCCTTCATAGTTTTCCAACTTTTGAATGATCATATAGAGCATAACGAGAAAGCACAATGTAGAAGAAACTACACGTTGCTAAATTGCAATTGAAGGTTGCTAGCTTCCAAAATTATCACTAGAAAATTTGGCTCATTTTGCGACGGCTATTTCGACGCTCTTGTGACGTTATGTCATGGATATTGTGATGAATCCTGAGTCTATGAAACATCATTTTATGTCATGTGGCAACTGCGACAAATTTGAATTACCGTCGTAAGAGCGATGATCGTAGGGAACTTCTCACAATTGTGACAAAAAAAGAAATATCGTCTCCAATATGACAATAAGAGAAAACTAAGTGAAACCAACATTTCATTGCAATTGAGATGACCATTGTGACGACAGATTTCGTTTATTACATAACAAATGCGTCACATCAATTTCGGTTTCGTCACAATTGAGACAACCATTGCGACGACAACTTACATTGTTTATGTAGCAACTACGTCACAACAATTTAAGTTGTCGTCGCACTTGCAACGACCATTGCGACGACAACTTTTATTCTTTATGTAGCAACTACATCACAACAATTTAAGTTATCATCGCACTTGTGACGACCATTGCGACGGCAACTTTCATTGTTTATGTAACAAGTGCGTCGTAGCAATTTAAGTTTTCGTCGCACTTGCGATGACAATTTTCATTGTTTGTATAGCAAATTTGTCGCAATAACTTAAGTTTTCGTCGCAGTTGCGACGACCACTTTTGGTTTTTATATAGCAAATCTGTCGCATGTGTATGATTGTCATCGCAAGTGCGACGAGTAATATTTATTTAAAAAAATAAATAAATTATTTTAGGCTACAATTTTAATATTAATATTACCATATCCTCCAAGTGGAACATGGTTTATCCTATAATTCATTGGATAATGGGGATAGGTCTCAATGCCTTGATAATGTCAATGAGAGGACAATAAATCCTTTAGGCTCTAAATGAATCTTTCGAGGACCTACAAGGGCCATGGACAAGGCCACAAACCACAAAACATGCCCTATATAAGATATCATTATCATTACAGTGGTATGTGGATGCCATTAAAAGGTTTTATGCATTAGGGACGGGTACTAGAGCCTTGACCATGGTTGGGTCAGAAGTCAAGGGAATTAGGACCTAGGTTAATATTCTTGACCTAATAGGCCATGATCAAGGCCTCAAACTACAACATAGTTCCTTTAAAGTGAATCTTTGTCATATAAGTAGGATATGGGTATAATAATGAGTTTTTTCATAGTAGGAATGGGTCTCAAAAAATTTACCATAACAAAGGGAGGGAGGAAAATAAGGGACTTATTCCATAAATGGATTTGTAAGGCTCAATATCCATGAACATCACCTTAAACATAATCCCTTTAGAGAAAATATTTGGCCTCCAAGTTGAATATGTGTACCATTATGAAATATTTTTCACTAGGGACATGTGCATTAAGTAATCAACCATGGTCAAGTGAGGAAAATAAGGCCCTTGGGTCATTTATAAATACTTTAGGGATTAAGGGACATAATCAATTCCCTAAACCACATAACATGTTGTCTATAGGGAATCATGAACCTTTGAGTGAGATATGGGTATTGTTATAATATTTTGTGTATCAAAGATGACTATGAAGGATTTAACCATGGTTGGGGGATAAATCCAAGGAATTAGGCCTTG
>ML778283.1:972126-986302 GCA_009831015.1 Picea engelmannii
TTCAAGACATATAAGAAAAAACATTTCGTGGTTTTTTCCCGATTTGGGTTTCCACGTAAAACACTGGTATACTGTGTATGTGTATGATTATTCATTTGTTCATTGCTTATTTACTCTGCAGTTATTGGATAATAATGCTTCATTGATATAGCACTTGGATTATATGGTTAAAAGGGACTAAATTTCTCTATTACTGATTCACCCCCCCTCTCAGTAATCCAACATGTAGGATATGAAAAAAATGAGCATTATGATGAATCCCTTTAACTCTTTTGTAAGATGACAATGGCTCACATAAATCCTGATCAATTCACATTTGCTAGTGTGCTAAGTGCATGTGCATCTCTTGGAGCTCTGGAACATGGCAAGGGAATCCATGCTTGTATTTTGAAAAGGAAGTTTGAATCATACCTCTCAATTGGGAATACTCTATTTACTCTTTATGATAAATGCAGAAGAATAGAAGATGCTCACAAAGTCTTTGAGAAAATGCCTAAACATGACATTATTTTATGGATTTCATTGATTTTTGGATATGCTCAGAGTGGGCATGGCAAAGAGTCTTTGAACCTTTTTTCTGAAATGCTACAAACACAAGTTAAGCCAAATCAGTTTGCCTTTTCCAGTATTCTTAGTGCATGTGCCACATTAGCTACCCTAGAAAAGGGAAAAATGTTCCATGCACACATGATCAAAACAATATTTGACATAGATGTTTATGTTGCTAATTATCTTGTTACAATGTATACCAAGTGCGGGAACATAGAGGATGGAGAATTGGTTTTTGAAAAAATACCCAAACGAGATGTGGTTTCATGGAATGCAATAATTGGTGGGTATGCACAGCATCGAAAAGGTTACAATGCTATCTGAATCTTTGAATAAATGCAATAGGCAAGAATTAAACCTAATCATACCACCTTTGTTGGTTTTCTTTCTTCTTGCAGCCATGTAGGCCTACTTGCGGAAGCTCGTCACTTGTTTGATTCAATGATTTGAGATTATGGTGTCTTCCCAAGAGAAGAAAATTATGCCTGTATTGTTGACCTTCTTAGTCACGCAGGACACTTAGATGAGGCAATGAAAGTTATTAAAGGCATGCCATTTAAACCTAGTTCTTTGATATGGCGGACATTGCTTGGTGCCTACAGAATCTATGGGAACTTGGAGCTAGGAAAGCATGCATCATAGTGTATTGACAATGAGGAGATTATTGACAATGTTAAAGGAGCTTATTGACAATGGTAAAGGGACAAAAGAGAGAATAAACAAATAGAGAGAAGTATTTTCAACAACTTACCATTCTCTTCACGTGCTCTCTCTCCTGGCCGGTTCCCTCCGTGAGCTCTCTCTCCTGGCTGGTGCCCTCCACAAGCTCTCTCTCTCGGTGCCCTCCATGATCTCTCTCTAACCGCACAAATTGTGAGCTCTTTCTAACCGCGAGCTTGAGCTCTCAACTATCTCTGCTTGTGAATGGGCGAGCATAAAAGTATTTTCATGAATGGGCACGAGTCTCCTTGTCTATCATGAAGGTAGGAGGAATCAATTAAACTAACAAACCCTTAGTTTAATTTTAGTTCTTCATCTATGAACTAGTTTATGTCTATCATGAAGGTAGGAGGAATCAATTAAACTCACAAACCCTTAGTTTAATTTTAGTTCTTCATCTATGAACTAGTTGATATATTTTCTAGATTTTTCCAAGTGCCTTAGGTCTTCCACCACTTTACTCTTATATCACTTAAAGGTATGCCCAATATCCTATTTTCTTTCTTACAATATCTCTAATACTCTTTATTATTTCTAGTGAACTTCATTCCAGGTGACAAAAATCGTATCTCTTTATTTTCTAAGTTGGTACCACCGTGTCCTCACAATGTTGTCATTTAATACAATAGATAAAAAATAGAAGTAAATGAAATCGCCACCATACAATATAGAGGTAACCAAACATTTAAAGGAGGACCTCATTCCATTAACTTCGAGCATAATCCAGTACATACTTACATGGCATTGGTTCATTCACCAAGATGCAACAATAGTATAGGTCCAAAACATGACCCAATATCTCACATCCACTACCCACGTAATATCTAGCTAATATTCAACATCCAAATAAGTTTAGGAATTTACATTTATATAGTCGTGCATGAAGGTAGGAGGAATCAATTAAACTCACAAACCCTTAGTTTAATTTTAGTTCTTCATCTATGAACTAGTTGATATATTTTTTAGATTTTTCCAAGTGCCTTCTGTCTTCCACCACTTTACTCTTATATCACTCAAAGTTATGCCCAATATCCTATTTTATTTCTTCCACTATCTCTAATACTTTTTATTATTGCTAGTGAACTTCATTCAAGGTGACAAAAATCATATCTCTTTATTTTCTAAGTTGGTACCATCATGTCCTCAATTCATCAATTCATGTCCTCAATGACATTCCTTCATCATTTCATCCTAGTACTTTCTATATTGAGCTATCTGAATGATCAATTCATCAATTCATCCTAGTACTTTCTGTTTTGAGCCCCGGGCATATACTAAATTCCTAGAGCCAGAACTAGTATGACTGACTTTGATTTTTGCAACTACGACCACTATCTTCACAAATGTGGCAAGAGAGACGACTTGTTACTATGACAGTTGAAGCATGGGGAAAGTTACAAGAGGTATAACTTATCCTAATACATTCAAATGCACATATGAAAGAGAAAAATAATACAAAGGAATTGGGCAGTTGAGATAAATGGTTCAAAATCTACTAAAGGATGGGTGGGGTGAAATATAAATTAGTTATCCACTTTTGGATAAGTGGGCCTAAATGAATGAACCTACAATCAATAGATTCTTTGAAGTTATCATTTTTAGATTCATTGGGCTCATCCTTGATGAAAATATGTGTTAATTACGTTAGTGGTTTGCACATGACCTTTGGAAGGATTAGATTTGAATAAAACACACATGTAGTACTTCAATAGAGGAATAATGATTTAACCTGTTATAGGGATTTTGCATTAAAAGTTGTCAAATTTTGACATCTTGTAAGATCCAACATATATGATTTGGATATTATACCATTGTCTTTTGTAGGTAAGAGCTTCATGAGGGCATCCATGATCCTTCGACATCGGTGCAATAGAACAGGGTTCTCATGCATTATGTTGTGTGCATTCTCTCATGCTTCCCCTCTCCTACTCTTTGACTTAATGATTGATGAATTGTTAACATTTAAGTGGCTTGTAACTGTTGGATTTTTATCGGATATGGTAGATATATTTTTTTCCTCTCTCAAATATAAGGAAATTCTAGATTTATACTATAGAGAAACTTGGATGGAAGAAAACTCACTCAAATCCAATATTCTTTCAATGGTTTAGCAATTGACCAAGACAAAGGATAGTCCAAATTCTTCCTTTTCATGCATCCTCCTTTAATAATGAGGTGAAGTATCTAGGTTTCATTTTGAAACCTAATGATTATAGGTTTGAATATTGGAACTTTCTCTATGAAAAAATAGAAAATCATGTCTCAAATTGGTGTCATAGGTGGTTAACAAGAGGAGGAAAATTGAAGTTAGTAAAATCTATCCTTGAAGCTAATCTTATTTACTGACACTTATTAGCATACATTCCAAAAGTCATAGTGGAAAAAATAAGCAAGAAATGTTTTAGTTTCTTATGGGCAAGGAACAAACAAAAGGAATGTATAACATTAGTAAAATGGAACAAGATAGAAAAAACCAAATGAATTGAGGGGTTGAGGGCCAAAGTATATAAAATTATTTGGTCAGGCATTGGTAGCAAATAGTTTATGGAGGATTTTGAAACATGATGGACTATATTAGTGGATTCCGTTGGTGGAATCACTAGGGCGCACTCCCAAAGCCTAGGAGGTGTGCAACCTCCCAGGGGATGTCATCGGAGGTTCATCCAGAGTTCCAAGGATCAGATCTTCAGTCTGTCAGTTGTCAGGAGGAGGCTATAGTTCAGGGTGCTCAGTTTGGGATAGTTTCCAGGTAGATATTTAGAGTATAGCCACCAGGGCGAGTTTTCCATCATTTGTAGCTGTTGCCATTAGTTTCCTAAACTACATTTTTCTGATCTATCTGTGTGTGCATAGATCTATCCACATCTTCTGTCCACGAGTATTTTTTATTAGTCTCATTGTATTCTAGTGACGATCCATGAGATATAGCTAACGATTAATTCTCCACTTTCCGCATATCAATTGTATTTCCTGCTTTTTCCATATAATACATGTTATTGAGATCGTGTTGGTTCATTACTTCGCATGCTTCATATATATTGTTCAAATCTTATTTGTATGTCACACACATGCGAAAATCACCAATAATGTTAAACAATTAATTAAAATGCATCCAGAAATCCCTAGAGTATTAGATCTGAGCATCAGAACACTAGTTCAACAGTAGATATCCAGATCCATCGGATTTGGGATATTTCATGAGATTTCATCGTTGGTCCCCCTGGAAGATTGAATTTGTAGATCTTTCCTGTCATATTGATCATTTGGATGCATGGTTACATTGGTCTTTTGAGTATGATGATTTCATCATGGCAGATTTGGGGTAAAAATTTTGCGTAGGTCCTCTTTCCTTTCCACATTTTCATTTTAGTAGTTTATCTTGCTGATTTTCTGAAAATTTTAGGAAAAAAAATCTACATTTTCCTTTGCAATATTTTTTTCCTTTAGTCTTTGCATAAGTGTCACTGATTTTTACCTATTTATATTAGCATGTGGTCGTGTGTTGTGAGTCTTTCTTTTATTTTAAAAAAGGTTATCCATTAGTGCTTTTCCTGGGTTAATATCTGAATGTCTATCTTTCGCATGCTGAGTCTTTTTGTCTACCATTAGAGTGAACTTGGATGGGGGTCTTGTTTGTCATGTTGCCGGCGCATTAAGCCTTTAGAATGGGTAGTTTGAGGAGACATGGGAAATCCTTGAGTCATCTTATGTTTTGTCTCCTCATCTCTTATCATTGAGCCTTCTTCTTTGAGTCAATCATCCCCCCTCATCCAACAATAGGGATACTGTATCTGGTTCTTTTCATCTTGATCTTTTTGAGTTATAAATTTGCACTAAGGGAAGAGAGACATCATCCTGCTAAAAATAGCAATCTGTGTGACATCATCTAGAAAACAAGGTGCAAAGGCCTCTGGATGCCTCAAGGATCAATACTGTGCTCTCGCAATATGAATCTGGGGCCTGAATCACAACCTGCCAAAAATAGCAAGTTCCTGCACGTCGCCCGGAAAAATGTCATCAGGCCTGGGATTCTGCAATGGATCATATTGTATGCTCTAAACTATCCCAAACTATCAAGAGACCCACTCAAACTGTGCATCCTAAAAAGTAGCAACACCTGTATACATCTCTTTATAGAGAAACCCCCTTGCAGACAAGTGGATTTTCTCTTAGATACTAGACCCCTATGACCAAGACAAAAAAGTGCTATTATGGACACTAAATTTCCTTTTCATGAAGCTAAAATATCCAAAGAAGAATAAGGAAGAAGAGTAAATACCTTTTTACCGATGTTTTTCCTTGCTTGATCTAGGCTGATCTTGATCTCCGAGTTCTTCAGAAGGTCCTACAATAAAATGAGAAACAACAACGAGACATACTTCCTACTCTACCATGATTAGCTTCATAATGGATCTATGAAAGAAACAAGTTCATGAAACGTACACAAACTTTAAAGGAAACATGCCAAGCACAAATTTATATTAATGAAAACAAAGTGAGATGCTTACAACAATGAATGTAGGTGCAACAACTTCACCAAGCTCTCTTTGTCTAGACCCTTGCTCAAATAATCCACACAGAATGTTGATGCTTCAATGATATCTCCCTCATGATATCATAAGTTTGATGCTTCTTAATGTCTCCCCTTTCACCATGAAGAGGCCTCCTTATATAGGCTTGGAGATGCCTAACCACTTAAGAGATTCTTGGTATAAGTTGAGGATTATTCTCCTTTAGTTGTGGATCTTCCCTAAGATCAATCCTTGACCTCATATCTGAATCCAACCAACTCCAAATATGAAGGGATTCTTCCCTAATTTCTCTCAACAATCCAAAGATTCGCTCAAAAAATTCCAACGCTCCCTCAGAATGGAGCGTTGGCACTCCATGACAGTGTATAGGGGAGCGTTGCCTTCCAAAATTGTTTTTTTAGTGGTTTTCTCAGTGGAAAAAGACTTGTATTCTTTTTCAAATGACTTCTCCTCTTCAAACCAGTCTTTTGAGGTGTCTTGTAAGTGTTCTTGATAATGTTGTTTGAGACACAACATAGACAAGATGACAGTATGATATTTGCGACACTTGTAGGCGAAATGCGACACTTGCGACATTGGTAATGATGAAATTAGGCCATCATCCTAATGAGTAATTTTGATGTGTAACAATAGGGATATGGTACTTGGTTCTTTTCATCTTGATCTTCTTGAGTTATAACTTTGCACTAAGGGAAGAGAGACATCATCCTGCTAAAAATAGCAATCTGTGTGACATCATCTAGAAAACAAGGTCCAAAGGCCTCTGGATGCCTCAAGGATCAATATTGTGCTCTAAGAATCTAAATCTGGGGCCTGAATCACAACCTGCCAAAAATAGCAAGTTCCTGCATGTCGCTTGGAAAAATGTCATCAGGCCTAGGATCCTAGAAGGAATCATATTGTATGATCTGAACTGCCCCAAACTGTCAGGAGACCCACTCAAACCATACCTCCTAAAAAGTAGCAACACCTGTATACATCTCTCTCTCACAAATGCATGGAAACCAAGTAGACTGTGACTCTTGAACTAAGTAACCCTGTACTGATCATGTACCTTCCTCGTGCGTGAACCATCCTCCTGCTCAACATAAGTGCTAAAACCCTGTGAAAATCTCAGTATGCTAACCAAAGTGCTTTATGATGGCTCTTATCCTCAAGGCTTTCAAGGGTGAAAATCTAGGGGTTAACAAGACCACATTGCAAGCAAATGACTTGGCTCGTTGTGCAACATCTGGAAACTCCTGGTTGAACCAATGAAGCCCTTTTTTGCTTGGTACCTTATCTTGGGTGGGTTTTCCATTGGTAATTGATTTGTCCATATTGGATTCCTCCAAGGCCAAGTGTCATTTATATAGGTGACCAAAGAGTCTTAAGCATCATATTTGATTATGTTGTTTTGTTAAGTCAGCGTGGAAGTGGGTCTTTGAATTTTTGGCCAGATTTTCCATGTCCCCATTTCCTGGAAGGATGCCCTCTTAGGAGACTAATTGCCTTGGGCCATCGAGTTTCAAGTAGAATGGAAACTCATTAGAATTGAAGTTTTATTTCTTATTTGGGAAAACCATAATGCTTCTATGTTTAGTTGGGCCCAAACAACATATTTTTTATTGGGCTTATAGTTTGTTGACATGTTCCATTCTCCCATTGCATATCACTATACAAGGCCAAACAAAAGTGGAGTTGGACATGGCACACTTGTACATGTTGTTAGATCTCTGCTTGCTCCAGGCAATATGGATTCTGAACATAGTGATGGGAGCCCATGACACAAAGTTGGCCAAATAGTGCAAGAAAAGTGGGAGTGGCAACACAAATGCACTCATAACTTTCCTTTGTGGATTTTGACTAATAACTTCCCAACTTTTTCCTTGGCAATCATCGAAAATCAAAAGCAGCCAGAAAATGATGGTTGGGGCACTACAGAGCTAGCTTAATGATGGGGCAAAGACCCTCCATGAATGACGAAGATGGCCCTACTCTTGATGTGAGTCTAATCTTGACAACAACCTAAACGATTTTCTTGGATATGTGCTATCACTTTGTTTTGTGCAATGATTGCACGACTTTAAGTTTATTTTTCTTTTTATGCCAAGTGGGTTTTTGAGGACAATAGTTTTATTGTTGTATGCCAAGGTGGCAGTTTTGATAGAACTTATGATTTGGAAAACTTTGATAGCTTCTAAGGCTTTTGTAGTTGAATCTTTGTTAGCTTGTGGTGGCTTCCATGCTGCCCTCTTTTTCGGGTAAAAATAGCCAAATTGTACATACTTTCATATATTAATAGTTAAAGGAAGCTTTCTTTACTAAAATTATTCATAAAACTCTTCAAACTTAAGTTGAGTCTGTGGATGATTAAAAGATTTTCCTATAAATCTTGCTTGTTGTTCAGAACTTCAGATAACTTGTTGCAGCACACAACAACATTTTGAAGCAACACATTCACAAGCCTATACAGTAAATTCTAGTGCACCCTTGAGTGTTTGAACTCTTGTTGTCGATGGACATGTTATACCTTCATTTCTTAGTAAAAAATGTGGGTACATTTCAACTTCATTATACGTTAGAGGCACCAATTCTTCAGTCTTTCAGGGTATTATTCCTATCATTAACTTATTTAGGCCATTGTAGTAATGGCATGTCTTGAGCCTTCTATGCTTGTTGTACTAGGGTAAAACTTACACCAATCCAAACTTGGGTTTTCTTTCCATCTTCACATGATTCTTGGTGGTTGGCATTGCAGTTAGTGAATATAATCCAAGAGACTTACAATTATAACTAATTTACAAAATTGAGGCAGTTTATTAGGTTGCAATGTGCATTTCATTCTGCTCCATTCTTTTATATTGCTTGCTTGTATGACCAATGTGAACTAGAATCTAATTTTTAATCAAATTTCATGTGACTGCAGGGTTCATTTGGAGCAAGGAGCTGTACTTTCTTTGATTGAGAAGGATGGGGTTGTGAAGGGTGTAAAGTACAAGTCTACAAAAAGCAAGGAACTTGAAACATTTGCTCCTCTTACTATTGTTTGTGATGGGTTCTTTTCAAATATGAGGCGCTCACTTTGCAATCCAAAGGTGCTTATTTCTATTATTTGCCACAATGTTTGATTTTCCTTAAAGATCAGATAACAAACTAGTGGCTTTGCTAGTGCATGATAAAATTTCCATAAGTTAGAAGAAGAATTTTATTCATGTGGGCTATGTGAAGCATTTTGTCTTTTATAGAAAAAAAATTACATTGTGTTTCATCACAAATTTAAATGAAATAAAATGCAATATAAAAAAATACTTTTTTGAAGAATAGCGAAAATACTAAAAAACTGAAAAAATAAAGCTTAGCTTTAACCCTCTTGCTAAGACATGCAGTGCATATTATCCTACACTTGTCTGAATCTTTATTTTTGTTCAATGTTTTCAGTTAAGATTTGTGATATCAATGTCCAATTAGGTTTGGTATTGATGTTAGATGTTGACTAAAATTCACGAGCTTGTAGGTTTTAGGAAATCAAGTGAGACGAGATTTGTGTAGTTATATGGGAGTAATGATCTAGTAGAATATTTTTTGATGCACAATAGAGCTGCAATAAATCATATGTATACATATTTATTAAGAGAAGGAAAACATTAGTCTCCCATGGGTCACAAAGATTTATGTTTGTGGATAGTGATGATGGCATCCAAGTTTTGAAAAGGTTTCCTTTGTAGAGATTGTGGAGCTATCTATACATCAAGGATGGTTGAAAATATTTTAGACCTATAGTAATCCCTAAGAAATATCATCTCAATTGTGTGCATCATATATATGTAGACTATAGGCATTCATAATTAATGAAGTGGATGGTAATTGCTGAAGCTGATTTTGACTCAACATTGACAAACTATGCTAATCTGCATTGATAATTTGGGCATGCCCTAGAGGTCATAGCATGGCTTCATAAATGGGGCATGCCCAAGAGTTCACGACATAAGATAAATAGGGCATACCCAAGAAATCATGTCATGGATTCATAAACTGGGCATGCCCAAGAGATCATGGCATGGCTTCATAAACTAGGCACATCCACGAGGTTATGACATGCCCAAGAGGTCATGACATGATGAGCTATGAGAACCAAAAATATGATATTCTTTTTTCCCAACAAGATGTATTTTAATGAGGATCTCACTAGATTACAGGTGGAAGAACTTAAAATGGAACTTGCCATGTTTTTTGTTGCTAGGAAGGGTAATAAATGGATGGTTGTTGGTGATTAGGGCCTAGATTGGTGATTTTACTCCTCTGGGTTAGCCACATCCATGGCCTTCTGAGTGATGGGTCCCAAGAGGCTTGGGGCCATCTGCATTGCCTATTGGAAGTGTAATGGTATTTTTTTGTCATCTCCAAGAACCTTTCATGATGTCATTACTAGGTGTGATCTTACCTTTCCACCGAGATTCATGAGAGCCTTGAATGGGCCTTGTCCCTAGTTATTAGATATCATTAGGCTATAGACTTTAGAATAGGCATATAGAGATCTAGTAATTTTTTTGGCCCTAGTGGTGTTTCCTGTCTCATTCAACATTGCTTCCTCTCCAAAGTTTCCATGATGACGTTTGAGAAACATTCTAGAGTCCAGATTATTTGTATTTGAATTTAGATCCCCCCCACTCTTTCAGGATGTGCCATTGCAATTTTTTTATTTTCCAGTAGCATCCTTGGATGTTGTGATCCATACCTATGATGACCCATTTCTTGATTTGTACCCAAAAATATCACATTTTTCCTCTTTAGGGGGGCTTATTCTTTGATGATTTCAGAACCTATACCAAGACCTTGTAGATTTCTATTCATTATATGACTGAGGATGAGATTTGCCTTCTAAATTTTGACTTAGATGATATTGAACTAAATAGGTGCTCTACTAATGGCTCATGTCTGGTGATAGCTTAAGCCTTACAAGAGGCACCCTATATTACTAAAGAAGGTTGCCAAACGTGCCTGAAACACCAGTCAAATTTGTAGATTCTAAAATGGAGTGGATATACAGGGGATATGACACTGAAACATTTCAGGGCCATATCATATTTTGGAAACGATGTTTCAGTTTACAAGGCTTTTTCAGGGCCATTTCAAGCACATTTCCTCAGCGTTTCATGATTTAGGAAACTTATCCAACGAGACAACCCACATTTTGGCCCTAAAAAATGACAAAAAACCATGAAAATTGGCCCCTAAAATTACTTGAAAGGAAGCATTTTGGTCTATTAGCATGGAAGATATGATTATTAATATTAACATCTTGATCTTGACACACTCTCTTGCTATCTATATGATTGTTTAATTCCATTACAGATTTGAAAAGGTCCATTTTAAGTTAGAAAAAACTGTACCTGCTCTATTCCTAAAATATCAAAGGTCATTTATTCACAATGTGATTGCTTTATACATCTAACTATTAAATTTTCTTTAAATTCAACAAGCAAAAATTGTTGCCAATAATTTTAATCACCCAGAAATTAATTTACTGTTGAAATTTAACTTCTGAAAATTATGCAAGTAATTTACAGCTGAGTTCCTTAACTAGTTTCCACAAGGTCGCAACTGCGACCACTATCTTCACAAACGTGGCAAGAGAGACGAATATGTCACAAACGTTGCAAGAGTGACGACTATGTGGCAAACATGGCAATAGAGACATGTTAGAAAAACAAGACCGTGGAGCAATAAAATAAAACAAATGCAGAAACAAAACATAGAAGATACACAATACAATAGAGACACAGATTTATGTGGTTCACCCAGTGTGGGCTACGTCCACCAAAGAAATTGCCAGGTCCTTCCTTTATTATTATCCAACAAATGAAGGGATACAACCTACAACAAACCCGCTGTAACTTCCTCTTCTTTCTCTCACAGTCTCCTATCTCATAATACAATATTCACTATCATGCATAGCCGCAATACATTTCCCTCATAACAGAGGGTTGCCTTATAGGGAAAATAACCCTAACATAATTTCAACCGTTAGATCTGCGACCTTATAATAAACGGTTCAGATTTACAATGAAATTACAATATACCCTTATACCCGGAGAGGGGGTAACCCCCCTCTGCACTCCCTCACGTGGAAGAGTGTAATACTTATGGGGTGTAAATACTTCATGGGGTATAAACACAGCTGAAAACAAAAGACCTCTGAATTAGGAAGATAATCAAGCTCCACAACCAACAAGATGACAACGTGGCAAGAGAGACGACAATGTGACAATATCGACATTATCGGGCAATATGGAATTTTTGTTTTTAAATTTCTTCTATTTTTCGACAATATGGCGAATTTTGTCCATAATTCCACAAATAGAACGTCAGAATTTTTACAATATGTACTAGTGAGTAAATAGTGAGATGAAGATTCAGTTGAAGCTATATGTTAATTTAGTCAATAAGACACCATATTGAATGAACCTAAAGTACAAGGAAAAGGTGCACAAAGAATTGGATCAAATGCTAGAGTCAGGGATCATTATCCCTATCCAAGAGTTAGACTGGATTAGCCCGATGGTGGTGCAACCAAAGAAGATGGGAGATCTAATAATTTGTGTAGATCTATGTAGATTAAATGCAGAATGAATACACAATCCATTTCCACCACCATTTATAGATGAGGTATTGGACAACGCGGGTGGGCATGGAGCTTAATATTTCACATATGGCTTCTCAGGCTATCATTAGGTGCATGTCACAAAAGAAGACAGATCCAAGACAATGTTTGTGATACAGTGGGGCTCATTTTCATACACAGTAATTCCATTTGTCCTAAGGAATTCGTCTGCAATGTTTTATAGAATTGTGGTCATAGCTAGATGGTCGAGAAGAAAAGATAGAAGGCCTGACATGGCCACAACAATCTACGCAAAAATGTACAACCTGGATCTCTAGTATTATTGTATGCCAACAAGTTTCTGAAGCACGTTCACAAGTTATATGTGTATTGATTAGGACCCTTTAGATTGGTGTACATCAGTGAAGCAAGTGCGGAAAAGTTGGCAACACTGCAGGCTCATTCCCTCAAAGGAATGATTAATGACAATCATATTAATGCATATGATGGCCCACAATGGTTTGATGCACTGTGAATGGATGCATTTTCAATGTTAGTGTAGGGTAGTGATTATGTAGGTAGGAGTAAAGGAAGGTATCTATAAATAATGAGTAGTAGGATAGGACAATTAGGTAATCCATGGGAAAGGTCGGGTTTGTACTTCCTAATATTTGGAATATTTGGCCAAGTTGGCACGATAATGGCCAACGGTCATGCTACAAGACATGACAATTGGCTCCCCACAGGTGGTCGAATGGACACACGGGAAAATGCGACAGTATATAGGTAGGAAGGTGGTGCGAAGACAGATCACAAAATTGTTGAGCCCTCAAAAACCCCTCTTTATTTTTGACAAAATTACAGGGTCTTGCTTGATTTGAAAGGATGGTTTGATGGTTTACTTTCTTGGGTGTTTTTTTTTTCATGATTCTTGTTATCGATTCTTTTGGATAATCTTTTGTGAGATGAGGATTTGGTGATTAAATACTGAAAAAAAAATCATTAGAGAAATTCCACCCTTCATCTAGCTTAATGATTATGGTTTTGGTGATGGGATCGTTGTGTCACATAAACTTGTTTCGTCACATTTTCCTTGTATAAGTAATAATTGTGTCATTTGAGTCATTCTATTCTCTGGTCATTCAACATTGTTTAAATGATCATTTGGACTTACTTAAATTGATATCATGCCTTCACTTGACTAATTTTGAGTTAACGTGATATTTTGACTCTGTCATCAAAATTTGGTTTTTAATGCGTAAATAAGATAATTGAGCATTTGGCAGATTGGAATAATTCAAATAAAAGATAAATTTTAAAAAGTTTAATTGGTGCCTTGAAGGAATCTATGTTAATAATTGGAAGTGAGATAACATTTTTTTGAGTTTGAATAAAGCATCATTTTTATGAGCCTCAAACTTTTATTAAAAAATCATGTCATTTTCGCAATTTTGTACCAGTTGGCAAGTTGATATGATTTGATGCAAGTTAATCCATGCCTTAAAAATGCATACAAAAGAGGATTGGTAATGATTTGATAGTTTTCATTTTGAGCGAAGTATCATTTTTTCCAAAGTCTGGTTTTCCATTGAAAAATGTTTTCTTACCTTTACTCTTTCAAGAAATACAATAGTCAGAATTGGATTCTTCTCGAGATTTTCCTTAATGCTTTGGCATTGGAGGATATAATTGAGCTTAATTTTTTTATCCACATTATTTCTAAACCAAACTAAAAAAAATGCATATTTCTAGCATCACAAAGCACTTGTAAAACTTCATTCTCTCTCTCTCT
>ML778283.1:986556-1021427 GCA_009831015.1 Picea engelmannii
TATATATAATGGATGACAAGTGTTACAAATTCGATGAGATAACTCCAGAAAATGAATGAGACGAGCTAGCTAGCACGTAAAGAAAATTTTCCATGCATAATTTGATTAAATAAATATTTTGTAAGCTAAAGTGTTACAAATAAATTGTAGGGAAAATGTCATGCAGCTCCAACTCATGAAAATAAAAAATTTAGATGCTACCACGACACTAGAGCACCGAGCCACCAGTTCACCGAAGCACCGAGCCTCCGACTCACTAGTTCACCACACTATCACATCACCATATGGGTCACTCAAACATTGTTCCACCAACATGTAAATATGGAATCCTATTAAATTTGTAGGGTTTTTTGTGCCACAATTTAATAACCAAAAAGGATTTTTTAACTAGAAGAATCGAACTTTTAACTAAGGGTGGGTTAGCACAGAAACTTACAAAAATGTGTATGAAAAACATAGGAGAACTTATTTGTTATAAATATAGAAAGGACATCATTTTAAAGGTATAAAATGGTGGAGATAAAGATATTATGTGGCAAGTAGCAACTGACAATTTGACCACTCTTCATAGAGCCATAGCATATGTGGGTGCTTTTGCCTCAACTAAGTAATAAAGAAAGCACTCAAAGTGATGAACATATATTTTTGCAATACCATTCCAACAGGAAAATACGTAAGTTGATATTGGAGTCTCATGTACCTAATGGTGTAAATGCTCCCTCATTTTTTACTATTTTGTGGGATGTGGCGTTAAAGGGAAATTGCATGTGGGCTCAAATTTATTTATGTGTTTCTAGATTGTTCGTACTTGAAAGTGAAAAACATGGCAATTTATGAGCTTCAACCACTTGTTGATGTTGGTTTGTTGAATATCATGAGTGCTAGGAACACCATGTTTAATTTTCCAGATGCACAAAACTGCACCAAAAAGGGCATTCAATGAAGGAATCAATTTAGCTTGTCAGCTAGGATAAAGGAGGCCAACGTGTACAGTTGCATCATAGGTTAGTTGCTCCACAAAATAAAAGAAAATTATAACAAATATCTGAGGTGAAAGAGGAAATGGGGATCATAGGGTTCCATTCCATGGTTGACCACAAAGAATATTCCACTAGATCGCAACAATGGATGGTAATGGATGGAAGCAATATTATTGCATAAGATAAATAGAACACAAATATCCATGTGATTGAAGTTGATGGGAATGTCACATGTATTAAGCCCGAGATTTTGTAGGTGATCCAACAAAATTTGAGATAAGAAAGGAGAATCTTATTGTTTGGAGGTTGCTTCTTGCACCATGGGACAATTATAAATCCATGAACCCAAATTGATGAATTGGGGGGTTGGACTAGAAGAAAGGGAACTCACACTTTTTCGAGATTTTTCTTTTTGAAATTACAGTCATAGGAGGAATTATGGATAGTAAAAAGGCATATTTCTCTTGCCATATGTTTTTCTTTGGATTCTTTCTAAACAAGGGAACCAGTTATTGAATGTGGATTTGGTATTCTTATTCAAACTCTTCTTACATACATGTTTTCTCTTGCAGTTTTCAAAATTGATATTTGGAACTCGTTATTTTTACCAATTCTAATCAATCCTTTGAAAAATCCAGTTTGTTGGCATTGTGTGTTGAGTGAAGTGGAATTGATGGTGTTTCATTTCTGTTAAACGTTTGTTAATTCTCTCACTCAAGTGTTATGAAAGATACTTTCATGATCATGCATTATGTCAACTAACTAGATATCAAAACAAAGAACATCATTTCCATTAAAGATTATTTTTATGATTTGCAAAAATTGATGTACGTGCTTAAATAAATGATGAGTCCTTTATGAATTCTTTCTAAAAGGATTACCATTTACAATTATTTATTTGTTTGATATTATTTTCATGTTAGACAACAGAGAAAGAATTTCATATATGCTAAGATAGTTTCTTGCAGGATGTGACTGAGCTTATATCACCTTGAGGATTGATTTATAAGACTGTTGTATCGTACTTATTTGTTTTCTAGATTTTTGAATTGTCTCTTTGGCTATCATCTTAGTCTAGACATGATTATTGTTATCTATTTTTAGATCAATTGTTATTGTGCTTAAAGGTTCTTGAGATAATGAATTATTTCTAAGTCTTAAGAATCTATCATTCTTATCTACACTTTTAAATAGTATTTTCTCTCAATTGAGTTAGGCTTAGTAGATCATTTTTATTTTTTGTAAACCTAGGTTAAGTTAGACTAGAGCTTAAACAATCAAGTTTCTTTTCCAAAGAGAAAATATCTTGAGTAAAATCCAAGCCCACATATCGGTTGGAAACTACCATTCCAAATGAAAACGAGTCTAATTAGGGATTTTAATCAGGTATTTATCCCTTGTTGTATGAGGGAATTTTTTGACGTGTCAACAATTAGCGCTAAAAGGAGGGTAGACTGACAAGTTGACCCTATGGAGCTATTAATTTTAAATGCTTTCTATTTTTAATGGCTCCTTCCCAAAATCTTATTTGGAGATGTGTTTCTCGACAAGTATCATGTAACACTCCTTTAGATATAGTTAATCTCTTGTCAAAAATTGTTGAAAAGTCAACAAGAAACATGTGTCTAATTTACTTTTCCCTTAAATAAATTGGACAATAAATATTAATCTATTATCTCATTTATAACTAAGTGAGTTGGAGTTGTAACAGAATTATAAGTGTAGTTAAGTGAGTTAAGCTTAGTTGTACTAGTTGTAACTAAACTTGCACTAGTGAGAGTTTAGTGAATTAATTATTAATTAATTCAAATCAGTGAACTCACATGCAACTGAAGATTCGCCACGGTTAACTACATGCATGTCAGATCTAGTGAAGACCCAGTTGAGATAACAGGTGAAAGGGACAGTTTGGCTATCAATTGTGATTTGAGTGAAGTGCACTCATGCAATCACACCTGCAGTGGATATGCTCATGAGCATGTGCAAACTAGACAATTACAATTCATTGTGAGAATTCTAATTGCAGGGATTGTGCAGAGGAAGCAGGCTGTCTGGACACATGAATTGGCACATGTATTTGTTGAATTTTTTTATGACAGTGCGAGACGATTGTATTGTACTGAGAGCTCTTGGATTATATTTTTGTATGATATTGTTTCATGATCCATGATATACATAATATATTATAGTGGGGTTTTTAGCTTTATGCTTTCCTGGAAAAAAATTTGTGTTATGTGTTCTTGATATTTCACTTTGTGATCGTGGTTTAATTTCTGCAAGAATAATAGTAGAAGCGATTTTTTATTTAATAGTGGCATATAATTGTTAGATCAGGAGAATCGCAGGAAATACTTAATTTGTGTTGAAATTTCTACATGGTATCAGAGCCACGAAGCCACGAAAGTGAGGTGCGACAATAATAGTATTTTCGCAGGTCACATCTCTGGCAGGGTGCAAACATTAGTACTGAAAACTATGCACATTTCTAGGAGCAGAAGTTCTTGCACCCTACTCAAAGGAGAGGTGTGAAATTCATCAAAATTCTCATAAGATACTCAAAGGAGAGGTGCGAACCTCCCTCACCCCACTGTGCATTATAGTGCAACCTTCCTTGTGATTTTCGCAGGCCGTACACTGGTAGGGTGCGAACTTCCTCCAAGAGTTCGCAAGCTAGACACTGGTAGGGTGTGAACTTCCCTCAGGTTTCTCTTAGGTGGGGTGTGAACCTCCCAGGGAAAGAGGGATTGCGGAAGTGGAGTTTGTGTTTGGATAAAATTTGAATTTGTGGGACTTTTCTTGGTGCGACAATTGATTCAAGATCGAAATGTCTTTCAATGGCTTGAGGTTGGAGTATTCCCTCGAGCACAGCTCTAACTACATTGCTTGGAAGGATAGGATGGAGGCAGTACGTGAAGACAATGGCTTCAAGAAATACATTGACAAAGATGTTCCTAAGCCGGATGCGACAGACATTGCAAATCTTGATGCATGGAAAAAGAAAGTGGCAAAGGCGAGGAAGATTCTGTTGGAGGGAGTAAGAGACCACATTGTCTCAAGTCTCCATGGGAAAGCCACACCACATGCAATGTGGAAGGTTTCGATGGATCTGTTCCAAAACAATAGTGACCATAGGAAATTGGCACTCAAAGATAAACTCAGGAAGATCAAGATGGAGAAGGGAGACACCATTCCAAAATATCTCACGAAGTTTGTCCAATGTTGGGATGAGCTTGGAAGTGTGGAAATAACAGTCATTGCTGATGATTTGGTGAGCTTGGCTCTCCTAGGACTTCCCAAGAGTTGGCATGGTTATCAAGACTTTGTCAATGGAAGGGAAAAATTGTCGGATTGGGAACGATTATGGTCGGATCTAGTGCAAGAGGAGTTTAGGTGGAACACCATAGATGGATCTTCATCAAAGCATGATGATGAAGAGGATTGTGCTTTGAATACCAAATCAAGGAAAGGGAAAGGGAAGAAATTCCATTCAAAATCCGAGTCTAAAGTCAAGAAGCTGGATTTGTCTAAAGTGAAGTGTTTTCACTTTCACGAACATGGGCATCTCGCTACTAACTGTCCGCAGAAGAGGAAGAACAAGATGGTTGCTGGAGCTCCAACTAGTGAGACTCTTATCTCAAAATTTGAACTTGACTTCTCTTTGATGACATGCATGGCATCAAGTGCATCGGGATCAGTGTGGTATTTGGATAGTGGCGCTCCCTACCACATGATGGGAGATAAAGAGTCTTTCAGTGACTTGGAGGAGAAGGATCTTAGAATTCATATTGAGATGGGTGATGATGGACGATACAGTGCGACTGGTATTCGTACCATTACCTTTCAAAGGGAGTCAGGTAAACCATTTCAATTGAAAAATGTTATGCATGTTCCAGGTCTGAAGAAAAACCTAGTCTCGATCGCAATGTTGGAGGACAGAGGCTATGAAGTTGTTTTCAGTGATGGAAAATATTTCCTAGGACATAAAGCAACGAGTCAAGTCAAGAAGATAGGGATTCGAGTTAACAATCTCTACATGTTGGAGGTAGATGGATGCGGTGCCATGGTGGGAAAGGAAGAAAAAAGTGGTGAGCCAGGATGAGGGCGAATTATGGCATAAGCGATTGGGCCATCTTCATCATGGAGCCTTGAAGATCATGCAACAAATATCTATTGGACTTCCAAGGGGAACACTTGCTCAATTAGATCAGTGMAAGGGGTGCACCCTGGGGAAGTATGTAAAGTCCACTTTTCATGAAAAGGAGAACCATGCTTCGGTAATCATGGAGATAATTCACACAGATGTGTGTGGACCATTCTCAGTTGCTTAAACAACAAAACATAGGTATTATGTTATTTTTGTTGATGAATTTTCTCGTAAATGCTGGATATTCTTCATGCAGAAGAAGGATCAAACATTCTCAAAGTTCTATGAGTTTAAAGCATTGGTGGAGAAAGAGTCAGGGAAGCAAGTGAAGGCTCTAAGAAGCGATAATGGCGGAGAATACATCTCTAATGAATTCAAATACTTCTACTGTAGAGAAGGATTTCGAAGAAAACTCATAGCGCCTCATAACCCACAGCAAAATGGGGTCGCAGAGAGAAAGAACAGAACGATCGTGGGTGCAACACGAGCGATGTTGCATGATCAGGGCCTACCAATGAATTTGTGGGAAGAAGCATGCAATAATGCGGTTTACATGCAAAACCATTGTCCTCATAGAGTACTTTGCATGAGTACACCTGAAGAAGCTTTCACTAGTAAGAAACCTGATGTTTCTCATTTTAAAATTTTTGGCTCATTTGTTTATGTGCATGTGACCAAGGATTCCAAGAAGAAGCTGGAACCGACTGTTGAAGTTGGGATATTTGTGGGGTATAGAAAAACAACCCATAATCATCATCTGTATTTTCCAAACAATAAGATGATTGTTATGCGACGGGATATAAAATTCAATGAGGGGAAATCCATGTGGTTGTCTCTTGGGAGGGAGCTAGACTTGCATGCAGAGGAGGAACTGCTGGTTCCCAAAGATGAGTCTAAGGATGTGGATCAACCACATGAGGAGGCTCATGGAGTGGAGGAAACCAGTCAAGTAGAGCCATCCATCAGAAATGGCAGAAAGTGCACCACGGAAGCTGATAGATTGAGACTAGATGTTGCACAGAATGTAGGAGCCCCTACTTCACACCGTAGACAGAGACAATCTCCTAATTGATTTGATGGATACATGGCTCTCATGAGAAAATGTATTGTGACTGAACCATCTTCCTTTCAGGAAGAAGTGTAGGATCCCACTTGGGTTTATGCAATGGTAGAGGAGTATGACTTCATTGTCAAAAACAGTGCATGGCAAATTGTCCCAAGACCGGTCGACAAATCAGTGGTGGAGGGAAAGATTTTAATAATTTTTCTTTATGTTGATGATTTCATACTGAATGGTGATGAGCCGTTGATACGCTCATGCAAGGAGGACCTTGCAAAGGAGTTCAAGATGAAGGATATGGGTCTTCTTCATTATTTCCTTGGATTGGAAATATGGCAACGAGATGGTGAAATTTTTGTGTCTCAAGGAAAGTATGCAAGGGATATACTGGGTGAGTTTCACATGGAGGGCTACAAACCCATGGATACTCCTCTTCTAGGAAATTGGAGGAAAGAGGATGCTACTTCTGGAGAGGTAGTGGATGCTACTGTCTATCGAAAGTTAGTGGGTTCATTAATGTATTTAGTGAACACGAGACCAAACATTTTCTATGTAGTTAACCAGCTAATTCAAGCGATGGTTAAGCCTACCAAACTCTTTTGGAAGGTGGGTAAGCATGTCCTGAGATATTTGAAGGGAACATATAAGTATGGATTATGGTACAGATAGAAAAATGAGGTGAAGTTGCATGGATTCACATATGTATATTGGGCAGGCAGCCCAACAGACAGAAAGAGCACATAAGCGGGGATCTTTAGTATCGGATCTATAGTTGTTTCTTGGTACAATAGGAAACAAAGATCCATGGCACTTAGTTTAGCGGAAATGGAATACATGGTAGTGAGTCAAGTTGCATGTGAGGATATCTAGATGAGAAAGATCTTGGTTGGTTTTTTTGGTTCTCATTTAGATCTGACAACGATTCATTGTGATAATCAGAGTTGCATTAAACTCTCAAATAATCCTGTGTTTCATGATATATCTAAGCATATAGATATCCGGTATCATCATCTCAGATATTGTGTGTAGCGGAAGATCATGTTGCTTCAATACATTCCTACAAAAGATCAGGATGCAGACATTCTGACGAAGGTGCTCACTAGGAGCAAATTCAAATATCATAGAGACATGATTGGGGTGAAGGATAATCCCTTTCTTTTTGAGAGGGAGTGTTGAAAAGTCAACAAGAAACATGTGTCTAATTTACTTTTCCCTTAAATAAATTGGACAATAAATATTAATCTATTATCTCATTTATAACTGAGTGAGTTGGAGTTGTAATAGAATTATAAGTGTAGTTAAGTGAGTTAAGCTTAGTTGTACTAGTTGTAACTAAACTTGCACTAGTGAGAGTTCAATGAATTAATTATTAATTAATTCAAATCAGTGAACTCACATGCAACTGAATATTCGCCATGATTAACTACATGCATGTCAGATCCAATGAAAACCCAATTGAGATAACAAGTGAAATGGACAGTTTGGCTATCAGTTGTGATTTGAGTGAAGTGCATTCATGCAATCACACATGCAGTGGATATTCTCATGAGATGTGCAAACTAGATAATTCGAATTCATTGTGAGAATTCTAATTGCAGGGATTGTGCAGAGGAGGCAGGCTGTCTGGACATAGAAATTGGCACATGTATTTGCTGAATTTGTGTATGATAGTGTGAGATGATTGTATTGTATTGAGAGATCTTGGATTAGAGTTTTGTATGAGATTGTTTCATGATTCATGATATACATAATATATGATAGTGGGGTTTTTAGCTTTACGCTTTCCCAGAAAAACTTCTGTGTTATGTGTTCTTGATATTTCACTTTGTGATCGTGGTTTAATTTCCACAAGAATAATACTAGAAGCGATTATGTATTTAACCGTGGCATATAATTGTTAGATCAGGAGAATCGCAGGAAATACTTAATTTGTATTGAAATTTCTACAAAAACTAAGTTGATGGTGAGAGTGAAACATCTACATCTGAACATGCTCTTCAATTTATTCAAAATTGTATTTCTTATAATATTCTTTATGAAGGTGTTATGTGAAAATTATTCACTCTTACTTTCGAAGGGCGAGTTAAAAATTGGCGTGAGACATTTCCGACCGTCTCTATTCATCATTGGAACAATTTATAGATGAGTTTTTATTTTCTTTTAAGAATTTTGATTATGATAAATTGTGTGAGGAATTGAACGATCTTAGGATGAAACCAGATGAATCATTAGAATAATTTCCATAAGGTGTATATATCTTTTTTATAGATTTCCTTTAAATTATAGGTCTTATATTAGTGAATGGTTTCAACATCTCATTTCTCTTTCTAATGAAAAATATAAAATAATCATTAATAAATCTGAATTGTGCATTGATACTCATTTATATGTTGATTTAGATTTACATGAAAATATTGAGGATTTGGAAGTTGTAAGTGAACCATGTTGTTTGAAAACTTTATCCACTCTGACAGATGTTGATCAGGATGAACATGATATTTATGAAGAAGTACATGTGACCTCTAATAGTTCTTATCTATCAACATCTTCTTTAAATGGGGAAGACATTTAGAGTAGAGATGAAGAAAGTCACCACATTCTAGAAAATATGACAACTACCTCAGGAATGAAAGAGATTGAATCTAAAATTTGTGTTCATAGTATGTAACAATATTCTCATGGTTTGACTAAAGATATTCAATACTAACTTCTTGGGGACTCTATCATTGACTATTTTACTGATTCTCCATCAAAAACAATTCTTGAATCTTCTCATTTTGAAAAGTCTTGTGATTTGGTCTCACCTTTTTCTCTTTACAATGAATATAATTATGTTTTGGATAATGTTTAGTGTTCAAATTTTTTAGTAGACCATAACATGGATATTGATCAGTTAATTCTAGGAGAAGAAGCAAACACACAATGTTCAAAATTGAAAACGGACATGGATCTCCTAATAGAAGGAAAGTTTCCCTTCAAAAAGGCAACTTTTTCAAGAGATTTTTTTCATTTTCTTTCATCTTCCACTTATTATAATTTGTACTCTGATATCTTCAATGGTTTTTCTACTCATGTAATAATTTTAGATCCTTTTGAATTTTATTATGCATGGCTAGACTCTAATAAGGTGCAAGAAGGTAATAACTCACATATATGATATGGAAAGAATGAAACCTCTTCCCATGAATCTACGCCTTATCAATATTCTACAAGGGAAGAAGGACTGCAATAGAAAACATATTTCACAAAGTGTCTTCTACTGATTCAACTAGATATATGATTAGTGGAGAGTCTTGTTGTTTAAGTAACCAACTGGTTGAGATTGAAAGATTTAATGAAACAAATGATGTTAATGGTTGCCTACCTATTAATAACAAAATGAATTATACAGTGAAGGATGATAGCTCTTACACATTATTTGATCATGCTAAATAATATCAAGTTGTTGGTTATTTGGAATACAAGTCTATGGAGATGTGTGAAGAAAATGAGGCACTTCGGTTTCAACTGATGGTTATGTCAGGTTCTCATTATCATGCTACAATATCTGAAATAAATCATGCCAACAAAATCAAGATTTTTCCACAAGATATTCTTCATATAATTTTTATACATGATCCTAATTCATATGTAGTTTCCTTCCAATATTTATGCATTAATCATTGTATATATCATGATAAAATAGAAGCATGGTTAGAGGAATCTTTTCGTGCAATATTTCATGTTCTTATCTTGCGCATGATAGATATAGGTTTAGATATTTTAATTTTTTCTCCTTGTAGTTTATTATTAATCCAATTTATATTAATAATTTGTGATGTACATATGATTGCAGATCTGAAGTTACATGAATGGTTACATTGGCTACATGATTTCACCTAGTTTGTGTTTTATTAGAATATTGTAGTGTAATATAGGAATAATTTACTCAAGTTCATTTTCTTCTTCTTTTCATTTCACCTTTTTAACTTCAAATAAGATAATCCATCTTCAATAACGCTCAAACAAATCTGGTGGCCTATGCAGGTTGTTTTCTTTCACTTTCAAAGCACAGGTTAAAAAATTGGTTGAAATCTCTTCCATCCAAGTCTATTCATAACTGGGATTAGTTTTATAATGATTTTTACCATTATTTCTATGATGAGTTATGTGGTATACTGCAGGATCTACAAAAAGCATAAGATGGTCAACTAAGGATTTCCTATCAAGATTCATGTGTATTTTCCATAGTTTTTCTTTCTCGGATTGAAAATTTGAACTTTTCTTACAAGCAAGATCAGTTAAATATTGTTGATTTAATATGTTGATGATGAAGTTAGATGTGATTCACAGGGGAGTTCTAGTTTTATTGAATATTTTAATATTTCCCCACTTGTTTTCCTACCGATAAGCATGTAGTATCTTGTGCAAAAGTTTTGAGTCCCAACCTTTTGAAGACCCCATGCGAGAGGAAAAAACATGGTATTACTTTCATGTAATGATAATACATTGCAAGTTCAATTGATGGTCAAGTCAGAATTTTGTCAAGATTCTTTATCTATAATATTAGAGTAAAAGGAACCTCCTCCTGAAATAAAACAAAGATGTCACCTTTGTAAAAATTTGACTATCATATCAGATAAAGAATCAAGCTGAGGAAAACCAAACAGAGAAACAAAGAAAATAAATGAAGGGGTGACAAATGAGTAATCATATATGAGATGAAAATAAGAGAACCCACACCAAAAGTGTGTGCATAAGAAAGATCTGCGCTAGAGAGAAGAAAATAATAAGAAAGGTTTTCAAAGAGACGCAATAGTCAAAGAAAGTTATCAAGAGAGGATACGAGAAATAGTGGGAGAAGGATCGAGGAAAATGAAGTCAGATCCCCTTGGCTAGTGAGAAATGTGGTCACATCAAAGGAAGATGGGGTGCATAGAAGTAACATTGATGAAGCATATGATAGTGATGGAGCCTTTCGAGAAGGGGCAGAGGCCTTAGCGATTATGAGCAAGCTTGTGTGGCTAGAGACATGGAGCTCTTATGGATCCCTTACCATAGAAGATAAGAGGGTATGGAGGAACCCCCTCTTTGAACCACCCCACTTGCACATTTTTCATCAAGAAAAAAGAACTAAAGATTATGCAGAGGTAAGAGAAGAAGAAGAAGAGATATTAGAAGATAGGAGTGAAGGAGAAGCTAAAGTCAACAATACTTCACAAGCGAGAGTGTCGATATCAACAACAACAATAATTAGTCAGTTAGGAAGACGTAGTTCTAGATCAAGTATGGTGAACCAAGATTCAACCGTCAAACTTCCCACATTTCATGGGATGGAAAGAGACAACGTGGAGGAACATTGGTTCACATGTGAAGCTATATGGTTAGTGAAGAGAGTCAGATATGAGTCATCCAATATTTTGTAGCTATAAACCACACTCAAAGACAAAGCTCTAACATGGCACATGAAGTACAAGGCTACTATGTTGGTGGGACAAACAATATCCATGATGAAGATAAAGAGAGATCTACCTAGGGAATTTCAAAAGACTAAGTCAAAATCATAATGTACAATAGAGGTCAAAGAGATCAAGCAACTAGTTGGAGAAACCATGTGGAATTATGACAAGCGGTTTAATATTTTGTTGGACACATTGACATTTCATCTCCAAGACATACAACATCTAGAATGGTTTATTGTTGGATGCCTACCACATATTCAAGTCCCTCTCTCCTGGCAAAAAGTGATGACCCAAGCATAGGTCATGGAAATTACAATGTGATTATAAGACACATTGGGAGGTGGTGAGACATTGGTAGGTCTGGAACATGTATAGTCTCAACTTGAGACCCTCACTATGCAACTGCGAGATAAGGTGAAGCCTAGGATAGTGCGTGACAATCTGTGGTCTACTACGTTCCATGTTGAAGGTCACCATAGGAATAACTATCATATTTTGGGGAATTACACAACAATGGGTGCACCAAATTCGTTTCCAACGAGACCAAAAATAGAGTGGTGTGAGATCTGTCGACAATGGGGTCATATACCTCCATGTTTACCCACACTAAATGTGTATCAAAATAACACACATAGTCCATTTTGTGAGTTCTACAAATCCATGGGACATGATGTGAACAACTATCAGTTAGTATAACTAATGCAATAAAACACAACATATGCTTTCTGGGTCCAAGAAGAACAAAAGGGTGGAGATCGTGGAGGCTTCAATAGAGGATGCTAACAAGGAGGCCAATGAGGAGGATATGGAAGAGGATGAGAAATAGGATATGGTGGTGGCAGAGGAAGACAACCTACCTATTTTAATTATGGTGAAATAGACCACTTATTACGATTCTATACCAAACTACATGCACTCTGTGGATATTGCCACAATGTAGACCATGTCATGGAAGGTTTCCCAGATCTTTTGGCCAAATGGAAAGAGAAGAGGGGACACTGTAATATGGTGACTATAGAGCCATGAGAAAACTAGAAGTCAAAATAAGAAGTCGACGTACAAGTGGTAACCCAAGGAGGTATCCGTACGGGATTTGACATGGAATGAGGAGAAATTTCAGATCAGAATGTAGAAGGAAAGATTAGAAAATTGGTGCAATTACCTCCTTTTTTGACGTTGTGCAACAAAATCAATTCTTGCATGAATCCTGTAAGGAACTCGAGGAAGATAGTGCATGTGAAGAAGTGAAGCGCACAACATAGAGGGTGTTGGAGGAAGCACACTTGTGAAAATAACTACAATGCACTATGCAAAGACCATTGGAAAAATCCCACTTACACGAGGAAGCGCAAAGTGCAGCACAAAAGGCACTAGAAGAATAACATATTCATGAAGAATTGCAACACATGGCCCAAGAGGGAACAAAACACAACACTTACGCCAAGATTGAATCAGAAAACCATGTAGGTGACTTCTTGTATTGTTTCCTTAAGATGTTGGGTGACCCTGTAGCTGCAAAGAAACTCACCCACATGCTGACAAGATGCATGGAAGAAGGGGAGAACGATATTGTAATTTTTTCCCCACTAATGAAATGAGATGTGCACCATGTAAGCATAAGGAAGCACGTGAGGAGAGAATTTAAGATGGCAGTTGATCTTGAAATATATTGATGATTAGATTCACACAACTAAGGCACAAATCATGAAACAATAGAAGGAACTTCCCTTCTTACCATCCGTAGAATGACAAGAGGTCATGACAACAACCACCAGTCAACTTCAGGATCTCGCATCGGCTTGCACATAACAATGGAAGCTTTCCATCATCATTCTCGACACAACAGACAAAGACCAACTACATTACCACAAAATTACAAATGTGAAAGCAACACTAGTCCCAATCATTAGACTAGGGGAGAAAATCAACCTTACATCATCAACAATCACATTAGGTGATGTCGAGGATTTTCGCAAAAATATGAAGGAGTTGAATTTTTTCTTTGACAAGGTCGATGGCCATTTCAAAGAATTCATCGAGAAACTCCTCAAGACAGTGCCATCAATCTCCTCTGTCAACCCATAATCAATGTCGTTGGCTCGAGGATGAGCCAACCAATAGTGTTAGGGGCCTATTGGCACCCTAAGGGTTTGAAAACTATGCTCACACCACAAGTTAACAACATGTGCACACCCAAGAAGATACACTCTGTGGTACCAAGTTTCTGAGTATGTTCCAACCCAGGATATATTGTGCATGCCAACCCATTTTGTACTACATGTAAGGATTTAAAGAGATTGCATGCAATCCAAATCCTCAAAGATACTCAACAATCATTGTAACAATTTTTGTAACAAATTGATTGGTCATGGTTGAGGTTAAGGGAGAGTTGGCAAGTCTGTTATGATTTCCATGCTCCATTAGACTTAAGGGGAATGCATGTAGTTATGTAAGGGTTGGGTTTTTGTTCACTAGAAGAGGAATAGTGATCATATGGAAAAGATGTATATGAGTTAGAGATCCAAGTCAATTTTTGTATCACTTATGGATATATTCAGAGATATTATGTGTGAAAATATGAGAGAGGAAGGATATTTGAGCACATGGTGTGTCTCTGTTGTTGTGAATGCATCCTAAAAAAGGCTTCGGGATCTATGTATGAAATTTTAGTTGAATTCCTTTGATATTAATGAATAAATCCTAAATCATGTTTGTCTTTGCATATTATGAGTTAATGATCTGAATGCCTATTGGCTCTATATTATGTTGTGTAGTAATATCATGATAGTTATGAATGATTGCATAGTTATATAGTGAATGTTTCCTGTATGTTTCCTATATGTTCCCTTCCTTCGCACCTTGCATGAAACCTATAGTATTTGTGATTCTCATGGCATCTCGAATGAGACCTTATTTAGCATTTGAAGATTAAATATGTCGGTGGCTATGGGGTATTTGTTGGAACATCCTCACGAACCCTAGGTGTAACACACACACACACCCAACCAAGCCAACAACAACCCGTGAGAGACAAGAAGAAGACGATGAGCACCAAGATTATGTGGGGATGCAAATCAAGATTGACAACAGAAAGGTTGAGATCCCCAAGGAATGAAAACTTCACATTTCAACCACAGGGTTTGGAGAGACATGCAGAGGCCGACATATCCACCATGTCGGCTAATGATTAAAAAAATCACCTACTTAGGGACCGTTGCAGGGGTTGCACCAATCTGAATCAAGGTTTCTAAAAACTTCCTCAGTGAGCTAACGATGAAGCAACGTCATTGGATTGAGGATGAGCCAACTAATCATGTTGGGAGTCTATTGGAACCCTAATGTTTTGGAAAGATTGCACATGTGCCACAAGTCAACATTGTGTAGGCACCAAGAGATTACATCACATGATGTCGAGATTTAGCACTTGCGCCACCTAGTGATCCACTGCACATGTCGACTAGTTTTGTACTGCATGCAAAGACTTGTAAAGTTGGCATGCATGTCAAATCCTAGAAGATCTTTGGTAATGATTGTAACCATTTTCGTAACAACCCGATTGGTCATGGTCGAGGTTGTGGGTGAGTTGGCAAGGTTGTTATGATTTCCACACTCTGGTAGACATAGGAGGAATGCATACATATATTTAAGGGTTGGGTTTTGGTTAACTAAGAGTTCATTGTTTTGTTAGTTGTATATGAGTTAGAGCTCCAATTAGACATTGTAGTAGTTCTTGTTATTTTTCATTTCACTAGTTTTTTAGAGATATTATGTGAACATGAGAGAGAAATTAGATTGAGATCTGAGCATATTGTTGGTCAATGTTTCACTCTGAATGCACTCTTAGTAGGGTTCATCCCTCTATGTATTGAAATGTATCTGAATGATGTTGAGATTAATGAATGAAGCATGAAGTACCTTTGTCTTTGTATATCATGGATCCTAGTCTGAATGTATGTATGTTATGTGGTATTTTGCGAAGCACTTATATGAATGTTATGAATGAATGTGAAATGAATTCATGGATATGAGTTGGATGTTTCTTGTCCGTATTATTCCTTCATGAATTTCACTAAACCTACGGTATTTTTGATTCGAATGGCATCTCGAGTGAGACCTTCTTCAATCCTTGAAGATTGAATATGGTAGCACCTATGGGGTATTTTTTGGTAAAGTATTTTGAAACCTAGGTCTAAAACCCCAAGCCAACATGGGCTTTACACTATCGTAAACGTTATGGGTGAGAATGCTTTTGAATTGGGTATTCCCCCTTTCCTTGGCAACATAGTTACAGACTTAATGATAACTCTAGCCATAAAAAGTCATATTTTTTTGTCAAAACACCAAAATCAACCCCTATTTTGAAAAGTGGTGTTACTGGTAGCACCATTTTTTCAGGGTTAAAATTACAACCTTTTGCAACCATAGCCTTAATAACATCATAATGTTGTCAACAAAAAGATTAAAATCAACCCTCAAATCGAAAAGAGTAGTTACGAGTAGCACCATTTTTTATTTTCAACATTAAAACTACCAGTTCTTTGAACCCTTCAAATAAGACAACGTGTACCGTTGCAACCAAAACCTTGAAATTAACCTCCAATTAAAAAAGCAGTGCTCCCAGTAGCACCCCCCCTTTTACTAGGGATGAAGTTACAAGTTTTTTAGAATTGTGGATTTGACAATCGACACCCTTGAAACCTAAATCTCAAAACCAACCCCTGAATGAAAAAGAAGTGTTATCAACATAATCCTCTTTTCTTTTGGGTTTAAAATTGCAACAATTTAGAAATGAAGGCCCAAAATCTTGTTACTGTTTCAAACAAAATCGTAAAAAGGAAAATTTTTAAAAATAAATAAAAATAGAAAGATAACAAAACAAAAAAAAAGGAAGGGAAAACCCACAAATGAGAAAAGAACATAACTTTTTGTATTTTTTTTTTAAATAAACATGTAAAAAAAACAATAAAAAGACAACATAATTTTTTTTAAATTCCAATTTTTTCAAGAAAAATAATCGAAAAAAAAAATTATTATTTTTTAAAATATGAAAAACAATATCCTTTTTAAAATACGTTTAACTTTATATATATATATATATATATATATATATATATATATATATATATATATATATATATATATATATATATATATATATACCTTCTCTCTCTAAACCATCGCCCGACCACTGTGAGAGTAGCCAAAACATTCATTATGCAGAATAAATTTGCCTTACTGCAATGTATGCTCAACATATGTGAATCCACATCCAATATATACTCAACCATTTCTCACCTCAGGGGAGGCCGCATTGCCACTATCTTCATTAATTGGTATCTTAGAACTTTAAGTTGTGTTACGGAAAGGGGATGAAGATAGTGCATCTTATGCAACAAAGGCTATGTGTAGATTTGAATCATGTTCAGAAGAACATGAAAAATGAAGAGCCATATGAAGGATGAAGAATGAACAAAGGATAGACATGCATGTAAACACGATCTATCTCAAGAGTTTAAAGGTGGATTTGAACCTTATCGATTCAGACATCTTTTACTGATGTTGAATACCTTTCCTTTTCGTTACTTCTTTTCTTTTAATTTTTTTTTTAGATTTTAGCTTTTAATTTTTAAACTTTTTAATAATATTATTTAATAATGTTTTTTTTTTTTTTCTTTACCATAGGAAAAAAGTAGTTCCTTTCTATTTAATTGAATCAAAGGCAACTTTCCAATACATATAGTGAAAGGCTTGAAGTCATTTCAACAATATACTCATTATGAGCTCAATATGCCATTTATGCAAATTGAACCCAGATGGGGAGGATAACAATCATTCCTCCCAACCATCCAAACTAAACCCAATTGACTTTAATAATGTTTATATTTATATAAAAAAATATATTGTATTTTTTTAACATTAAAAAAATAAAATTAATATAGGTTTTTATATTCGTGTTTTTATTTTTATTTTATTTATCTATTTTTTATGTTTATTTGTATAGAAAAAAAAGGCACATTTGATTTTTTTTAATTGTTTTTAATATATTTTTAAAATTTTAATTTTTTTTAAACGTTTTTTTTTAAAACAATTGTTTTTTCTAAAAAAAAAAAACTAGTATTTTTTTTTTTTAAATTATGTTTTCAGTTTTTAATGTAAAATGTTTTTTTTTTAATTATCTTAAAAAAGTCAATTGTTTTCCTCATTCATGATTTTTTCCCTCTTTTTTGTTTTTTTCTCTTTTTATTTTCTCTTTATTTTTTTTTTACAATTTTTTTTGCAACAATAATGGATTTTTGGGCCTTGGTTTTTAAATTGTTACAATTTTACGCTTGGAAAAAAAGGTGTTATTGATAACACCTCTTGTTGATTCAGGGGTTGTTCTTTAGATTTAGGTTCCAAGGGTTATAGTTGTCCAAACCACAATTTCAAAAAAATGGGAATTTTATCCCTAGAAAAAAAAAATAGCGATATTGTGAGCATTGATTTTCGATTCACAGGTTGATTTTAAGATTTTGGTTGCTACAATACCAGTTTCCAAGTCTGGACGTTTCAAAGAAGCATTTTTAACCATGAAAATAAAAAATGGTGTTGTTGTTAGCACCACTTTTATATTCAAGGGTTGATTTTAATGTTTTTTTTTTACAACATTACGATACGATAAAGGCCATGGTTGTAAAAGGTGGTAATTTTAACCTCGAAAAAAAATAATGGTGCTACCGGTAGCACCACTTTTCGAAACAGGGGTAAAAATAGCCACTAAATGGAACTTCTAGAAAAATGAGAACTCTGGAGAGTTATCTTTAAGTTGGAAACTATGTTTGGCTTGCACCTAGTATTTAATGTGGAGTTGCTTTGACCATATTTTCCACCTCTATTGGAAACCTTGGAGGTGGTCGAGCATTTGGCCCCTAAAAAAATCAATATTGACTACTTGAACAAGCTACATTGGATCAGGTTATGGACACTAAGACGAAGGGCACCCACCAACAGAACATAAAACTCTATCGAGTTGTCAAAGTAAGAAAACTTCTTCACCAAGGCAAGTGGCTCACTAGGAGTCAAATTCAAAAAAAAATTCCCCATCTAATCAAGGAACTTGATGCAATGGTGAAAATTGCTTCCTAAGGGGGGAGGATTGATCCAGGTGGACATTGGTGGCCACCCACCTCTTCCACTAACTCAACATAGTTCTCCATATTGGAAGTTCTTTCATCTACATTTTTTTGAGTCTAAAACTTATGAGGCCTTAAATGATGTTTTATTGCAATTTGGGGGCCTAGTGTGGCAATAGCCTTTCCCAAGTCTATCGATAGTTGTATTTTTAAGTTAGATATTTCTAGTGAGCTATTGTGCGCCCCAAATGGAGATTGTATGCTAAATTTGTGCCCCCCGAAAGTTGATGTTTCAACTAGCCACCTCGGGGCCCACAATCCTTTTGGAGCTTCATCTTCTAGGGTTAGCATTTTGGATCTTAAGGGTTTGTTTAGTACTTTATGTTAAAAATTCATTTTCAGACTCTTGTAATGTCTTATTGCGAATGAGTTTAGCCGACACCTCCCTCTTTAGAGATAATCTACCACCATTCCAGCTAGCTTGTATTGCTTTTCATTTTACAATATTTTACTATTACATTCATTAATAGTACTTGTGTTTCACTATATTACTATGCTCTCTGTAAAACTCCTATGTGTATGTTTCCACTCATATTCTTAGATTTCATTTCATTCTCTATACAACCTAGATTAGTGATATCAAAGCAATCTACTCTTTGTTGTTTGTTGGTGCATGTCACCAACGAGGTCATGGCATAAAGAGTTGGGTCTTGAGCTAATTTCACTTGGGGAAGACCACTCTCATAGGCCCATGTGGCCTCCCATGGTGGAAGGAAAGAGAGATGATGGAACAAGAGATCATATCAAGTTGTTGCTCGAGGAATCATTTGCATGATAGAGAAACAAGATGACAAACATTTTTTCTTGGATCCTTTAACAACTACCAATGACAGTTGATGCACCTTCAACAAGTAACTATTTCATAGGTACAACACACTTCAAGGTACAAGTTAACTTTGATATCCCTTTATTTCAAGGCCAAAAAGATGAATATTCTTTGGAGAAGTGGTTAAATCTATTAGAGAGTTATTACTTTTCTCAAAAAAATTCCAATATCGAAAAGATCACCTCTGCACTCCTTAAATCCTTTGAAAATGTCAAAGACTAATGGGAAAGATATTGGGAGAGACATAATGAATATTAGTCTATAACATTTGGAACACAACCTAGTTGGGATGCCTTTGTTGATGCCCTCAAGGAGGAATTATAGCATGTTGGAAACTATGATGACCAATATATGATATGGACAACTCTATGTTAAGAGAGAGACCACATAGTGTTGGAGTACAGCAATATCTTTCATAACTTTCACTCAAAGATAGGTATTAGAGACTTTGAGTAGAAACTATTTTTGAAGTATCGCATTGGCCTACATAGGTACACCTAAAAATAGATGGATTTCTTGGACATGTCCTCATTGGGAGCTGCTTATCAATATGTTGTCAAAATCAAGCATAAATTTAAGCAATAAAATAAGTGGTAGTTTGGGTCTACAAATCTGCTGCAACAAAAGAATGGTAAATGTATCCCTAACTCACATAACAAAGGATAGAGAAAATAGATCCAACCTCAAGAGAACTAGTCCAAGTCGTAAGCAAAGAAAGGTAATGGGAAGTCAAAGAAGGACACTAGAAAGTGGTGTGATTTCCACAAAGTCTAAGCAAACTCTAGCTTAGACTCTCATTCGAAATAGGAGAAGGTAAATTGAATCATTGACACAGAACCAAATGTTACCATCGCAACTGCAAATATCCAACCAAAAGAGTCAGAGAAGATGGAGGAGGGGGAGAGCCTCTTTCATTCATAGATCCGGGTGAAGGGGATTCCACTATATTTCATTGTTGATAGCGATATATAGAAGAACTTGATCTCAACCGATGTCATAAAGAGATTGAAGCTACTGAAAATTCCACATGCCAACCATACACCATTAGTTGGTTGATCCAAGGACGAGACATTTGCATCAGCTAGAAATGTCACATATCCTATGGCATCAATCCCTTCAAAGATGAGGTACTATGTGTTGTTTCCCCACTTGAAGTTTGTGATGTTATTTTAGGACAACCCTATATGTGGAAACATCACATTGTTTATGAGTCGCAACCTCGTAGTGTTATTGTTAATTTGGGAGGAAAACTCTACAAGGTATCAGAGGTAGTGTCGACTAGTGAAATTTCCTTACTGAACAAAACAATGTCGAAAGGTAATCTCTCATATTGAAAAAGTTTCCCTCTTCACAATTTGGTCAAAAGGTGAACAAGAGGTCACTACAACCACCGAAACCTCACCACGAGCCCTCTCTACATAGCAGAAGTAAGTGGACAAGACTGTAGAGGAACATAGAGATATCTTCGCTTCACCTATGGGGGTTCCTATGCATTATAAAGTCAAACATTCAATTGAATTTATACTTGGTGCTCCTTTACCTAATGGCCCAATATACAGACACTCTCTTCTAGAGAACAAGGAAATAAAATTTCAAATTCATGAGCTCATCCAAAAGGGCCACATTCGACCATGCTCCTCACCTTGTGGGAACTCAATTGTATTGGTGCAGAAGAAGGACGTGGCATGTAGACTATGTATTGATTACAGATCCCTAAGCAAAATATTTGTTAAGAATTGATACCCAATACCCTAGATTGAGGATCTCCTTGATCATATTAAGGGTTCCCAGTTCTTCAGTAAGAATGATTTGAGGTCAAGCTACCACCAAGTTTCGATTGAACAGACAGATGTATGGAAGACTACCTTCAAGTCTAAATAAGGCCTTCTTGAGTGGTTGGTCATGCCTTTTGGCTTGACTAATTCTCCATCAACATTCATGAGGATGATGGATGATATCTTGCATCTGCTCACAAACTCTTTTGTGATCATATATTTGGATGACAACCTCATCTTTAGAAGAACTTGGGTAGAAAATTTGCAGCACTTTCAACAAATCTTAAGCACTCTGCAACAACACAAGTTATATTCCAATTTGTAGAAATTCTCATTTGGCATGCAAAGAATTTAGTATCTATGATACATTGTGAATGAATATGGGGTGCATGTGGACCCAACCAAGATGTAATTCATTTGTGATTGGCCAACCTCGACAAATATAATAGAGCTCCACAACTTCTTAGGCCTTTCCAACTTCTAACATTGGTTCATGTTGGGGTTCTCTTATATCGCTTTGCCCTTATGCCAAGTGACGAAGCATGGAGATAAAGCCAAATTTTATTGGTCTTAGTAAAAAAATAAGGTAATTGGGGATCTGAAAAACTGCCTCTGCTCGACACCGATCCTCACTCTACCAGACTTGCGACAACCATTTGATATTGAGACAGATGCCTCCAACTATGCTATCAGTGTAGTTCTCACCCATCATGGACATCTAGTGGCCTATCACAATGAGGCACTCTAGAATATTCTTTGCAAGTATACCACCTATGAAAAGTAGATGTACTCCATTATGCAGGCATGTTGATAATGGAAGCATTATATTTTGAGATAGGAAATGATCATCCACACTGATCACAAACCTTTGTAATTCATGCAGACATGTGGAAAGTTATAGAATGATGACCATCAACAATGGTCCACGTACTTGTAAAAATTCCATTTGAACATCAAGTACAAGAAAGGAAGTACAAACCATGTTGCAGACAATCTTATCCAACCCTTGGTTGTGGCACTAACCATAGTTCTTAACTCCTATGGGCATGAGACATCCAAGTGGACCCAATTTTATGACAACAAAATTGACTTCACTACTACGTATCAAGCATTGGGAACAAGTAAACAAGTTCTATACTTTCACCTCTAGTATGCACTTTTGTGATTTTTGGGACATCTTTATATTCCTTTAAGAGAGCATGTAAAGCTAATTTGGGAGGCACATTATAGTCGGGTAGCAAGGCCCCTTGGTGTGGAGAAGATAGTGGCAGTGCTTCAGAAGTATTTCTATTGGCCGAAAATTCAACAAGACATTAGTAGGTATATCAAATCATGCACTTCATATGCCATCACTAAACCCACCATCAAGAAGCAGGGGTTGTACACTCCTCTACCTACCCCAGACAATCCTTGTGAGTCAATATCCATGGATTACATGTCAATTTTTCCCTCCACCAAGAATGGTATCAATTTTGTCTTTATGGTTGTCGATCAATGCTCTAAGATGGCCATTTTAACATCATGCAATAAAAGTATCACAATTGAAGCCACTGCTAAGATCTTTTTTGAGCATTTTTGGGTTCATTTTGGGTTAGCATGGACCATTATTTCAGATAGGGATAGTGGGTTCCTCAATACCTTCTGGTTTAGCCCGTGTTTTCTGATGGACACTAATATTATGAAATCGCTTGCCTTCCACCCCCAAACAGATGGACAAACAAAAGTGGTCAATAGGATGATCATGCATATCCTATGTATGTACAACTCCAATCATCTGTGAACATGGGATGAGATCCATCCATATGTTCAACATAGATACAATAGATCCTTCCACAAATCTATTGGATATAGCTATTTTCAGGTGTGTTAGGGTTCTAGTCATTGTCACCCATTGATGTAGTTCTTCCCACTAAATCCTCACAAGAAGAGTCCTCCCATGCTCAAACTAAGGTAGGAATGGGAGAAAATTTTATTGAACAAATCCAACACATTCAAAAATAGGTTCATGATGTCCTACATAAATCCAATGCCAAGTACAATCAACAACATGACCAACATCAGGGTCCATACAAGTTTTAGTTTGATGATAAAGTTTGGTTTCATTTGCAGAAAGAGCGACACATAGGCCCCCATATGAAGCTCATACAACTGCGATATGGACCGTACACCATCACGAAGGTTTTGGGTGAGAATGATTTTGAATCAAGTATTCCCTCTTTCCTTAGCTTGCCCCTGGTATTTAATGTGGAGCCACTTCAACCATATGTTCCCCCTCTATTGGACACCTCATAGGTGGTCGAGCATTTGGCCCCTACATAAATCAATCTTGATTGCATTGAGTAGGCTACAGTGGATCAGATCATGGACACCAGGACAAAGGGAACTCACAAGAAGAACATACAATGTTGGAACCTCAAGTTTTGATGGTTCATCACACTTCTCCTAGAATCAGTTGGTCGAGTGGTCGATCAACATCTAGAAACAATCGATCGGGCGATCGACCAGATATCTACATTAGCCAATCAAGTAGTCAAAAATCCTATCAATCAAACAATCAAACAATGCTCAAAGATATACAGTCGGTGGATCGACTAGTTGAGCAATCGACTACAAGTTGGATGCATGGGCAATCAGGTTGAGCATCCTTGAAAAGCTGGATATACAACATGGATTTGATGGAGTCAACTCTGACCCCCGATGATTGTACATGGACAAGATCTTCTTGATTCCAAGGAATTTGGTTATATATTGAGGCTATAAATAGAAGACTCGATGGGTCATTATTATGTGTGTTATATGCTAATGTTGAACATGGTGTGCATGTTCAATATGCATTGTGATGTTTTGATCACAATGAATTGTGCGTAAGTGTTGTAACGATGTCTTTAAACACCACCTATTTTATTCATTGTTGACAAGAAGAAGGATGATGTTGTAGGGGCCATCACGACATATATCTCATGGGAGATTTGATTTCACACCAGTGGAATCAAATGCTCTCATCAAGTCTAGAAGAAGCTGAATTATTTGTTCGACAAAGTCGATGAAATCCATGTCATGCTATTGGAGAAAGTGTTTATCTCTCTCTATCCTCATTCTTTTGCTATAATTGAGGACTATTTGGCATGTGTGAAAGAGCTGCAGTTGAAATTAGGAGAAGGTGGAAATAATTATCAAAATAAAGATGGACAACTAATCAAGTTGGTCCCGATGAATCTGATAATACCATTCAACGTTTTTCCTTTCAAATTTTCGCACTAATTAGCAGGCACGCAAGGAATATGGTAAGGATTGTACTTTTGAAGTTTTATGTGGCTTACTGATTAATGATCAACACATATTGTTAGATGAAGGAAATATTGGTGGAAAACATCAAGCCCACTTAATCAATGGTAAGGGAAAGGTGAATCACAAGGAAAGAGGACAATTTGATATCCCTATATAGAGACCGGAATTCCTCGACCAATAAACTAAAGGAAGGACTGATGAATCAACATCCAGTTGGAATAGTAGAAAGAAGAAGACATGCTAGTACTATGGAAAGACTATACATGTGGATAAATGATTCTATAAGAAGAGATATGACTTAGAGGAAAAGGTCAAGCAACTTGAATGAAACATGTTTGTTGTTCGTCGACCTGCTGATAATTTCATCTTCCAAGTTAGAAATTCTTAAGTGTTTCTTTCTCGAAGTGAATGGGTAATCGACTTTGGATGCACTCATCATATGGCCAAGGATGCTTCCTTCTTCACATCCTTAGATAAATTTGTGGAGATAAATATCTATGTTTTTTATGAATTTTCTCTTGGCATTGTTGGTTATGGTGATGTTCCCTGTCGACATGGAAATATTGTCGATGTGTATCATGTGTCGAATCTTAGTGTAAATTTGTTGTTGATTTCTTAGTTGACACAAACAAGTAATATCGTGGATTTCTGGTCAGATTGTTTCTTTGTTAATGATTTGAAGAAAGGTTAGTATATTTTCACTAGTGGGTTTCTCGACCTGAAGGACGAATTGGATAAGTTTTGTGAATCGACTTGACTTGACCCTGAACTGACTTCTCTTGTTTCTCACACTGATGAACGAATTAGAATTTGGCATGAATGACTCAAACACCTAAATTTTTTAAGTTTGTATTTGATGGAAACACATAATATGGTTGTTGGTATACCTAAATTTCTTACGCCTGATGGAGTCTATAGAGGATATGCACTGGGAAAGCAACATCAAGCACCCTTTGAATCCAACCAAGCATGGCAAGCAGAGAACCTTTTGGAGTTGGTTCATAGTCACCTCTATTGTATCAAATTATCTTTCTCAGCAGGTGTAAGGTATATTCTAACCTTTATTGATGATCTCTCTCATTTCAATTAGGTTTATTTCCTTAAAAACAAGAATCATGTCTTTGAAAAGTTAAAAGAATTCGGGGCCTTTTCTAAAAAGCAATGTGGTTGACCTATCAAGTGCCTAATATCGGACAATGGTGGAGAGTATATGAGTTGATTTTTTGAAGAATACCTCATTATATATGGTATTTACTGGTAGCATTTGGTTACTCATACCCCTTAGCAGAATGGTGTTGCAGAACACAATAATTGGATGTTAGTTGAGATGGCTAGATGTCTTTGGCATGCCAAATATTTTTCTCCTCGCTTATGGGCCGAAGTTGTTTACTGTGAAAACTATCTACTCAATCACATATTGACTCAAGTTGTTCCTTCTATGACTCTATTCGAATGATGGTGTGGAAGAAATACCTCAATTGACCACCTCCATGTGTTTGGATGTTTTGCTTGGGATCATATTTTCATTGATTGTAGAAAGAAATTGGATGCAAAGATTCATGCTTGCATCATGATGGGATACTTTGAAGAGTCTAAATCCTATCGATTGTTTGACCTTGTCAAACAGTAAATCATTATCAGACGAAATGTATGGTTTGATGAGAAGTCTTCTTGCATTAAGTTGTTGAATTCCACCTCTGGTTTTTACATGATGGTTCCTTTGATGTTGTTTCCAAAACAAGTTCTCTTGTCCCATTTTTTAGTCCTTCAATTGGACAGTCAAACTCTATTTATGTTTCGATTGGGTTGTCGACCTCTGAGTAGACTAGCCAGTCATTTCTATTTCTATTGGACCACCATATCCTTTGATTGAAACTATTTTTACTTATGATCAAAATTCCACAATGGACATCAACTCACATTTTTCATGCCTACCTAGATGGGTCATGAAGAAACTTGAGGTTGTTGGTCCTGATGTTGGTGATTTTTCTTCAAATTGACAAACTCGCAATCAGAAGCACCATGCTAGTGTTGCATTGATGAATTGTGTGCTTGAAACATGTGATCCTATTACATACACAGATGCACAAGGAATACCAGAATGGGAATAGGCAATGCAGACTAAAACATATTCTCTATTGAAGAATCACACTTGGGATTTAGTTCCTCGACCTTTAGGGAAGAAAATTGCAAATTGTCGATGGTCTACAAGACCAAGGCATTTTTGAACGTCATAAAGCTGACTTGGTTGAGAAAGTGTTTTCTCAACAAGAAAGCATTGACTACACCAAGACGTTTTCCCCTATTGAAAAAATGAACTATGTTCGATTGATTCTTTCCCTTGTTGCTCGTTTTGGATGGAAGATCCACCAAATGGATGTGAAGAGTGATTTTCTTCATGGGAACCTATCTAAAGAAATTGTCATGGAACAACCTCTTGGTTTTGTGACAAATTCTAACCTTGTTTGTTGACTCCAAAAGTCACTTTATGGTTTGAATCAAGTTTATGAATCTTGGTATGCTAAGATCAACAATTTATTTCTTCGTCTTGGTTTCAAACGTTGTGAATCTTATCACAATTTGTATGTACTCCATACTCATGGAAATACCTTGATTATTGTTGTATATGTTGATGACCATGTCATAACTAGAAATAATATTGATCTTATTCTTATATTGAAGAAACAACTTGTTGAATCCTTTGACATGATAGATCTTGTCATTCTACATTATTTTTTGGGTCTTCAACTATTATAACTTTCTGATAGTTTATTCCTTTCTCAATCTAAATATGTAATGGATATATTGACATGTTTTAAGATGAAAGACTGTAATCCATGTGCTACTACTTTTGAATATGGAGTTTATCTCAGTAAAACTTGATAGTTTCCCAAAGTCGTTGCTACACTATATCGACAACTGATCGACAAAATTATTTATCTTACTCACAGTCGACCTGATATTTATTTTTCTATTAGTATGGTTTCTCAGTTTATGCAATATCCCATAGAAAGGCAATAGAAAGTTTTCAAAAGAATTGTTTGTTATCTTGAGGGTACCATTCACCTTGGTATTAAGTATTGTCGAAGTTCATATTCGTTAATCGGCTTCACCGACTTTGACTAGGTAGGAGAAAATGATGATTAGAAGTCCACTTATGGCTTTGTGTTTCTCTTTAGCATTGGACCATTGGTTTGGTTTTGCAAGAAACAAAAGATAGACTCTTTTTTGACTACAAAAGAAAAATATTGTGGCATTTTTAATGTTGGAACAAAGGCTGTATGGATTTTCCAACTCTTGGGTGAACTTGGATTTCCTATACAGACCTAGAATACACTCTATTGTGAAAATCAGAGTGTGATTCAAGTTACTAACAACCTTGTTTCCCACAACAAGATGAATCATGTCGATCTCCATGCTCACTATTTGATGCAGTTAGTTAAGGAGAAGGTTGTATCACTCTTCTACTACAACATGGATGATCAGGTTGTTAATATATTTACAAAACTAAGTATGTAGGTTTGCATAGTTCATTATAATGTTAAGAATATTAAGGTCATTGTCCCTAATGATGGGTGGAGTGTTTGATCGAAATGTTGCACGTTTAAAAACCGCGTACACAATTTTATCCAAAAACTATTCTTAACATATTTACAAAACCCTTGTTTGAAGATAAATTTGTCAAGCCCCGCTCGATGCTTGGGCTTCAGGAAGCTACAGTTATGGGGGGTGTCCTAATGAATTAATTTCACCTCCTGAATATCCACATCCGTGTGATGATGGGGGGTGTTGGAGCCTTAGGTTAAAATGGTTCATCGCACCTCTCCTAGGATCAGTTTGTCGAGTGGTCGACCAACATCTAGAAACATTGGTCGATCGATCAACCAGATATCTACATTAGTCATTCATGTAGCCGACAAGCTTGTTAGTTAGACAATTAACCAATAGTCGAAGATAGTCGGCCAGTGGATCAACCAACCGAGAAATTAAATACAATTAGGATGCATGGATGATTGGGTTGAGCATCCTGATGAGTCAACTAGACAACATCGATTTGATGGAGTCAACTCTGACCCCTGACGATTGTATGTGGACAAGAAATTCCCAATTCCAAGGAAGTTGTTATATTTTGAGGCTATAAATAGCAGACTCGATGGGTCATTATTATGAGAGTTATATGGAAATGTTGAACATGGTTTGCATGTTCAATATGCATTGTGATGTTCTAATCACAATACGATGTGATTAAGTGTTGTAAAAATGGATTTAGACACCACCTATTTTATTCAAAGTTTATTCATCTTCGACTATCTGCAGTTCTGTTTATTTGTTTCATATCAAGTTACACCCACTCCCCAACATAGAACTCTATTGGGTTGTCAAAGCATAAAAACTTCTTCACCAAGGAAAGTGCCTTGGAAGGAGTTAAATTCATGAAAATTTTCCCTATCTAATCAAGGATGAAATGGGGACCATTTATTCTTAAGTGGGGGGACTAATCTAGGTGGAAATCGATAGCCACCCACCTCTTGCACCAACTCAACATGGTCCTCCATCTTGGCATTTTTTTCATCTATAGTTTTCAGGTCCTAAACTTCCAAGGTCATTTTGAGGTCTTGAATGATGTATTTTGGCCATTCGGGAGCCTAGTGTGACTATGGCCTTATGAGGCCTACCAAAAACTATACATCTCAGTTAGATATTTCCATTGAGCTAGTGTACACCCCAAGCAGATATTGTAATAAAAAGTTGCACCCCTAGAAACTTGATATTTCAACTGGCCACCTCGGGGCCCGTAATCCTTTTGGCACTTTGTATCCTAGGGTTAGGGTTATGGATCTATAGGGTTTGGTTTAGTACTTATGTCAAAAGGTAATTTTCAAACCCTTGTAATTTCTTCTTGTGAATGAGCATAGCTAGCACCTCTTTCTTCAAAGATAAGCTACCACCATTCTATCTATCTTGTATTACTTTGCATTTTACAGTATTTTCCTATTTCATGCATTAATAGAACTTAGGTTTCAATGTATTACTATTATCTCTACAATACTTTTATGTGTGTCTCCACACATATTCATATCTTTCATTTCATTCTCTATATAACATATATCAATGGTATCAGAGAAATATGCTCTTTGATGTTTCTTGATGCAAGTCCCTGACGAGGTCAAGGTATGGAGAGTTGGGTCTCAAGATAATTTCACTTGGGGAAGACCACTCTTGTTGGCCTAGGTGGCATCCCATGGAAAAATAAAAGAGAGATGACAAAGCAATAAATCATATCAAGTGGTTTCTCAAGGGATCCCTCGCACAATAGAGGAATGAGATGATGGAAAATTTTGTCTATATCCTTCTATGACTTCTAATGGAAATCGAGGCACCTTCAAAAAGAAACCATTTTGAAGGTACAACACCCTTAAAGGTACAAGTTAAAAATTTATCCCTTTATTTAAAGGTCAGGTAGATACATATGCTTTGGATAAATAGTTAAATCTATTAGAAGGTTACTACTCTATTCAAATAAATACTAAGATTGAAAATATCACATTCACGATTCTTAAATCCCTTCCCCATGTCAAATATTGGTGGAAAAGTTATTGGAAGAGACATAACGAAGATGATTCTACAACATTTGGGATAGAGCCAACTTTGGCAACCTTTGTTAATTCCCTCAAGGAGGAATTCTACCATGTTGGAAACTATGATGACTAGTACACGAGATGGACAACTATGTGTCATGAGAGAGACCAAAAAGTGTCAGAGTACATCAATATCTTCCATAACTTGCACTCAAACCTGGGTATCAAAGACTCCAAGTTACACCTAGTTTTGAAGTGTAGCAATGGCATACACAGGTACATATTAACATATATAGATATGTTGGAAATCTCCTCACTAGGAGTCACTTATTGATATGTTGTCAAAATTGAGAATAAATTTAAGCAATGGAATAAGCAGGAGTTTGGGTCTGCAAATATTCCTCAAACTTAAATAAAAAGAAGTGAAATATGGCTCAAACTCCGATTCAAAATAATCAGGGAAAGTGAATCATTGATGTAGAAATGAGTTCTCCTACAACAACCACACAGATCCAACCAGAATGTTTCCTATCCTATGTCATCAATCCCTTCGAATATGAGGTATTATATGATGTTTCCCTACTTGAAATTTGTGATGTTATTTTAGAAGAACCCTATATGTGGAAACATCATGTTGTTTATGAGTCTAGGTCTTGTAGTGTCATTGTTACTTTGGGAGGCCAACTCTACAAGGTACTTGAGGTAGTGTCGACTACTACAATTTTGATGCTCTCAATGAAGCAGTGTCAAAAGGTAATATCTAAAACCATAATAGAAGCAAGTGGACAATATTGTAGAGGAATATAGAGATATATTTTCTTCATCTGTGGGGGTGCCTCTACACTACCAAGTCAAACATTCAATTGAATTGATACCTGGTGCTCCTTTACCTAATGACCCAATATACATATGCTCTCTTCCAGAGAATGAAGAAATAAAACATTAAATTCATGAGGTCATCCAAAAGGGACACATTCAACCAAGCTCCTCACCTTGTGCCAACCCAATTGTATTGGTGCAAAAGAAGGATGGGACATGGTGACTCTCTATTGATTATAGATCCCTGAACAAAATCACTCTTATGAATTAATACCCAATCCCTTATATTGATTATCTTCCTGATCGACTTAAGGGTGAAGAATTCTTTAGTAATATTGATTTGAAGTCGAGCTACCACCATGTCATGATTGAACAAATTGATGTATTGAAGACTTCAAGTATAAAGAAGGAATTTTTGAGTGGTTGGTAATTTATTTTCACTTGACTAATGATCCGACAACATTCATGAGGATGATGGATGATATCTTGTAGTCATTCACAAAATATTTTTTGGTTGTATATTTGGATGACATCCTCATCTTCAACAAAACTTGGGAATAATATTTGCAACACATTCAACAGATCCTAGGCACTCTATGGAAACACAACTTATATTCCAATATACATAAATTCTCATTTGGCATGAGAGTTTAATATATATAATACATCATGGATGAACATGTGGTGCATGTAGACCCAACCAATATCCGGGTCATTTGTGATTGGTCGTCCCTGATGAATCTAATAGAGCTTCGTAGATTCTTATACCTTGTCAACTTCTACCATGGGTTTTTGTTAGGGTTCTCTTATATCACTTGGACCTTAATATAAGTGACCAAGGGTGGAGATAAAGCCATGTTTTACTGGTCTAAGTCACAAAAGAAGGCATTCAAGGATCTGAAACACTACCTCTACTAGGTACCAATCTTCACTCTAGCAGACTTGTAATAGCCATTCAAGATTGAGATAGATTCATTTGACTATGCTACCAGTGCAGTTATCACTCAACATGAACATCTGGTGGCCTATCACAGTGAGACATTCTTTGATAATGTTTGGAGGTATCCTACCTATGACAAGGATATGTACTCCATTGTGTAGGCATGCCAACAATGGAAGCATTATATTATGGAAAATGAAATGATCATCCACAATGATCACAATCATCTACAATTCATGTAGACACAAGGAAAGTTATAGAATGACCTCCATCATAAGTGGTTCACATACTTGCAACAATTCCATTTGAACATCAAGTACAAGAAGGGTAGTACAAATTGTTGATTTTATTTAACAACCCTTAGTATCCTCTAATACCATGTTGAAATTTCCCCTACCCAACACCCAATAGTTAATTCCAAATAAACCACTTATTGAATTAAATCACAAATAAGTAATCAACTAAACATGCAGCGGAAGAATAAACAAGGAAACCAAAATCTCACACACAAGAAACCAAAATTTTCAGGTATAAACCCCTATAAAAAACCTCTGAGGGAAAACCAATACTTAGATGCTTTTGTTAAGGTCAAATAAGGGCTCCTGTAACAGGGAAAATGGCCCACTAAGAGAATATACACTACAAACAAACCTAGCAATGCTTGTGTTGATGTACGACCCTGTACCAGCACATATTTTTAGGTGTATGCACCTTTCCTTATGCAAAACCATGTACATATGAAACTCTCTCCATTGAAACTCACGTACATGTATGGAAATACTATACGACAACTTTCGTACGACGCTATGCTTTTCTCTAGACTTTGTCAGTTGAAAACCACCTGTGGTTCCCTCTGTTCTCTCTTCTTCTCAACCTGAATGATCTCTATATGGACATCCTTCTCCACCTATCTGAGACCTTAAATTAAATTCCTTCATGATCCAACCCTCTCTGCATCAACACTTGGATGAAATATCTTCACCCAACTAGTGATATCTCTTCACTCATGTGTAAGAAAAAGTTTGTCTTTTCTTCTACACTCTCCACACTAGCAAAAGTCCTTATTTTCTATCTTTGACCTTGGAATCTCACCAAAGTATCGACCTTGATCTCCCACCAAAGTCTTTGTGTCGACTCCCTCAACACAAGTGTCTTCCTCCTTCACCCTAGCCTTGCTTTTATAATTATGAGTAATAATATAAACCTAATATCCAAATTGATTGACGACTGAGATTACTTCTCACCTCAATTAATATTTACATGCTTAGATTACATGATAATTACTTTTAGTGCTTTCCTTAAATAACCAATTAACTAATAAAATAAATTTACTTTAATTAATTCCTTTAACTAAAGTAAAGTCTGATACTTAGAAGGATTTTGAAGACTTCCACATGTTAGACACAATCCAATGTGGAAGTACCTGTCTGATGCTACAACTAACATCAACACTCCCTCTTAGTGAGGAAGGTACTTCTACCACCTAGAATTGGCTCTGTCTTCGCTACCATATTTGCTACCATGAATACTCTCCAATCCACTTGATTGGCTACTCCTTCTTAACAGAAAGCTATCCATGACATCTCGCTCGGACCCCTCTTTGAAGACTCCTCTTTTATCATGCTCATATAAGCCTCTTGCTCTTGAGAATCCTGCATGTTCATCTTGTACCATGACTCCTCCTTGACAAACTTCGAAGGTTTCTCCTTCCCACCTGAACCTAAAGGTTGACTCCCTCTAATATGCTCAACCTTCAGAGCTACCTACTTCATGTTGTTTTCCACTCTGCTTCTTGCCATTGCTCACATAGGTTGTTCCTTTAATCTATACAAATTTCTCTCTCTAACTCCAAGGATAGTTTCTTTGTCTGAGTTATATCCTCTAGGATTGATCAGTGCATTTCCATCCTGGAATGTTGCATTAAATCCCTTCTTCTCAATCATCGAGACTCATAGAACACTCCTCCTAAACAGGCCTCCTGAAACCATCCAGAATTGCATTGTTCCAGGTCCCCATACCAAGTTCCACATGCATATCTAAGTCAAACCCTATGAATCTCTCCAACTCCTCTCGTTCTCCTGTCATATGACACATGGCTCCACTATCTATCAACCATGCACAAGTTGATATGGTGCCCAAGGAAGTTTGGGAAAAAATTAAGAATTGTGTATATTCAAACTTCTTGGAAAACTCATCCATTTGAGTCTTTTTCAATGCAACTACCTTTGGTTGCATTCCATTCCCACCCTTCCTCCTATTCGGATGTAAATTGACTTGCACAATTCCAAAACCTGTGACATGCAAAGCACTTAACTTTTCTCAATTCCTTCTTGTCATCTTTAGAGGTAAACTCTCCACTGAAAATCTTCTTGAACTTTTCATTCTTTTCTTGAATTGAAAGAGTAAGTTTCTCATCATTGTTGTTCCTACCTCCATTCATATCTTCATCTTGAATATCTTCTTGAATAAATTCATCCCACAACCTTGACCAATCAGGGAGTGTTTCTCATGCCACGATTCCTTTGATGAACGATGTCCACTTCTTTGTGAATCCTTTTATCATCGTCCTCACCAACTCTGAATAAATCATTGTTTCCCCAACTGTAGCCAATTCATATTGAACCTATCAGATATGGGTGAGATAAATTGTCATCGTATATGATCCTGTCATCTTTGTTGGATAACTGAGAGGGGGGATGAACAAATAATAACGTAATTATAATCCTTTTTCTCCAAATAATCCAACTGTTATATCAATGTAGAATTATCATCCAATAATGAGCAATAATAAATGAACAATCACACACATACACAGTACAACGGTGTTTTACATGGAAACCCAAATCG
>ML778283.1:1021477-1067526 GCA_009831015.1 Picea engelmannii
AGCACCAACTTCCTTTGTTTTCCAGCTGCAACTAGAAGGAGGCTCCAACCCCCTAGTTTCTCAGGCTACAACCTGAGGGAAGCTCCAACTCCCCAATTCTTTGGCTACAACCAGAAGGAGGCTACAACCCCCTATGTTCTTCGACTACAACTGGAAGGTGGCTAAAACCACCCGTCCTTACCCCGTCCAACCACCCTAAAGTAGAAGTAGAATGATGGAACCACTGTCACACTATCACTGTGAGATATATCGCTATAAACATGTACCAATAAACCTGAACCATGCATCAACCATGCATCAACCTGTACCTCAACCTGTAATGAACCTGTACCATAAACAAGTGCATCAACCATGCACCAACCTGTACCAAACAATCCGTAATCAACCTATACCATAAAAAAGTGCAACCAACCATGTACCAAGTATGTACCAATCATGTGTCAAGTACTGATCAACTATGACTCATCAATATGTACCAACATCATCAACTGTACACCTCATGTATGTGCCAACTCGTCAACTACTTGTCTCAACCATGTACCCGACTTGTACCTCAACCAAAAGTCCTCATCAATTTCATCATACAAATATGATTTGTAACTCTGTAATAGACATGTTGTATATGATCACATACCTGCAAACCTTCCTTAACTTTAAAAATAAGAGACTAGCATTTTCATCAAACGTTTCTTTAGTCTCACAAGACTAGTTTTGAATTAGTCAACAACCCTAACTTGAAATAATCATAACTTTGTACCTGTAATGAATAAAGATTTGAAACTGATACTACACAATGTTATTCAGTGTGTTTTATGCAATTTCTCTAGTTTTCACTACTTGGAACCTCTCAGAAAAGGATTTATGGAAAATAATGCACACCTTGCTAAATTCTGGCTTATTCTAGAGAGCAACCTTGTAGAGCATGCCCTGCATGGAATATTTTTTGAATTCATTTGAAATTGTCATAAAAAATACTAAAGAATGTACTCTAACCAAAACATTTGGTATTACTTAATTTGGATTTGTTATGAATAATTTATGACATTTTTACCCAAAACACCTGTTTTTGACTAGTTTTATGACTAGCCACAAACCCTATTTTCCACAGAGTGTAACTCCAAAAATAAAACGACCCACAAGCTGAATTTCTTACCACAGATACTTGGATAGGTTTCCTCAATTTCATAGCAATTTCACGGTCTAAATCATTCTAGAAAAAAAGTTGTTGCGAAAATGGTGATATGACCTGAAAAAAAAACATACCTTAGAAAGCATCATCAAAAGAATTTATCCTTCCTTGAATTCCGGCCCTCTTTTCTTCACTTTCCTCAGAAATTTGGCTTATATATCCTTTGTTTACCTCAAACACCTATAGGTATTCAATATTCTCAAGTGTGTCTTAAATGAGAGAGCCTTTCCTCTTATTTATACTCTCCAAGTAGCTTCCTTAAAAACATCTTCTAGTTCACTTTGCCCACTTTCCTTATTTTAGGGTTAACCCACTTCTAATTTCTCCATTAAATTTATTATTGAATTAATTTATTTTGTATTCACTTTGAATTATAGTACACTCATCACTTCAATTCATTATTTACCTTTTAAAATCTCTTAAACCACTTTGATAACTTTGACCTTTTGGGGCTTCTAGATGACATATGAGGGTCCTCCAACTTCGTAAGGCCATAACGCTCAAACCATGAGGAGTTATGTGGCATTCCACATACCACCAGAAACGGAATGACATGTAATATCCATATAGATTAGTATCACCTGAAAATATATCAAAACTCATATCGTTATCCATCAAACAAACATGGGTCCATTAACCAAACCTGGGTTCTCCAACTTCTCATGGCCATAACTCTCTAACCGTGAGGAGTTATGTGACGTTCCACATACCACCAGAAATGGCATGAAAATAACTATCCATATAGGATAGTTTCACTGAAAAATTCACTGGCGCTCATCTCATTATTCCACAAATAAGCATGGGTTCTCTAACCATACCTCTACGATAACTCAATCCGCAAAGCGTCTTCCCGTGAGGGATTTCACCATAAGGGGACCACTTTGGAGTTCATCCATTTCTACTTATTATCAACCATTGCAAGAAAATAATGAGTCATCTTTACATCAAACAATATTGGGTCCATTACCCAACCTTTGTGCTACGGGGATTTCTTCAAGGGTTGACATCAATGGCAACCAACCTTTATCAACAATCTCCCCCTTTGGCATTGATGGAAACACTCTGATGCAATACTGAAATCATGTCACTCATGCTCTGCCTAGAACCATGCCTTTTTCCTCTGCCTCTATCCTCTACATATGATAAATCTCTCCCCCTTTTCATCAATGGCAAAGGTATCTTTCCATCCGGGGTTGCTCCCCCTGACTGAACTATCCTCTTATGGTGCTTCCTCGTGTAAATCTAAGCCATATAAGATAAGTATTAAAAAAGAATTCATTTTGGAGTAGAAATAACTCTAAGTCTCTGGCGAAGATATTCAAAGGATTCCCATGGAAGTGGTTTTGTGAAGATATCTTCCACTTGTTCTTTTTTGCCCACATACTCAACTCTGATGTTCTTTTCTGCAACCTGCCCCCGTAGAAAGTGATACTTTATTGGAATATGCTTCGTCTTGCAGTGCATCACCGGATTCTTCGAGATATTGATGGCACTTGTATTATCACAATATATTGGAATGGGCTCATCATACTCAACTTGTATATCTGTCAGAGTTTGTTTCATCCAAAGAACCCGTGTAAAACATGATGTTGTTGCAATATACTCTTCCTCGGCTGTAGATAACGATATTGATGATTGTTTCTTGCTTAGCCATGATACTAAACACTCACCCAAGTAGAACTCTGCTCCACTGGTGCTTCATCTGTCATCAATACAACCTGCCCAATCTACATCTGTGTAGGCAATAAGTGATAGATCATTTCCTTTTGGATACCATAATACAAACTCTTATGTTCCTTTGAGATATCTAAAAATCCTCTTCACTGCTAACACATGTGACTCCTTTGGTGTTGTTTGAAATTGTCCCACCTGTCTAACTGCCTGCATTACATCTAGTCTGAATGTTGTCACATATAGTAGACTGCCAATCATTGACCTGTATTGCCTCTGATCCATAGACTTTGAATCGTCATCTTTGCTCAACTTGCAACTGGTTTGCATCGGAGTGATAACTGGTTTGCAATCTTCCATTCCAAACCTCTTTAGCATTTCTCTGATATAATTGGTTTGAGAAATATAGATTCCTTGGTTGCTTTGACATATCTGAAGTCCCAAAAAGAAGGACAGTTCTCCAAGTAACGACATTTCAAATTCATTCTGCATATCTTTTGCAAATTTCGGGCTTAACCTATCATCATCACTACCAAAAATAATATCATCAACATAAACTTCCATTAATAAAATATTACCTTCACTTACCTTGATGTAGAGGTTGTTGTCTGCACTTCCTTTTATGAACACTTCCTACTGCAGATACTTATCCAGTCTAGAGTACCATGCTCTAGGATCCCGTTTTAGATCATACAAGGCCTTATTTAATTTACACACATAATCTGCGTTCTCTGACAACTGAAATCCTTCTGTTTGTTCAATGTAGACTTCTTCAAGTTCCCCATTCAGAAAAGCTAATTTTACGTCCATCTGATATACTTTAATATTTTTTGGAGCATGCATAGGATAAAAGCAATTAGATTGCTTCCATTCTGGCAACTGGAGAAAATGTCTCTTCAAAGTCAATTACTTCAATCTATGCATATCCTTTACATACCAATCTAGCTTTGTTCCTTGTAACTTGTCCATCTTCATTTAATTTATTCCTGAAAAACCCATTTTGCACCGATCACATTCTTATTCTTTGGTCTTGGAACCAGTTCCCAAGTGTCATTTTTCTCTATTTGATCCAATTCTTCATTCATGGCCTTATTCCAAAATTCATCCTTGTTGGCTTCTTCAAAACAATTTGGTTCAATTGTAGATAAGAGTGATAGGTGTGTTTGTTATCATGAAGAGATTTTTCTTCTAGTCTCAACTCCTGCATCTTTGTTTCCAATGATCTAATCTGAAGGATGATTCTTCTATACTCGTCTGCTAGGTGTCTTTGGAGATACTTGCTGAACTTTTTATTTTGTTTCTGTTGGATTCTCTTCATCTTCCTCTTCTACTTCATCTTATGCTTCTTCTTCTTCGAAAATTTGTTCCATTGATTTGTTTTCTTCTTCCTTTGATTCTAGTATGCTCGTTTCATCAATTGTTACATTGATGCTTTCCACAACTTTTTTCAATATTAGGTTGTAACACTTGTATGATTTCCTTGTACTTGAGTAACCAAAAAGTACTCCTTTGTACACATGAGAGTCAAACTTTCCCATTCTTCCATCTTCTCTTTTGATGTAGCATTTTCTTCCAAAAACTTTGAAGTGCTTCACATTTGTTGGTCTTCCTTTTCATTGCTCATAGGGAGTTTTATCAGTGTTGTTTCTAAGAATTACTTTGTTTTGAATGTGAACTATTGTATGCACTGCCTGTGTCCAAAATATATCTGTCAATTTGGAATCCATTAGCATTGCTCGATCCATTTCATGTATTGTCATGTTCTTTCTTTCAACAACTCCATTCTGTTGAGGTGTCCTAGCAACAGAGAATTTCCTTTTTATTCCATGACTGCTGCAGTAGTCCATAAATTCCTTTGAAGTGAACTCTCCTCCATTATCAGATCTCAAGCATTTGATTATTGAATCCATCTCATTTTCAACCATTTCCTTGTAGATATTGAAGTTTTCAAAAGCTTCTAACGTGTTCTTGAGAAAGAAAACTGCAGTCATTCTTGTATAATCATCAACTAATAACATAAAGTATCTCTCACCTTTTAAGCCCCTTGTTGTAGTTGGTCAAACTAGATCAGTATGCACAATTTCCAGTTGTCTTGTTGTTGAATATTCCTTTGATTTGAACCTGGTCTTTGTTTGTTTTCCTTGTTAACAATGTTTGCATAAAGTGTTGGTTGGTTTCGTGATCTGGGGCATTTCTCTGACTGCTTCTCTTTTGCTGACTTTGACAAGGTTATCAAAATGCATGTGACCCATTCTTCTGTGTCATAGCCAACTTTCTTCTTCCTTTCCTAGACAACACTTTTCATTTCCAATTTCACTTAACACATTTGTGTTGTTTGAAGTTCTTGCATCTGTACCGACCAATTTCCCTGAACCTTCTCTTCTTATCTCACACTTTTGTGAATCGAAAGTAACTTTATGACCTTGGTCACAAATTTGACTCACACTTAGAATATTAGGTTTCATATATTCTACTAGTAGAACATTTTGTGCCTTTTTATTCTTGTTCCCAATTCAGACTGTGCCTTCTCCAATGATTTTGGCTAAATTATCATTTTCGAAGGAGACTGATCCATTTATTTCGATTCACAATGTAAGAAATTTGTCTCTATCACCTATCATGTGTTTTGAGCACCCACTATCAGCATACCAATCGTGTTTCTTCTGCTTAGCTTGTAGAGTGACTGTGCATTTTTCATTGCTATACTAATCTTGCATTCTTATCCATGTTGTTTTCTAAGGTTCTTGTCTGTGACTATTGTTATTCTGTTGAGGTTCTTTAGGAGGGACTGTCATTCTGTAATTTTTGGCCACATGTCCAAAATTGTTACATTTGTAACACTCCACTTCAGTGCTCAAATATTCAAACCTATTGTAACTTCTTCTTTGTGTTTCACTAGGTCTTCTTGAGTAACCCCTTTGTGTATGTTTGTCAAAGTTGTTATTGTTCCTGTTGTTAGCTCTGCAATTCGCAGCTTTATGTCCAAAATTATTACATGCATAACATAAAACAAAAAATATAGTTTGATACCTGAGATTTGAAGATCTTCTTAAATAAGGTGCTCTTATGAATCCTTCTTCTTCTTGAGGCCTATTTGTCTGTTGTTGATTTTGAAATATGAATCTTCTCGATGGAGGAGTGTCCCTGTAATCTTCCTTGTACATCTTCCTATCCCCTTTGATTGTTTATGCATAGCTTTTTGGATTTGTTTCTTGCTCTGTTGTTTTGGAGCTTGATCCCTTTTGTGTTTGATTGTATCCAAGTCCAGACTTGTCAAGATGAGATTTTTGACTGGCGATAATGTCATCCAGAGCTTTTGAGCTATTCTACATATTTTTATTTTGAATATCCTTTCTTAGTGTGATAATCTCTGCTTCCAAGTTTCCAATGATGTTGTCCTTTTCTTCTAGTTGTTCTTTGAGTGCTTCTTCAATTCTTTTATCTTCTTCTATTTGAACCTTCGATCTTGTGATCATTTGTTCTAGTTCTCGAGTGTCCTTTTTCTTGTCTAGTTCTGCTTGTAGTTTCTTGTTTTTCTTCTTTTCTCTTCTGATAACTGCTATGGCACACATTAATTATTCTCAATAGTCAAATTCTACCTCTTCAATTTTGTCTTTGACTTCTTCATATCCTTCTTTGGCTTCTTCATATTCTTGTTCAGAGTCTTCTTTGTTAGAATATTTTACTACCATGAATAGAACTCTTCTTGTCTCACTATCAGTGATTTCATATTCATCTGATGATGAGATGTCTTCTTTGATGCATAAGCTTTTCTTGAAATCTTTCTTTGTAGTTATTTTGCCTTTATATGTGTGTTTTCCTTTTGAGTAACCTTCATCATTTCTCTTTTTCTTATGAGGACATTTATTATCAAAGTGACCAATACCATCACAATTAAAACAAATTAAAGGAAGTTTACCTCTATACCTACCATTGGTTCCCTTGCTCAGTCTTTTGAGGAAGTTGGCCACTTCTTCATCATCTTCTGAGACGTCATTGTTGTTGCTATATTATTCTTGTTCCTTTTTCTTTTGCTTTGTTCTTTTGGATGCTTTGAAGGATGCTTCTTTTACATATGGATTTTCCTATTCAGTTCTCATTTCATATGTTGTGAAGATTCCATGCAGTTCGTCCATGCTTATTGAGTTCAAATCCGATCTTTCTTCTAGTGCTAATATCTTAGGGTTGAATCTCATAGGAAGAGATCTTAGTACCTTTTGAACATTTACAGATTCTTCGATTTCTTCTCCCAATCCTATGATTGCATTCACTGTTTCGTCAACTCTTAAGAAGTAGGCTACAATATTCTCATCTTCCTTCATTTTTAGTTGTTCAAACTGACCTCTATAAGTTTGAAGTTTTGTTGCTTTGACTTTTGTATCTCCTTCATAAATATTTCGAAGCTTGTCCCAAATATCTTTGGCAGATTTACAATGTGCAACTTTGGTGAATACTATTTCACTGAGACCATTCAAAAGTGCATTTGTATCTTTGGAATTATTCTGACCAAGTTTCACTACTTTGTCATTTGTTGGTGGAACTGTTGGCACTGTGTATCCATCTACAATTGATTGCCAAAATTCAAACCCCTGTGCTTGTATATATTTCTTCATCCTTATTCTCCAAAAATCATACTTCTGTCCATCAAAGTGTGGTATTCCATTTTTATATGAGTTGGTACTCTCCATGATCTACCTTTTAGTGGTTAAACTAATTTCTAAAGGAACCTGCTCTGATACCAATTGTTGGATTACTAAGAGGGGGGTTGAATCAGTAATAGCATAATTATAATCCTTTTTCTCCAAATAATCCAAGTGTTATATCAATGTAGAATTATTATCCAATAATGAGCAATAAGAAATGTAAAATCACACACATACACAATACACCAGTGTTTTACGTGGAAACCCAAATCGGGAGAAAACCACAAAATGTTTTATCTTATATGTCTTGAAGAATTACATTCATTGGAAGCACCAACTTCCTTTGTTTTCCAGATGCAACTAGAAGGAGGCTCCAACCCCCTAGTTTCTCAGGCTACAACCTGAGGGAAACTCCAACTCCCCACTTCTCTGGCTACAACCAGAAGGAGGCTACAACCCCCTATGTTCTCCAATTACAACCGGAAGGTGGCTACAACCACATGTCCTTGCCCCGTCCAACCATATTGAAGTAGAAGTAGAATGATGGAGCCACTGTCACACTATCACTGTGAGATATACCACTGTAAACATGTACCAATAAACCTGAACCATGCATCAACCATGCATCAACATGTTCCATAAACAAGTGCAACCAACCATGTACCAATCATGTGTCAAGTACTGATCAACTATGACTCATCAATATGTACCAACATCATCAACTATATACCTCATGTATGTGCCAACTCATCAACTACTTGTCTCAACCATGTACCCAACTTGTACCTCAACCAAAATCCCTCATCAATTTCATCATACAAATATGATTTGTAACTCTGTAATAGACCTGGTGTATATGATCACATACCTGCAAACCTTCCTTAGCTTTAACAACAAGAGACTAGCATTTTCATCAAATGTTTCTTTAGTCTCACAAGATTAGTTTTGGATTAGTCAACAACCCTAACTTGAAATAATCATAACTTTGTACCTGTAATGAATAAATATATTAAAATGATATACAATGTTCTTCAGTGCGTTTTATGCAATTCCTCCAGGTGTCACTACTTGTAACCTCTCATAAAAGGAGTTATGGCAAAAATGGCACACCTTGTTGAATTCTAGCTTATTGTAGAGAGCGACCTTGTAGAGTGTGCCCCGCACGGAATATTTGTTGAATTCATCTGAAATTGTTCCACAACATACTACAGAATATAATATAAATAAAACATCTTTTATGAAGAAATTATGATGTTTTTACCCGAACCTCCTATTTTTGACGAGTTTCAGGACTAGCCACAAACCCTATTTTCCATGGAGTGTAACTCCAAAAATACAATGACGAACAAGTTGAATTTTTTACCACGGATACTTGGATATGTTTCCTCAATTTCATATCAATTTCACGTTCTGCATCATTCTAGAAAAAAAATTATTGCAAAAATGGTGAGATGACCTGGAAAAAAAAACATACCCTAGAAAGCATCATCAAAAGAATTTATCCTTCCTTGAATTTTGGCCTTCTTTTATTCACTTTCCTCATAAATTAGGCTTAGATATCCTTTGGTTACCTCAGACACCTATAGGTATTCAATATTCTCAAGTGTTTATTAAATGAGAGAGCCTTGCCTCTTATTTATACTCTCCAAGTAGCTTCCTTAAAAACATCTTCTAGGTCACTTTGCCCACTTTCCTTATTTTAGGGTTAACCCACTTCTAATTTATCCATTAAATTTATTATTGAATTAATTTATTTTGTATTCACTTTGAATTATATTACACTCATCACTTCAATTTATTATTTACCTTTTAAAATATCTTAAACCACTTTGACTACTTTGACATTTTGGGGCTTCTAGATGACATATGAGGGTCCTCCAACTTCGTAAGGCCATAACTCTCAAACCGTGAGGAGTTATGTGACATTCCACATACCACTAGAAATGGAATGACATGTAATATCCATATAAAAGAGTATTACCTGGAAATATATCAAAACTCATACTGTTATCCATCAAACAAACTTGGGTCCATTACCCAAACCTGGGTTCTCCAACTTCTCACGACCATAACTCTCTAACCGTGAGGAGTTATGTGACATTAGACATACCACCGGAAATGGAATGACAAGCACTATCCATATAGGATAGTTTCATTAAAAAATTCATTAGCGTTCTTCTCATTATTCCACAAATAATCATGGGTTCTCTAAGCATACTTCTAGGATAACTCAATCTGCAAAGCGTCTTCCCGTGAGGGATTTCACCATAAGGGGACCACTTTGGAGTTAATCCATTTCCACTTATTATAAACCATGGAAAGACAATAATGAGTCATATTTACATCAAACAATATTGGGTCCATTACCCAACCTTTGTGCTACGAGGCTTTCTTCAAGGGTTGACATCAATGACAACCAACCTTAATCAACAATCTTTGTGTCCCTGAGCTTCTCTCTCAGCACCATTTTGTGATTCTCATTCTTGCTCCTAAATAAAACCTTCAAAGCCTCCCATGTGTCCCTGGAAGTGTTCTTCCCTAATAAATGAGGGGTCAAATGATCCTTCACTCCATGTAGAATGATGCACTTGGATTTCACATTGTTCTGATTATGGATGGCCAATTCTTGCACATCTATTGGTGGAGTTATCTAAGTATTATCAAATTCCCAGATCTCATTCTCCATCAATACCAAAATGATTCTCTCCTTCCAAGGACTGTAGTTGGAAACCCAATGAAACTTATCCTCGTAACGCAATCTAGTTTCCATCTCCAAGATATGATCTAATAACCCTTTATTGAAACTTCCCTTGTACTGACTTGTACGGACTTGTACGCGACTGTAACCACTACAACCCACGTATGTACATAATTGTGTTCACTGCAGGCTGCGTGTGTACACAACGGTCCCTTCTATGAATTGCATACACCTCCATACACCTGCAAAAACCTCAGTTTTTCCTTAGTACTATTGTTTCCTTGAAATTCATCCTTCGATTTATGCCTCCTAGTTATAGATCTAACAAGATCTTCTTGCAGATATGATAGATCTGCTTGCAACTATTGAGATTTCACTTCCTCTCAAAGAATTCACTCTGATACCATGTTGATTTTCTCTAACAACCCTTGGTATCCTCTAATACCACATTGAAATTTTCCCTATCCAGCACTTGGTAGTTAATTCCAAATAAATCATTTATTGAATTAAATCACGACTAAGTAATCAACTAAACATGCATCAGGAGCATAAACAAGGAAACCAAAATCTCACACACAAGACACCAATATTTTTTAGCATAAACCCATAGATGGAAAATCAGTACTTAGATGTTTTTATTAAGGTCAAATGAGGTCTCCCATAAGATGAAAAATTCCCCACTAAGAGAATTACATTGCAGAAAAAATTGGAAATGCATGTGTTGCTATATCACTCTGTACCAACACTCTTTTCAAGGTGTACAAGCCTTTCCTTCTATAAACCCATGTACATATGTGATTGTTTCCACTAAAACCCATGTACATGTATATAAATACTATACAACAACTTTCATACAACGTTATTCTTTCCTCTGGCTTCTATTAGTTGAAACCCACCTACGACTACCTTTGTTCTCTCTTCTCCTCAACCTATATGATCTCTAGATGGACGTCCTTCTCTACCTAGATAAGATATTTAATCACATTCCATCATGATCCAACCCTCTCTGCATCAACACTTGGAAGAAATCTCTTGAGCCAACCAGTGAGATCTCCTCACTCATGTGTAAGAAAAAGTTTGTCTTTGCTTCTACACTCTCCACACTAACATAATTCCTTCTTTGCTATATCTGACCTTAGCATCTCAATAAAATTTTCGACCTTGATCTCTCAACAAAGTCTCTATGTCAACTCCCTCAACACAAGTGTCTTCCTCTTTCACCCTAACCTTTCTTTTATAATTATGATTTATAATCTAAACCTAATCTCCAAAGTGATTTATGGTTGAGATTACTTCTCACCTCAGTTAATATTTACATGCTTAGATTACATGCTAATTTATTTTACAACTTTCCTTAAATAACTCAATTAACTAATAAAAACACTTTACTTTAATTAATTATGTTAATTAAAGTAAAGTCTCACACTTAGAAGGATCTCGATGAGTTTCACATGTTAGACACAAACCAATGTGGAAGTACTTGTCTAATGCTACCACTAACATCAACATATTGAGATAGATTCATTTGACTATGCTATCAATGTAGTTCTCACTCAGCATGGACATCTAGTGGACTATCACAGTGAGACACTCTATGATATTGTTCGGAGGTATCCCACCTATGACAAGGATATGTACTCCATTGTGTAGGCATGCCAACAATGGAAGCATTATATTATGGAAAATGAAATGATCATCCACAATGATCACAAGCATATGAAATTCATGTAGACATGAGGATATTTTTAGAATGACCTCCATCATAAGTGGTCTACATACTTGCAACAATTCCATTTGAACATCAAGTAAAAGAAGGGAAACACAAAAGACAGATTCATTTGATTGTGTTATCGGTGTAGTTCTCACTCAACATGGACATCTAGTGGTCTATCACAGTGAGACAATCTCTGATATTGTTCGAAGGTATCCTACCTATGAAAAGGATATGTACTCCATTTTGTAGGCATGCCAACAGTGGAATCATTATATTATGGAAAATGAAATGATCATCCACAATGATCACATGCATCTGCAATTCATGCAAACACAAGGAAATTTATAGAATGACCTCCATCATAAGTGGTATGTATAGTTGCAACAATTCCACTTGAACATCAAGTACAATAGGGGAAGCACAAACCCTGTTGTAGACTGCCTTATCCAGCCTCTGATTATGGCACTAACCACAGTTCTTAACTTCTGTGGGCATGAGACCTCCAGGAAGCTCCAATTATACGACAGTGACCCTGACTTCGCTATTACATCTCAAGCACTAAGTACGGGTAAAAAAGTTCCATACTTTCACCTCCATGATGCACTTTTGTATTATTTGGGACATATTTATGTTCCTTCAAGTGATTGTGCAAAGACAATTTGGGAAGCACGTTACAATCGAGTAGCAGGGCACTTCGGTGCGAAGAAAATGGTGTCGGTACTTCCAAAGTATTTTTATTGGCCAAAACTCTAATAGGACATTAGCAGGTATATCAAATCATGCATTACATGTTCCATCACTAAACCCACCATCAAGAAGAAGTGGTTGTACATGCCTCTAACTGCCCTATACAAGACCTAGGAGTCAATATCCATGGATTACATGTCAAGTTTTCCCTCCACCAAGTATGGTAACGATTGGATCTTTGTGGTTTTCAATCGGTTCTCTAAGATGGCCATTTTGGTGAAAATTAAGAAAACTATTGATGGGATCCTAAATTTCCATCCTTAAATACCCTTTTTCCTCACTTATATACACTCATTTTTACCATTGTATACCCTTATCCCCAATACATCCATGCCTTATTGATATCCTACTACAAAGGTACTTCTTTCCTTCTTGATGTGGTATTTTATTGAAAATTGTTAATGCATTAAAGGGAATTTGTATGCTTTGTGACTAAATTGCAGGATGAGGTTTGGTACATAACATGTCATATGCTGTGAGTATTTCATTTTGTTACTCATCCATTTGCTATGAATCCACTACACCCTTTGTTACAGATCTGTAACTTATTATTTCTACATATCTTCTGCTACGAAAGAACGAGTCGTTGCTGCAAATCCATGTTCAGGCTATGTTATAATATGCTTGTTGATGTGTGCCCTTTATATTGATGTGTTCCATTGTTATTGATGCCTTTTTTACAGAACCATGAAGCTCAGGTTGTTGCACACCCAATGCTACAAAACTAGATGGTTTATTACATAGTGTGTTTAGTGGAAGTTACGGGAGTATTCCACTCAACAATTGGCAAACCACATGCGGTTGGAAGGTAGTGTCACCACTCAAACCATCATTGACTTATTTGTTGAATATATTATGTTTTGTTATAATCTATAGTTTTAATACTTCATACCATCTACTAGCAATTCACTATGGTCGCATCTTTCTGTTGTATTTTTCTATTTTAATACAAAATATGTTTCCTAAATGCTTAAGGGATCTCTAATTCTTGAGTGGTTGACATTAAGCTATGTTTTAAGTTTTTAAGGGGTCGTTCTTATATAATTTGGTCCTCTCACTTATTGAACAATCAGTCATAACAGTAATAGATATGAGCTATCAAGTTATTAAATCTAATATAAATTTCTTATTGTGAAGTAATTTGTGTTTCTTTTCACCTTCAACATTTCGTTTATGAATCTGTGAGTCTTTGTGAGTGACCATTAGTCACTGAAGTTTCTTCAGTACATAACTCTGCAAAGGTAGGGCCCACATTAGAGAGGTATCTTTTTGTTTTTCTTGGAAAAAAATCATAGCTTCTATTTAAGAAAAAATGAATATGCATTCCTTAGATGTTGGGGCACATCACAAAAGGAGTATCTGTAATATTGACTCCACCTAGAATTTTCCAAGGTACAAAAAGCACCATACAAAAATGTATCAGGACCATAGAAAAAACAAATACAATAAAGTGCCCAACACTAAAAGCAACAAGATATTGCAGCTCAACAATAAGACCATCTATGTGCAAGACAAGCATATCGGTAGAAAAATATTGAATGGCAAATTGATTCTCATCCAAACTAAAAGCATCCTTTGAGAGTGCATCATCCAGAGAGTTTTGTTCATAGAACACATGAGAAAACAAAATAAAAGTAAAGTTGGAAGTTATTTTGTGCAGTAAAGAAGCAAGGTAAGTGAGGCCTAGATTGGAGACATGGATCTCATCCTTCATCTACTTAATAACCAGGATTGAATTATCAAAGATATGAACATGTAGCACACCCTTGTCTAAAGATACTTTAAGGACAACATAGAGGGCCTTGAATTCACCTAGATTTTTTGTCCCAGGGCCAAAATTTTCTTACCCTTTGATCATGTGCTTATTAGATAAATAAAAAATAAAATCTACACCACAAAGACGTGTCGGCCCCTGGCACACACCATTGAAAAAACTCCAACATAAGAACTTATCAATTTTTAGAGCCTAGCCTATACAAGGTTTCATATTTTGTGAATCAACTTTATAGCATTTCAACATACCCAAAACATAATGTGAAGTTTGAAATGAAGGGTATCCATAGTTTTCAAAAATCATATCATTTCTAGCTAGCCAAATGCCCTAGACAACCAAGATACGAATAACTTTCAAGGACCACATCCTCTGGTGCAAGAAGTACTCTGGAAAACATTCCAAAAGTGTTGTTTTGTCCCACAAATGGTCAAAACCTAATTTCCTTTCAATATCCCTCCACACCTATCTAGAGAAAGAACATTCTAGAAAAATATGATGGTTAGATTCATCGTGGTTTTTACATAGATAACACATGCCAGGGTCGTGCTTATTACACGTTTGAATTTGATCCCATGTTATAACCTTCCCCCTCAGAGCTAACCAAAATAGTAACATATTGTTCAATGGAATTTGAATCTTCCATAGTTTATGGTGCCACCATAACTTATATTACCTCATACCCAAATTTGGAAAAATATGCACCTCCAGGAGGGTTATAAACCCAAATTAATTCATCCTCTCAATCCAGTAAGAAAAAATGGGAAGTTCTTAGTGTATTAATGTAACGTTCCCAATGAGAGTGCCATCTATATTCAATATTAATTTCCTCGACAGAAACCCATCCTTGACCCCATATGTTTGTATTAGTCTCATCAACAACTCAGTTTAATGTACAAACATTGAGCTCTTGACGTTGGGTGGCAATTTCCTCTAAGAGAAAAATATTTTCTCTGCAACTAGAGATAGAATATTTATCCACCCTTACCTGAGTATCGAATCCTACTTTCCATGGAAGATATTTTCCAATGATAGAAAAGGCCAGGGTTAATGCCCTCCATTGGTTGGAAACATTAACCGTGGGTTTCTGTCTTTGGTGGATCCAATCCAGAACTGTTCAAGGGAAAATATATTTGTGCACCAATATGCACCACCACAAACCGTCTTTGGTAAGAAATACCTATAGGGACTTAGAAGATAAGTCCTTTCCAAATAGCTGAATATTTGAGGCCCCAACAACCTAGGTACTTGGGAATCAATCTGTTTTTCTAGTTCGCCAGATGAGATCCCAAATATTATGCACTTCCTTTCCATAAGAAATCGAAGCGGATTTTTCTAATGTGGTTGAGGATTCCTTTTGGAATGAGGGCCAATAGGTTCCAATACACCAAAATGGATTCTAAAATTGACTTGATCAGTATCAGTCAACCACAACAAGACATCCACCGATTACACAAAAATTGAATTTCTTTTCAATGCAAGATAATAACCATTTCCAATCCATCAACTTATAATTGTTTGGCTTAAGAGAGAAACCAAGATACTCGATACATGCCTACAAGTAATGAGAGAAAAAGTTAAAAATACTAGAAATCAAGCATTTGATATCTTCCTGCACCTCCATAAAATATATAGTTGATTTTTTATGATTAATAACCATCCTAGTGGCATTGAAAAAGAGTTCAAGAATGTTCTTAAAGGAATGAGCTTCATTTTCCCCACAATAATAGAAAATAAGAACATCATCTAGAAACAAGAGATGAGTGAGGCTTTCATGGTGACCTAATTTCACCCCCTCGACATAATTTGTATGCTTGGTTGACCTAATTTGCCTACTGATCACATCCACAATCAAGAACAATAAATAAGGGGATAAAGGGAATCCCATCCTCAATCCTTGACCAACTTGAAAGAAAGAATTACTTGAACCATTAAGTAGAACAACAAAAGATACTCTAGATACACAACACATGATCCACTTGAAAAATGATAAATCAAACCCCACTTGTACAAGAATATAAAGATATAGTCGTGAGACCCGAACATAAGCTTTCAAGAGATCAAATTTTAGAATCAAGATAGGTTTCTTATAAAATTTGATGGAATGCATACCTTCTTGAGCTGATCCAATGGCTTCGCATATAAGATGCCCTTAGATAAATCCAAATTGTTCAGAATTTATGAAGGTGATAAAATGGGTTTGAGTTGGACCACTATCATCTTGGCCATAGTCTTATATGTTAAGGTTTAAGCTATTATTAGGTTTCTTTCACCTTACTATATAACCATAACATAGATAGGATCACTGAGAGAAACACAATCACAAGAGTACACAAGCATTTATCCTAGGAAAATCTCAAAGGGAAGAAAACCCAACAAAAATTATTTAATATAGATTCAATAACCAAGTACAGCTCTAGAATAACTCTCTCTCTCTTTCTACGAGAGACAAACTACCATGATGCTAGACCAGAAAATAGCCAAGAAAATAAACCAAACACTAGAGAATATCCACTCCCAAGCAATGCACCTCTCTCTCTTCCTTCTTTCGACAACTGGTAACTGCATCTTCCTTCAATAATTGCGCACTAGATGAATGAGTTGAGTGAGTGAACAAATGAGGCGTCAGATTCCTTTATTTATAAAATCTGGCAAGTGCTAAAAGGAGGTGTCTCTTCACTGGAAGGAATGACTTCTATTTATGGGTAGTTAGAACCACTTTAATTTGTCTGGGGGGCGACTTCTTAATTTGAATATTACATTTTTGACCAATCCGAAAAAGGGGATAAGAATATTCTTTGCAGTTACACAATATTTCAACACTCCCTCTTAACAAGAAGGATATTCTTTATCTTTTGACAGGTCACTGGATGTCATCATCAACTCAACAATATCATCTGGGCAATATCACCAACTGGGTAACATCATCAATTGGGAAACATCATCAATTGGGTAACATCATCAACTAGGAAACATCATCAACTGGATAACAGGAGGCATCAATATAATCCACTTGGTCATCTAGCATCATGATCACTGACTAGTTCTCCATGAATCTATATTAAATTGGTTTTTTTCTCTTTATCTTTGCACAGAAGATACTCTTTCTTATCTTCACACAGAAGATATCGTATCTTCAGACGAAAGATGTCTTATCTTCACACAAAATATATTCTATGAGTTTTTCCATTCCTTTTATGTTCTCCCTTCTCTTGTAGTCATCTATCTCACCCATCCACTAGGGAGGACTACTACCATAGCTTCACTCCTAGTCATCCCACATGAACTAGAGAAGCTAAGATGCTAGCATGGGCAAAACTAGACTCCCTTTCCATGATCCACGCAGGATCACGACACAAACCTCAAGAGCTAACTAACCATTCCACATGGTCAAGGTTTGTGTTCCAGGCTACTCAATCCTTGGCTAGAGGAGATTATATTCTCGCTTCCCCTTGGATAAACATCCAAACTTCTCTGTACAAGGGTGGTCACACCCCTCTCTACGAGGGTATTCTAGCATGTCCCTAGTGTATCCAAAACTCAACACTTGGACAGAGGCCAACCTTGGCAAATTTCTCATTCCCCTTCTCTACAAAGGTCTCTTCCTTCTCTACAAAGGTCCCTTCTCTTTCTCCTTCTCTACAAAGGTCTACCTGTGGGATTTCTCATTCCTTCTCTACGAAGGTCTATTCTGTAATATCCTAGGTGTCTTCTTGAGTTCAAACATTTATTTCTTTCTGACTTCATACTGGATCAACCTGCTCCCTCTGCATCTATAAGAATGATACTGGAGCAACTTGTAGTTACCCGCATCTCATAAAATATATCTGAGTATCCATATTTCTCTTCATATTGAACATTTATGTTATGCATCTTTAGGAGCCTCCTGCTCCTATATAAATATTGGATATTGTTTGGTCTTTACTAACTGTCACCATATCATAAGTCCTTCTCATGTTGTCTAACTTCTGTAATTCAAGGCATAAGTTTTTTTTTTCTTCCGAGACCTATAAACTTACTTACAGTATGCTTTCTAAGATATGTCACTTAGCCAATCAGTTAATAACAATAAGCAGTAATCAAATAAAACTGTATCATGATTTCTATCAGAGTAGTACACATCTTTTCTTAAGAAAAACGTGTTCAACCATGTACACATCTGAAACCCTAATCATGAATAAGACTTTTGAACTCTTTTTCACTCTATCTATGAAATCACCAAATTTTCCGTTACTTATATCATAGCTATACACATACCTTTCTCACTCTCATGAGTGATCATACCTAAAATAAATATTTTATCTCTTTCTTTATCCTCTTCTTTGATACTTCCTTCATAAATCTGCATAAACAATGAAATAAAACGAGGTTAATTAACATTCTCACAAAAATCTAACTTGTAATGATAAAGTATTAAAGTAAACAAGATACTAAAAATGAACATGAATACTTATCTTTTGTTTTTGTGTGGGGAGGCTCCACGTGAAGAACACATGGCCCACACTAAGAGGGGGGGGGGGTGAATTAGTGTGTGAACTATTTTTAACTATTTCTTTTCACAAGTTACCACTTAAAACATATTTGAACAGAGTAAGATCAATCACATCATAATTACGATGAACATAAAGACACCAGATGTTGTGTAAGCTTGTGTACAATAAATATGAACATAGTAATACAAATATATGTGATGGAGGATTTATTTTTAGCACCAACTGAAATAAGGAGCACCAACCCCTTGGAGAGCACCAACTCTCTGCCAAGACCCATCTTGGCGCAAGACCCAACTTGTTGCAAGTCCCAGCTTGCTGATAGAACCCAGTCTATCCAAATAGATTTTATAATGTAAGCGATGTATTATAATCTTCCCTTTCATGTCTCTTTACCATATGACCATCGGTGGTGACCGAATGCTAAGCCTAAACGAGTGCTTGAGTGCTTTACCAAATCAACGGTCATGATTCGATCATCTGATGGGATGGACGTTTGACGAGATTTCGACACTTTGACCTTCGAGTCATCGTGAATCCAACATTACTAAACTTACGATCATAAAATCGTCAAAATTATTAAACGAATCATATTTATTTCGCGGAGATATATCTACGGTCTACTTTAGACCTAGCACTCATCCTTAATTTGTTGAATCTGACGGTTGTGACTTGATCACATGATGAGATGGATAGCTGTCGGGATTTTGACGCTTTGGCCTTCGAGATTTCGTGACCTCCAATTCTTCAAAACTCCCGATACGATATTGTTTATATGATCAGACGGTTCACGTCTCTTTCATGGAGATGGATCAACGGATTGCCTTAAACTTTAAACTGATCCTTTCTTTCCTTAATCCGATGGTTGTGTCTTAATCAGGCGTTGAGATGTGTGGATGTCGAGATTTCGACATTTTTCCTTCGAATCTTCGTGACCTCCAACAGTTCAACTCCCAGTGACTATAAATCACCTAACGTGTGTCCCTTTCGGAGTTTTGGCATTTGAGAATTCCGGACATTAGACTTTTTGTTTACAATGAAAAAATCCGAAGTGAGACTCCCAGGGGTGACGTAAATTCTTACATCACTTGATGATGTTTCACAATCCTATTAGTTGCCACGTGTCATTAATATACACGATATACACGTGCATGTAATGCCATATCAACTTGACACTTGTTAGTGTCTTGTTGTGCCATGTGTCCTTAACCGACGTGGTCTGCTGACGTGGTTTGTCAACGTGTCTTGATGATGTGGTTTGTTGTGTTTTTTTGCGTTGGTTCAAATCCAACGACCCTCCAACAATTTCAAGATTTGATGGCCCACAATTCTATTGTGATTTCACATTTCTCTATTTGGAAGGTTAGCACTTCCAGTATTTGACTTTCTAGTCAGCGAAATTCTGAACCAATGCCATGTGTCCTTTGGCTCAACGGCCAGGATTCGCTCTCGATCCAATGGTTTGGATTGGATCGCGAATTCGCATTTCGATATTTCAAGAGGCATGCTCCGTTCTCTCAACTCGCAATCTCTGAATTCCCAAATTCGTTAATCTTGTGACATGTGCTCACCTTCCAAACTGACAACTAGGATATCTTCAGTATTTTAGACTTCATGAGTTCAAGATCCTTGACTCCTCGACACTCCAAGTCCTTCGATTCCAAAATTCTAAAGGAACTCATAGCTAACCACCGTGCAACTTCTCCCAGATCTAACAGTCTGACAGGAACACGAGTTTGATCCAACGGCTGATGGGTCTTTGAATATTTCGATTTCACAACCCCTTTACCTCTCTTATCCTTCCACGTTAACATGATTCGATGACTAACGAGAATCAGGTTTGATCTAATGGTTGACGGGATTTCACATAATCAAATTCTTGATTATCCCGTCTTTCACATTCATCATGCGTAGTCAGATCAACGATTGAGAACACTCTGGAAGCGATATTTCAGATCGGATGATTGTCAGTATTTCGGGACTTCGAGACATGCAACATGTCAAAACTCTCGAGGTGGATTTCGTCAATTATATCAGACGGTTGTTGTGACTTCTCACAGTTTCCTGTGCAATGGTCAACTTCTTAATATTTCCAAGGAACCTGGCAATACATCTGTAATGAGGTTCTTCCTACTGAGCTTTGATCCTCATTCGCTAACCTTTCTGAACATCATCGGATTTTTTATCCTATCGTGATCAACAATAATCACGAATAATTCATGCTCACAAATTTATGTAAAACAGATTCTCTAACAGCTAAAGCTATAGAGCAACTCTCATGTTTGTTCTTATGTTGGTTGATATACCTTATGTTGGTTGATATACCTTATGTTGGTCGATGACTTATGTTGGTTGATATACCTATTGACATCAATGACAATCTTATCTGTTAATAACAATAGATCATCACTTCAAATGTTGACATCAATGACAATCTATCCAACAATATCCCCCTTTGTCATTGAGGGAAACATACTAACTTTATAAACAAAAACTCCCCTTGTGATGATGCTTTCCACTTATGGAGTTTTCCTTTTATGAATTTTGTCTCCCCCTTTGACATCAATGGAAAATGGTTTCATCTCTTTTCTTATGATCTACTTATATAAGTACTTCTCTGACCATTGGTAACTCCTCCTGCATGTTACTGAACAGACAGAACTTGGGTAAATCTTCCTACAGACATGTTCTGCTTGTAATAGATGAATGTCTCCCCTTGTAAATTTGCTTATCCTCTACTTCTGACTGTTCTCTTTCTTTTATTTCTGAAAAGGTAGCTCTTCCTAACAGATTTTCTTCCCCTGTTAACTAGATTCTTAAATTTTTATCTCAGTTGTTTGGGATTTTTGTATTTCAAATGAGTAGTCTTCTTGATATTAATTTTTGTAGTGATATAGTCTTCTCAAAACTTAATCCAATTAATTTCTTATTTTCAAACCAGAACTTCACTTGAGTTTTTACTAATTGTTGTCCCCCTTTAATTCTGAAAAGGGTATCATTTTCTTACAGGGTTTCTCCTTTTGTTATTTCTACATGATGTCATGTACCTTATTTTGTACATTAGAACACTGTTGATGTGGATACTATTGTCTTCCTAAACACAACGCAGTTGTTGCTCATCTTATATCAAAACGACCCTTGAATGTATTCACTGAGACTTATTCGTCTCTAACTAAGACAACAATTCATTTTTGTATCTTCCACCTTGACATCTGCACTCTCGTCATCATGGTTTCTTACTAAAAGCAGATTGTAGCTCCATGTTACAGTGTGGTGATCAGTTTATCAATGAGTGTAATATTAGATTCTCATTTATCAAGTTTGACATCCATCTCTTCAAATTGGATCCACAATTTGAACTATCCATTTTTGAACTAATCTAAACTTACAGGAGATGCTTCAACAATGTTATAACAGTAACCCTTACTTTCAAAAAATTTGAAGTATTTTATGGAATGAGCTTTCCCAAAATATGGTTCACAGGGAGTTTTACTACTATCAATCCTAAGTTGAACACTATTCATCTGAGTATTGATGTGCTTACATCATCCCTTTGTAAGACTTTTTCTTCTAGTTGGATTTTTCCTTCTTCTGACTTTGATTTATTTTTATCTTCTTCATCTTCAGGGTCCTCTTTGAGATAGGGACACTTGGATTCAAAATGACCAACTTTGCCACAATTAAAACATTTGAAAAGAGGCTTGCCTTTGCACTTCCCTGATCCTTTATGAAGTTTCCTAGTGAAATTTGCTTCTCCCGCATCAAATTCTTCATGATGTTCTAGTGTTGAAGATTCATCTTGAACGTCATTATTATGTGCGTCATAAGCTTCTTTATCCTTGTTTTGAGAATATTTCTTATTAGAATTTTTATCCCCCAAACTCCTATTATTAACTTCATCAATTTCAGGAGCAATAGTTTCCTCATTTTTCTTATTTGGTGCTTGGGATTTTATTTCCCATATCTTCTTATTTACTATTTTTGTAATATTATGTGAAGCATTTCTTATTGATTGTTTTCTTCAGTTCCAACAGTTATAGCCTTTGTGGCCATATCCACTACAAGCATAACATCTCATAGTGTAACAATGTGCAGCAATATGTCCAACATAATTGTAGTTCCAACATCTTATACTGTTATATAATCCACCAACTTGTTTTCCTCCATGATGCCTACATTCCAAGGCTTTATGACCATATTCATTACAAGAAAAACAATAACCACTAAAGATACTCTCATACCTTCTTTGATTCATCCATGAAGGTGTCTCTCTTTTGAACTTGCTTCGAGGTCTATGAATAGCTTATCGATGTCTTCCATGATCAGATCTTCTGAATTTTGTAGTGTTTCTTTTATTTCTTGAATTTGAAGAAACTGAGTCATACCTGCTTTTACTTTTTTCAAATGGAGGAGTTTTTTCAGACCTGTCTTCATCCTTTACTATTGAAGGAACTGTGTCAGACCTGTTTTCACCTTTTACAAATGAAGGACCTGCATCAGATTTCTTAGGAATACTGATCTTTTCCTTATTGTATCCAAGGCCAAATTTGTCACTTGGAGATCTCTGACTATCCAGGATCTCATCCAAGGATATGGAGCTGATCAAGAGCTTGTTTTGGGTGTCTGGCTTCTTAACCTTCTTTCTAAGATTCACAACTTCTGCTTCCAACTCATGACATGATTCTTCCTTTTTGTCCAACTGGTTCCTTACTACCTCTTATCTCCTTTTGGCTTCTTCAAGTTGGATTTTAAGATTGGCATATTTTTCCCTTAGTTCCTTTAGATCTAAAGTGTTTTTTCTTGAGACACCATCTTCCTTCTTTTCTTCTTTTTCTTGAATGGTTTCTTTCTTTGGCTTCTCGATCTCTTCTTATTTCTCTTCTAACTGGTTGTCATGTTCATATATTATCTTATCACAGTCCTTGAGCATATCCTTTATTTTCAAGACATGTTTTTTATTCTTTTCAAAGAATTCTTGTGTGTAGTCATGAAGATAGATATAGTCTACTTTATTATGGTGATAGAGGTATTCATGGAAACTCCAATCAACTTTTTCTTTGGCCTTTGATAGTTCTTCTTCTTCTTTTTCCATGGGATAGATGCTAACAGAACATTTTGTTATTGTATCTGAGTCTACTTCTTTACTTTCAGAGGAGGATTCAATATCACTACTATTGTAATCAAAATATTGTGGGGAGTCCTTACTTTTATTGATTGTTGAGTCTTCATCTTCATCCTTGATAGGAATGTTTTTTGTGTCTTCATTTTTGATTTGATACATATGTTCTATTTTCAGCCATAAGTCCTTGGCAGATGTGCATATTCCTATTCTTGTCTTGACTGTATCTGATAATCCATTGAGAAGAATCTTCAATGCCACTTCATTGTTCTTCCTTGCTCTTCTTTGGATTGTAATTTTGGATAGATTCTTTGATGTAGTTAAGTCCCAGGGCTTCCATACTACTGAATTCCAAACCTCAAATCCTTTTGAATTCAAAAACTGTTTCATATTTTCTCTCCATGAGGAATAGTCCATTCCATTGAATAAAGGAGCTTCAATTGTGGAGAGAGCCATGTGTCCACCCATTTCTTCAGGATCTGCCTTCCAGTGTTTAGACTGTGTTTGAAGGAACCTTGCTCTGATACCAATTAAAGAACACATGGCCCACACTAATAGGGGGGGGTGAATTAGTGTGTGAACTATTTTTAACTATTTCTTTTCACAAGTTACCACTTAAAACACATTTGAACAGATTAAGATCAATCACATCATAATTACAATGAACATAAAGACACCAAATGTTTGTGTAAGCTTTTGTATAATAAATATGAACATAGTAATACAAATATATGTGATGGAGGATTTATTTTTAGCACCAACTAAAGTTTTCATCACTAACTGAAATAAGGAGAACCAACCCCTTGGAGAGAACCAACTCTCTGCCAAGACCCAGCTTGGCGCAAGACCCAACTTGCTGCAATTCCCAGCTTGCTGATAGAACCCAGTCTATCCAACTAGAGTTTATTGAACTCTAGTAGTAGTGATTCATTATAGAATCAATTTGATCTTATGATCAGAGGAATATCATAAGACTCTCATCACCACATTTCATCTTCTCTCTATAATTCATCTTTCCTCTGAGATCTTCACATTTTCTTTTCTATGATATCTTCTTGGAATCTTCTTCAGCTTTTTATCTTCCTTTCTGGACTGCAGAGACACTTTCTTCTCACCACTTTTTCTCATTTATATAATCTTCAAACTGGTGTAAAATTTAAAACAACGTGTCCCTTTATTTGAACCATTGTACCTTTTCATTTAAAATGATAATTAATCTTATTTTTCCTTTTTATTCTTTATTCATATTTTCATGATTTATTCTCTTTTAATCATGACTGTGAATCAGTTTATTCTTCGAACATCGCGCCTATTTAATTAATCAATCTCACCATCGTGCCTATTTAATTAATCAATCTTAATTACTGTTTGTTTAGTGGATCGAACCTCTTTAGGTAAGTTAACCATAATCATTGATTATTATTTTCAATGCGAGGGATTTTCGTAAATTGATCACATATGGATCAATTTAATCCTTTAAACTTCAATATCAAGTTTATGTTTATTTTTCACAGAAATTGAATTTCTGCAGAGGCACTTCCTTCAAACCATTTCATATAGTCGTGTGTCACAGGACCACGGGTTTTACCAATTATAGCGATGTATAATAAAACACTTATAGCTTATGACTAACAACATAGAACCGCATGCTTATAATGTAAGTGATGTATTATAATATTCCCTTTCATGTCTCTTTACCATATGACCATCAGCGGTGACCGAATGCTAAGCCTAAACGAGTGCTTGAGTGCTTTACCAAATCAACGGTCACGATTCGATCATCTGATGGGATGGACGTTTGACGGGATTTCGACACTTCGACCTTCGAGTCATCGTGACTCCAACATTACTAAACTTACGATCACGAAATCGCCGAAATTATCGGACGACTCATATTTATTTCGTGGAGATAGATCTACGGTCTACTTTAAACCTAACACTCATCCTTAATATACTGAATCTGATAGTTGTGACTTGATCACACGATCAGATGGATGGATGTCGGGATTTCGATGCTTTGGCCTTCGGGATTTCGTGACCTCCAATTCTTCAAAACTCTCGATGCAATATTGTTTATATGATCAGATGGTTCACGTCTCTTTCACGGAGAAGGATCAACAGATTGCCTTAAACCTTAAACTGATCCTTTCTTTCCTTAATCTAATGGTTGTGTCTTAATCAAGCATTGAGATGCATGGCTGTCAGGATTTCGGCGTTTTGCCTTCGAATCTTCGTTACCTCCAACAGTTGAACTCCCAGTGACTGTAAATCACCTGACGCGTGTCCCTTTTGGAGTTTTGGCATTCGGGACTTCCGGACACTAGAGTTTTTTATTACAAGGAAAAACTCCGAAGTGAGACTCTCGAGGGTGATGTAAACGCTTACGTCACTTGATGATGTGTCACAATCCTATTAGCTACCAAGTGTCATTCATATACGTGATATACACATGCGTGTAATGCCATATCAACTTGACACTTGTCAGTGTCTTTTTGTGCCACGTGTCCTTAGTCGACATGGTCTGTTGACGTGGTCTATCAACATGTCATGATGACATGGTCTGCTGTGTCATTTTTCCTTGGTTCAAATCCAATGACCCTCCAACACTTTCAAGATCCGATGGCCCACGATTCTATCGTGATTTTGTGTTTCGCTATTTGGAAGGTTAGCACTTCCAGTCTTTGAATTTCTAGTCAGCAAAGTGTTGAACCAACGCCATGTGTCCTCTATCTCAATGGCCAGGATTCACTCTAGATCCAATGGTCTGGATTGGATCACGAATTCACGTTTCATTATTTTAAGAGGCATGCTCCGTTCTCTCAACTCGCAATCTTCGAATTTCCAAATTCATTAATATTGTGCCACGTGCTCGCCTTCCAAACTAACGGCTAGGATATCTTCGGTATTTCAGACTTTGTGAGTTCGAGATCCTTGACTCCTCGACACTCCAAGTCCTTCGATTCCAAAGTTCCAAAGGAACTCACAGCTAACCGTCGTGCAACTTCTCCCAAATCTAACGGTCTGACAGGAACATGAGTTTGATTCGATGATTGACGGGTCTTCGAATATTCTGAGTTCACAACCCCTTTACCTCTCTTATCCTTCTACATTAACATAATCTAACGGCTGACGGGAATCGGGTTTTATCTAACAGTTGACGGTATTTCACATAATCAAATTCTTGGTTATCCTATCTTTCACTTTCATCACGCAGATTCAGATCAACGATTGAGAACACTCCTGAAGCGATCTTTTAGATCGAACGATTTTAGGTATTTTGGGACTTCTAGACATGCAACATGTCAAAACTCTCAAGGTGGATTTCATCGATTTGATTGGACGACTATTGTGACTTCTCACAGTTTCATGTGCAATGGTCGACTTCTTAATATCTCCAAGGAACCCGATGATACATCTGTAATGCGGTTCTTCCTACTGAGCTTTGATCCTAATTCACTAACCTTTCTGAACATCATCAGATTGTTGATCCTATTGTGATTAACAATAATCATGAATACTTCATGCTCATGAATTTCTGTAAAACAGATTCTCTAACAGTTGAAGTTGTAGGGAAACTCTCATGTTTGTTCTTCCTCCTGAGCTTGCACAATTCCCCTCTGTATATTGATCAATGACTTCTGTTGGCTGATATACCTGTTGACATCAATGCAAATCTTATCTGTTAATAACAACATATCATCACTTCAAATGTTGACATCAATGACAATTTGTCCAACACCATGGACTCCACCATTTTCTATCTTTCTTCAAATAAACTATCTTCAACTTAAAATACATAATCCTCAATTTTTACTAAAGATTTATTTGAGGGAGGAGATTCCTCTTCCTCTGCCACATGTTCTTTATGCTTTCTTTTCCCTTTTCCTTGAGGAAAATCATAGGAAAAGTGTCCCAACTTTTGGCAGTTGTAGAATCTAATCTTTGAAACATATTTCTTCTTATTTGGAACTCTTACGGAGTTAGCTTCTTTATTGTTCTTCCTGAAGGAACTTCTTCTGTTCTTTTGAACTATAAGAGCTTCCTCTTCATCAACAATTAATCTCTTATGTTGGTCTGCAAGTCTAGATTCTTCGTGTGTGCAATCTGCCCATAACTTATCAAACTTGGATAACTTGCTTCTTGCACACACTCCTTGTACAAAAGGAATCCAAAATGTTGGAAACCCATTTAGGGTTGTGGTTACAAGCTCTTTGTCACCAATGACATCTCCAATAGCTGCAAGATAATATCTAATTTGAGAAACTCTCATAAGATAGGATGAGACATATTCCGAGTTTTCCATCTTCATATTACAAAGTTGATTTCTTAAGGTAAGATTTCGGCTAATGTCTTTTCTTTTATATAACCTACTGAGTGATTCATACATTTTCCTTGTTTTCTGTAGTTTAGATATATGAGGGCTCATGTGATCCTTTACTAAATCTGACATGATTCTCTTTACTTTCTTTTCATTCTTCTTATGCGTTGTCTTTTTCTCTTCTTCCTCTGGTTCTAGTATACCCATTGTAACATGTTCTAGGAGATCATTCTCGTCTAGAATCATCTGCAACCCATGCTTCCAAGATATGATGTTTCCATATCCTTCCATCCTGTCTTCTACCCTCATACTAGTAGCCATTCTTTCTTGTAGTAGAAACCCAAGCCCTCTGGGCTATAGAAATAATAGAAAAATCAAATTTATTGGATCTGAAAACTGAACTCACCAAAAGATGCATTGGACTGAGGCGAGTATGCTGGTATAGTCAGTTTCTGAAAATTACAATTTTCAGCGAAATTCTAGACTGCAGCTTCTGGTTTTTTGGTACTTCTGGTTTCCTAGTACTTCTGGTTTTCTAGTACTGGTGAAAACTAGGTTGTAGTTTATGGGAGTTCTATTCACTTAAAAGGTGCACTAAAGGTGTCAATGAGTTCCTTAGGCCAGGGCACACTTTTCTAGATGATATTTGCGCTAAAATTTCACTTCAGTAGAAAGCCCTAATTTTCTTGTACGACAACAATGACGTTTTTCTTTTTCCCATGAAAGATTCTCTCTTCAGCTTAGCTCTGACACCATGTTAAGGTTTAAGATATTATTAGGTTTCTTTCAATTTACGAGACAACCATGGCATATATAGGATCAATGAGAGAAACACAATCACAAGAGTACACAAGCATTTATCCTGGGAAACCCTCAAAGGGAAGAAAACCTAACAAAACTTCTTTAATATAGATTCAATAAACAAGTACATCTCCATAATAACTCTCTCTCTATGAGAGATAAACTACCATGATGCTAGACCAGAAAATAGACAAGACAATAAACCAAACACTAGAGAATATCTTCTCCCAAGCAATGCTCCTCTCTTTCTTCCTTCTTCCGACAACTAGTAACTGCAACTTCCTTCAATACTTGTGCACTAGATGAGTGAGTTGAGTGAGTGAACAAATGAGGCATTGGATTCCTTTATTTATACAAACTGGCAAGTGCTCAAAGGAGGCGTCTCTTCACTGGTAGGGCCGACTTCTCTTTTTGGGTAGTTAGAACCACTTTAATTTGCCTAGGGGCTGACTTCTTAGTTTGCATATTACATTTTTGATAGAGCCAAAAAATGGGATAAGAATATTCTTTGAAGTTACACAATATTTAAACATTGTACATACAATTGCATAAGGCTATTGACTAGAAGTCATCAAAATATCTAGGAGAATCAAGTTTGGGGATTAATGCGATAAAGGTGGCTTTAATACATCAAGGAATTTTCCCTTATTGTCTTATTTAATCCACCACACCAATAATATCATCACCTAGTAGATCAAAGAATGCTTCAAAAATTTCAGTGGTCCAACTATCAGGCCCAAGACTCTTGTCTGGTTTGAAAGAGGAGATAGTAGTTAGTAGTTCAGTTTTTGTGACATCATGAAAGAGTGCATGGTTATCCTCCTCCTCTATAAGTCTTGGAAACAACCCTATGAGTTTAAGGAGTTGACCCATATTCACCTGCTCTAGATCCTTGAACAGAGATTCAGAGTGCCTTATTCCCTGGGTGACCAAATTTAGAAACCCCCACACCTTCTTTCCATCGAGGATTTGAAGTTCTCATATTGTGTTACAACTTTTTTGGAAATTATAAAAAATCTAAAAATAAAATGTATTTTGATCACATGTTGAGATCCAAATGGATCTGGTCTTTAGGCACCATACTTTCTCTTGTTCCAGCACTACCAACGAGCAATGAGATTCAACTGCTCAGCATCTATCCAAGTTTGCATTAGGTAAGTGACTGACATTAAGCCTCATATATATATATATATATATATATATATATATATATTCCAATTCTGTTTCAACATTTTTAAGAGCCTAATCATGTTGTAGGCGTCAATTTTGTGCCCAAACAATAGTCTTTTATTTTATTTTTCAAATACTTGCAATAAATTGGACACTTGCAAGAGATTCGACATCCACTTGGAAATGAATCTAATTATCCCAAACCAATTGACAAAAACCCTCATTCTCTTACCAAAGGATTAAACTTGAACTTGACTCTTGGTTTCCCCAGACCTTTCTCAAATTCCATAAATATTGGAAATTGGTTTGAGCATCTAACCTTCCCCACCCTAGTATGGTAAATACCATATGCTTGGATTAATTCATGATGAACCAGGAACTTATACAATCACTTCGCAATGCAATCCTCCCTGCTTCGATTATTGTTCCAGGTTGGGAAAATTTGTATAGGCTCCACATCAACCCAACCTTGTTCCTCTGAGTGATCATTAAAGAAATTGTACAAGCAATCCTATCTATCCGACAAACCCCAAGTCTCATCCTGAATTAGGGTGAAATTTAAATCACCCCCAATAATAAAATTAACAGAGATCAAACAATTAAAGGTGAAAATCCTAGACCAAAATTTTCCTTACCTTCATATGGCTCATACAAACTGAGGACCAAAAAGGTTCATTCTAGTTACTTATTGGAGACTTTGGTACATAAAAATAAGAAAATAATGAATAAATTTATGAGAGTGAAGTTCAAGGATAAACCTATAATGAGTCCCCTTGAAAATCCCATTGAATCCACACCAAAAAACCTCCAGCCATGAAACAATTTGGATAGTTCCTAACTAGACCACCCGAGGGGCACATGGTTTCTTGTATGAGAATAATATCTAGTTTTTCCAAGTCCATGAATCACTTCAATGAGAATTTTTTAGGTCATCCCCCCAATCATCTCATGTTCACTAACATGAGTTTCATAATGGATCGCATGGTGGGGGTTGTCCTGCATTAAGAACCCATGGGAGAGTTTTTTAACGACCCTGAGAAATTTTGCAATGAGCATGGTATTGTACATATTTCAAAGTAGATTTACGTCCTACCCAACTCAAACCAAAAGGTTTTATATCATCAAAACCTAAACCCCTCGAAGAACAATTATATGAACATGGACATAAGATATACAGGTCATGTCCTGACAAACTAGAGTGCAATTAATGGAACAGAGATTCTAAGATTTCACTGCCAAGGAGGAAATAGAATCAAAATCCTTTGTAAGGAATGTAATGTAGCTTTCACCCACCCCAAAAACAGGAGGCATTGTATCCAAGCCCAAACCCATATCCTGACTACTAATGGTCTCACTACCTCAAATGTCCCACTGGAAATATCCTTCACAGAGCCTAAAACTAAAAGGAAAGGATTAAAAGAGCATGACTTACCTGTATATTGACATCAATTGGTACTCTTCAACCAAATATCCTCGAGCTTGGACCAATTCTCACTTGATAGGTTTATATCATTGCCTAACTATTCCTAGAGAGAAGAATGAATCATTTCTCACATCTCACCTTCCCCAAGAGGCACACTGACATCACCAATCGTGATCTTGGACTAATCTGTAGGAGAGTCCAAAAGAACCGCCCAAGGAATTATCCCTTTGTCTTCCATCAGAGGGGAGGGAGAGGTTTGTGCATCCTTTTTTCCCACAAATTATAAAGGTATAGAACATGAGTCTCCACAAGAGCTCCAAGCATTCCCACAATTTTTTATGAAAATTAATTTCACAATCTACAATGACATGTTTGACATGGTGACATCGAGAGCACCAGAAAGGAACATTGACATAGTCAAGAATCTGAAAGTAAGAAAACTTACTTATGACTAGGTCCATAGATTCATATAGGCCTTGACAGGGTTCCATATTGACTAGAATGTCAACCACTAACCTATGTGGACTATCCTTATAACTATTATCCGCTACGATGAAAGACCCCAATACCCCCCAATGGTTGTTAAGCCTGAATTCATCAAAAACTCCAATGGGAAGTTGGGTAGTTTTATTTATATGGGAACCTTGGTAAAATTATCCTCTCGTGTGTCAAATAATGGATGTCAAAGCTTTATGTTGAGAAGAATCTTATCCCAATACCAACGATTTCCTAGAATCCTTCATGCATCATCCTTCAGTCGGAAAATAAAGTCAATCCATCCTCTAGATAGGAATTGCATGACTTGAGAATATCCAATAACTGGACCCTAATTAATCTGCATCCAAGAATATAAAGACTCATTTTCCACCCTTCTCCCACAAAATTTCCCAACTAGGGCTTGACCCTTCATATCTAGAACCTGACTAACCTAAAGATCCTTACCAACCACTAAAGATATTATCCCCCCAAGAAAATTTAATGTACACCTTCTCTTCCATCCAAAATCTTTCTATCATGCCAAGGAATCACCACCTTCGAGTTCTTCTAACCCTAATCCACTCCCAATAAACCCCCAGGACCAATGATCCCCCTACTGAGAACCAGGAGGGATACTAAACTCTGGGTGTACCGAATTTGGATCAGGACCCCAGAAATGACCCCTATTATTTCCTCCCAAAACTTCATTACTTATAGGAAGGGTGCATTCACTCCCCCACTCAACATTAAGTGACAAGTTATGAGCCCGATCTCTTGGGATATCCATGAGAGAGTGTGATCTAATAGAGTTAGACACATAGTACTAAGGAATAAAGCTAGTATTTACCTATTCCTCCAAAATATTGATAGGTACATGGTCCTCAACCGGAGAAGTATGAACTTTTGAATTAACAAATATATGGTCCTCAAAGAGAGAATCTTCCAAGTAGTCCACAAGCAGGACATCCTCCTCCATAGTAAGGTATATGATGTGACCTGCCATCCGGATCGACTATCTCCCACTCTAGAGAGGTATGTGCTACAAATGTTAGTTAAGTTTATTTTAATATTATTTCAACTCAATTTCTTTGTATAGATAGCTATAGATAATTTGATACATGTTATTTATATATTGCTACAAATCGTGTGCTTTAAGTTCATTGTTATAGTTTGTGTGTGATTTCATTACAAATTGCTACATATGTATTTTCCAGTATTTAATTGATAAATTGATTGCTACAGAATTGTGTATGTGTTGAAATGATCACATTCTACATAAGGTATGGTTGATTATCATAACATGTTTTATCTTTCAAAAATGTCTTGGTTGAATTTTCTAATTTATTGTAGCTTAAATCAATTTCATTCCCTTATAAGTAGAATTGGATTTATGGGTAATGCATGAGTAGTAGAATAGGAATCAGTCCCAAACATTTAAATTCTTTCATATATTTTTCACGTCATTGTGTAAGATACTAGCACAAGGTTGACAAGTAAATGTACACATAGGTAACATACCTTGTTTTCATTAATAAAGTATATACCTGTCATTTTTGGCGTCATTGTTGAGGGGGTGTCAAATGAAGCATAGAAGTGTTGGGAATTAGATAACACATGGTAGGGAGGTTTACATTGTAGGAAGAGTCGACTTTCCTCTTTGTAGTATCTCATACGAAGTGTTCTACATATAGATTAAAAGCATATAGTTGCATGAGAAAAACTAGAAATCCAAGAGAATGAGGATGTGGTGCAGTAAGAACCCATCGAACTAATGGTTTTGCCAGTATATTGAAATGTGGAGGAAATTCTGAGGAGAAGAATCTCCTTCATTCAATAAATAAATCCACTCCCAAGGTTGTTACATAACCCACTTCTACAAAAAAATCAGTGTTAATTTCTACTGGAAAGGTGAAGACTGGAGAACTGATTAATGGACAACAAGATTCTGATTTATAGAGGAATACAGTTTATGAACTAGAATACTCAGAGGGATCTATTCATTCTAAGGAATCAATATCCCAAGAGAAATTTATTTATATCACTCCTTTGAAAAAAATGGCAAAGGAAGAAGGAATTGGTTCAAACTATGAAGAGATTGTGACTTTCGAGTTCCACATTGATAATCAAGGAGTGGCACCAATGAAAATTATCTCTCCACCAATTCTACAAAATTTAAATGGCCTCCCTAATGAAGCTCCAAATGCCTTCCTTTTCTAGTTTGACTTCCTATGTAGAAGTTACAACTATACTTTGCATTCCCTAAAAAGCACATCCCTTCACTGGTTCATGGGTCTTGGGGGAAATACCATCCATACTTGGGATGAAATGAGATAGGCATTTCTAAATAAATATCAAGATTACTTCTAGGCCCGACACTTAAGAGAAAAAATATTTAAAACGACTCAAAAGGAGGATGGGAGCTTAGAAGATTATGTGGAAAGGTTCCAATACAATTTGCAAAGGTCAAAACAAAGTCAACTTGCTAAAGACACTTTGTGAACTATATTGATAATAGGTATTCGAGATGAATGCCTATATATCTTGAATTTGATGGGAGGAGATATTTCCCAGTTAATCTATAATGACATATGTCAATTACGTAAGAAGTATTCACATGGAAGTTCAAAACATGGGAACAATCATTGAGACGTTGTTGCTAGAATCACAAAATTAGGTGGAGGAGGAGTCACTCAAGCTAAAATTGGTAGCTTGTTTAATAATTTAAAAATTGATATTCTTAGTTCTCTAAGCTCAAAAATTGACACATTGCAATCCAAACAGAACGAGGAAGAGGCATAATGGGAACTATCTATATTTTTCTCCAAATGCAGGAAGAAGCATCCTATGAAGGATTGTCCATCGAATAAAATTGAATTCAATGTTATTTGTGAGAAGAACCATGCTACCACAAGTTTCTCTTCTCTATTAGGACTCAAAGCTACGTACCAGGGTACTAATGAAGAAATAGAGAAAAATTGTTTTATTGCTCAGAAGTTCCCTTGGAAGCTATGACCTCCAGGTATGGTTCAATATCCTTCGCAATTTTACAATAATTTTTGGTCTAGTCTGTAATCGCAATGTCCTTCTCCATCCTAGTACTCTTTTATTCCTTGGATACAGTGTCCATCTCAACCAACCCAAGGATATCAATGGCCAGAAGGTTGGCAATGTACTCCCTTTGAAACCCAACAACAATAATTTCAATTACCTCAATAACAAAAATAGTTATAACTACCTGCTAACAACCCTCCACCAAGACCACAATTGCATGCCCAACCAAATACTAGCCCAAACAATACAACAACGCAAGCCACTTACAATATTGAGTTTTCCAACTCTCTCACTCATGGTCACTTTACTATGGACTATCAAGATATACATTTGAGATCAAGTAGAGTCCTCAATAATCAAACTTCTCCTATTATCACATAAAATGACAAAGAGGAAGACCAAGTAGGAGATGAATCTATAGAAAATAAATCTACTTCCAATCCACCAATTACACCACAAATCATAACCTAGGGGTGAGAAAATTCCTCCCTATCTGGAGAGCTTAAGTCTGGACAAGCCTCTAGCCCAGCCTGATTTTGACTTTCTTGGATAATTGAGCAATGTGTGTGTCAATATCACATTATTTCAAGCAATTGAAGATGTACCCATCTATGCCAAAGTTGTTAAAAAAGGATTCTTAAAGAAACTCGGTAGAAATAAAAAGGATCCTCCTATTGAACATGTGATCGGTTAACTATCTTATTTAATGAATGGAAATATTTTCGTTTCCAAGTATGTAAATCTGGGGAACCCTATTGTTAATGTTCACATCAACAACATCTGCATTCCAAGTTGATCGATCTATTGTTAAACCTGAAGAGATCCTTCAAGAAATTGTGGTCTCTGTAGAATCTTGGGAGTACCCCATAGATTTTATGGTTTTGCAACCTAAATCAACTCTTGGAGGATATCCCTTGATTCTAGGAATACCATGGTTATCTACTATTGATTCTTATATTAGTTTTATACCGAGAGACATGACTATCTCTCAAAGGAACTCCACTAAGAAAATTACCTTGAATCCTCCTACCAAGCCCAGTGTTGATTATGTGACACCCACTTGGATGGGAAACAAGGATAGTGATGAAGAAAATGGTCTTCAAATACTTACCCTTTATCAAATGGTCCTATATAAGGAAGAGATTGAATATGATATAATAATAAAAAATTAGTATAAATCCCAGTTCATTTTAGTAGCCATCCTCCACATTCTTTGACTATATCTTAGATAAAAATATTTAGAAAAATTGTTCGATGGTTGATCTCTCCTTGCATTCAAACTATATGCCTTACTTATTTTATTCCATAACATAATCTTCCAGCACATTTATATAAATAAGCCATGGTAAAACACTAGTCATTAATTGTGGGTTGGATCCTTTGCAAAAAGAGTAGTTGATTGCACCATTGTAGAAGCACAATAGTGCATTTGCATGGGATAACGCATATATGAAAGGAATCCACCCTGATTTTTGTACTCATCACATTTGTATAAAGGACGATTCATGTCACATTTCACAACCCCAATGATGTATGAATCTTGAACTATGAGAAATAGCGAAGCATGAATTACAAAATCTGCTCAATTTCAGTTTTATCTATCTTATCTTTGATTGTCAATGTGGGTTTCGCCACTAGTGATAGTCAATGGGTTTCGCCACTAATGATCATTCCTAAAAATAAATAGAAGTAGAAAATTTATGTTGATTATCGTGAGTTAAACAAAGCCACTACAAAGGAATATTTCCCTCTACCCTTTATAGATCAAGTTTTAAACACATTGGCAAAAACAAAATACTCTTATTTTCTTGATGGTTTCAATGGGTACAATCAGATTTGTATTTCCCCTGAATACCAAAACAAAACAACTTTTACCTACCCATGGGGAACTTTTTCTTACCAAGTTTTTCCTTTTAGTCTTTGCAATGTACCTGTAACTTTTCAACAAACTATTCTTGGTATATTTTCCTACTTGATTCATGATTGTGTAGAAGTGTGTATGGATTATTTTACTATTTATGGGAATACATTTGAGGTAGCTTTGACTAATCTAGGTGAATTTCTTAAAAGTTGTCAAGAAACAAATCTCTTACTTAACAATGAAAAGTGCAATTTGTTACTAACTAAAGGGATTTTCCTTTGGAATGAAGTATCTCCTGCATGCATACAAGTATATCCCATGAAGATAAAGGTAATATATAATCTTACCATACTAAAGAATAAAAAATGTGTTCATAGGTTTCTAGGACATGATGGTTATTATTGAAGATTCAATGAAAATTTTACTAAAGTAGCATCTCCTTTGTTTACTTTAATAAAAAATGATACATAATTTTATGGGACTAACCAATGTCTTATTCCTTTTGAAGCTCTCAAGAAAAAATTGTCTTGAGCACCTATGTTGAGGGGACAAAATTGGTCCTTTCCCTTTCATATTTCTATTGATGCTTCAGAAATATCCATTGGGGTAGTATTGGGATAAAAAGAAGAACAAAATCCCTATGCAATATACTTCATTAGAAAAATAATTTCCCCCACAGAATTAAACTATACAGTGAATGAGAAGAAATTTCTTACAATAGTATATGTTATTAACAAGCTCTGTCATTATATTATTGTCTATCCTATTTTTGTACATACCGATCATTTTTCCATTCAATATTTAATGAATAAACTAATTACTAATGGTAGTGTGACTAGGTGGTTATTACTGTTGCAAGAATTTGACATCATTGTCCTTGACAAGCTAGGAAAGGAGAATGTTGTTTTCGACTTCCTTTCTATACTTACCAATGATGGGGATGATGCTCCTATGGAAGATGTTTTTCCTAATGAACATTTGTTTTCATTTTCTACCCACATATCATGGTTTGTAGATATCACGAACTATTTGACTGTAGGAAAACTTCTGACACATATCTTACTAAAGGAAAGGAAAAGGATTATCACACAAAGTGTTATGTACTCTTGGGTCCAAGGTTACCTCTTTCACACAAGGCCGAATCTAATATTCTGAAATTTTGTTTGAGAGGATGATATTTATGACATCCTAAAATCTTGTCATGATGGACCATGCGATGGACACTTTGTTGATAAGATAAGTGGGCACAAGGTGTTACAACTAGGCTATTATTGGCCTAATATTTTCTAAGATGCCAAGCAGTATGTGAGAAACTATAGATGCCAAAGAATGGGACAATTGTTTGGTCTCATGAAATGCCACTTCAAACTCAACTTATGGTGGAACCTTTTGATAAGTAGGCTCTATCACCCCCATATAGACAAAAATCTCACATCTTGGTTTACATTGATTATGTGACCATATGGGTGGAAGCTAAAGCATTTCCAAGGGCTATAGAACAAGCAGTATCATATTTTCTCTATGAGAAGATATTTTTCTACTGTGGTGTACCACGAGAGATTGTTATAGATCAAGGAAGCCAAATCACTACTAAAATAATTCATTCCATCACCAACCAGTACCAAATTTGACACAGGACATCTACACCATACCATCTGCAAGCTAATGGCTAGGTAGAAGTAACCAATAGGGTTTCATAATCTATTTTGACCAAGAGTATGCATATCCATTATAAACATTGGGCCAACATACTTTGAGAGGCTTTATGGGCTTATCATACCACCTGATGGAAAACCACTAGATTCATACCTTATGAACTTGTGCATGATAAGTAAGTATCACTTTTTATTAAGTTTGAAGTAAAGACACTCAGAACTGCACTACAAGTGGGATTTGAGCTCTGATAAGCTCAGAAACACCACTTGGAGCAAATAAATGAACTTGATAAAATTCATCAAGCTTCTTTGCTTAACACATATATTATTCAATAGCAAAGAACAAAGTGGCATGATAAATTCATCGAGAAGAAGAAGTTTTAGGGAGGGGACTAGGCCCTTTTATATTGTTCAAGATTGAAGGATTTCCAAAGAAAATTTTACACTCATTGTTTGGGACCATATGAGATTGACATTGTGTATGATAATGGTTTAGTAAAGCTACAAACTATTGATGAAGACCGGATACCTCTCATGGGCAATGGTCATTGTCTCAGTTTATATCAGAAACCATTGTCCAAAGATGTTTTTATTAAAGATCTTTCTACTTTTTTGGATTTATAGGTTGTTGGTTCGGTCGTTATGCCACTTGAATCCACAACAAATTGATTTTATCAAGTCCCAAAAAACAAAAAGAGAAAAGAAGAGAAGATAATTTTTTGCTAACTTTGTTTTGTTTGTAGGTTGTTCTTAACATTTCTACTACAGCTTGTCCACTTGCTGCATTAACCATTATTCAAGAACCATTTGCTACATCTCCATTCTATCATCCATTTTCTACATCCCCACTCCATAATTCATTTTCATCATCCATTTGCTACATCTTCATTATATCATTCATTTGCTACATCTCCATTATCCATCCATTACAATTTATTTCCCATTCCACCATCTCTCCACTTTTCCATATTTTCAATCCTGGCCATCGTATCTTCATATGTTGAAACTTCATTGTTTCAAATTAGCCAGGTCATTTTCTACTTAACTTTATTATTGTTGCAAATTGATTAGATCAATTGTTGCAGCTCGACCAAGCCACTATAGATTCAATACATGATTTCTAAAGAACATTCCATCTCTTAAAAACATTTCATGATTGTTGTGCATCATTGGCTACATCCACCTTCTTCATATCCACCAATTGTTATGGGTCTTGTGCATTTATTTACTTTCAATATGTTTGTCATGGATCAACATGCTTCAATTTCTACCATTCCAACAAACTATTGTCACTGCATAATTCATTGTTTTCAAATGATCCTGTCACGCGTGGAAAGTATCATCATCAAATATTGTGGGTAAGTCCGAAGGTACATTTTTCTTTGCGTTATAGTCTTCATTTAATACCACATTATGATTGGATTCAACCTCACACCTTCCTTATTCATTTCGCATGTTGAGGACAACATGTCCCTTTAGTTGGGGGGAAAGGATAGACCTCATTGTTACTACATCGATCATTTCACTATCATCACTACCATACCTCCCATTATCACTACCACATTAAGTTTCAGGTTTCTAAAAATAGTTGTTTTTTTGGAATGTATACCTTATTTGGAAAATTACAGACATGCATCTTCCACACTATATCAATTTTTTTGTTGTTTCCATTTCTTTTTATATTATTTGACATTGTTTCCACTACTTTATTTCTCATTGTTGGTATCGTGCTACTATTACTCTTTACTACAAGTCATCAGCTTCCATGTTACAATGGAAGATTTGGTTGTGCATCATGAATGAGCCTATTTTGTTCAAAATTATTTTGCTTGCAAAGGAATGCATAACCTTCTATTTGACTACCATTTTGGGTTATTAACACATTTATGACATCAAAGAATACTAAATATGTCCTACTATATGTTGGATTCTCTTCAAACCATGGCTAATGGTGTTTGAAACACCAAAAACACTACAAATAGTATATAAGATCATGGGTTAGTGAAATTGTTGGTGATGGATGCTCTATCTCGGTCAAATTAGACCCTCGAAGCATATATCCATAGGCCTTTTCAAGATAGAGGAGAAAGAATAACAATACAAGAAGAAGAAGAGGAGTAGGAACAAGGGGAGGAGCAAGAAGAAAAATAAGAAGAAGAAGAGGAGAAAGAACAAGAGGAGGAGCAAGAAGAAGAAGAAGAAGAAGAATAGGATGACAATGGATATGTAGCCAAAGAATCCACATCTGCTATAGAAATTAAGTATGCAGTTGAAGTACCCATAGATGTTATGAAATAGGTTGACCATGTGACCATTATTAATACAGGGTACGATGAGGTAAAAACATTGGAGCACCCTACAGTGAAGGTGGCCCCATATCCAACCATTGAAGAAAGAACCTTTGCCCCAACAGAAGCTTCAAGAAAATTGAAGAAAAGACAGAGGGACAAACCATCAAAAAAATCATTTCCATATTATTCGACGAAGAAGAGGATAATATTTACAGTTGTTACAGAATCCCCTGCAATCAACCTTCAAGACTCTATTGCTACTACACAAGAACCATCAACAAAAGGTATAATGGATGAAAAAAACATTTAGGAGTCTATTGATGCTACACAAGAACCAACAGTACGACATATAAGTGTTGGAGAAGGTTTTCAAGACCCTATTGTTGCTCCACAAGAACCAACAATAGAAGGTCATGATGCTACTACACAAGAACCAACAACACGACACATAAAGGTTGCAGGAGGTTTTCCAAACCATGTTGTTGTTCCATAAGAACCAACAACAAATAATCTTCTTGTTGTTATACAAGAACTAGTGGTAGAATACATGACAACTTCATTTGAAGATGATCTAGATGTTGTTGCACATGAACTAGTAGAAGGGCACAAAAAGGTTAAATAAATTCTCCAAACTTTGTTGTTGCTATACAAAAACCAACAACAAAGGATTTTTCTATCACTCCATAAGAACTAGTAGCAGAATATGTGGAAATGAAACCTAAAGCTACTCGAGATGACTCAGATGTTGTTACTTAAGAACCAACATCTAGAAGACCTGTTGATGCATGACAAGAACCACCAACAAGAATATAAGTAGGAGACAATTCACCTTAGTATTATAGGAGTAAATATATAGAATAATATGTTGTAGAGACATCTAAGATAGTCAAGGCAATAGTTCCAAAAGGATTCAGTTTCATACAGATTATGCCTGGTAAGTTGCATTTAATACCTTCCTATAGTACTCTTTTGAAATTTTATCATAATTTAGGTGAGGATAATAAAAGGTTAAAATATATATTAACACTCGACTTGACCCAGGAAAAAATACCCCATGCCAACATGAGGGAAGATTTCCCGATGGTGGGTTCCAATCAAACCTGCTCTCGTTTAGTATGGAAATATCCATCGGTATGTGGGCCTAGTTTTCACTAACTAAATGGATTTCTCTATGAAGAGAGACTTTCTCATTTAAATTAGACTAAATCCTAAATGTATTCATATTATACTATGCAAATGTGGTCCTACTTTTAACAATAACAAAAATCAATTGCAAACATATAGTTCTACTTATCGAAACATAAATAGTTCATATTTCTCAATATGAAACCATACTAGAATACCCATATGCACATAGATGACAATGAATATGTCCCTACAATTGAATTCATAATCCATTCAAGATTATTTTCTACAGAATCAATTGACAGAAGTGACAAATTGTTGCAGAAAATTTTTAACAATCATGCATAATTGCATAAATAGATCATGAATAAACTCTTATTTATATTCAATCCTTAGAAATAGTTCATCAGATATAGGTACAAAAAAAATTCAAGAGATTTTGAATCTGTTCATAATCCTGATAAAGATTTATACAAGACTCAATTATGGGTTTTCCGTCCCCCCTCCCTCACTGGGGCGAAATTGCATTTATAACATTTTTCAATCACTGCCCCAGGGACTATTCCTCTTTTGGACTCCATGTTTCCTCTTCTATCTCGTGTAGATACATCCATTTCTCTTATTAAACTCTTCATTTTTTCAACATCTATGTCTGCATTGGAACTTTTCACCTCCCCATTCATTCATGTCAAAGCGACAATAATGAAAACATATAAATCCATTTATATATGATTAAAAGGTGAGATACTAACAATTGTATTAATTAAAATATGTGAATTTGTTTATGTTAATTAGGGAATATAAACTATTTATATTATTCTTGAAGTCTTAAGCTTTCTAATGAACTCTTATTTTCCCAACTTCAGAAACTCGAGTTTTGAGTTGTGGAACAATTCACGGTCAATATCCAGGAAAATTTGTGCCTTTTCTTTTCTTGAATTTTTTGGGTATCTCTGTTGTCAACCTAGAAAAAATAATTCTACCAACATGTTATTCACTCCCCAATTTTTTGACGAGCCATCTCGTGCCTAATTTTTCCACCTAAAACTCAATATATGACCCTCTGAAGTTAGCACTCAATAGTCGTCGATCTACTCTTTAAGTGAATCTCAATCGTTGATCTTCAAAGCTTAATGATTTATCACACATGCCTTATGGGAAGGGAATGAAAGAGGTTTATATTGTTTTTCCCTCCTATTGTAGTTTGTATGTGGAGCTAGGAGAGGTATAGAGTGTTGAGCCTGTGTTAATGTTTTGACCCGAAATCCGAATAGAAAATAGAAAATAAAATAGAATAAACTTGTATGTACAAATCCAACAATAATTCAAAATTATGAAATTCATGAAAATCATGTCTGAACCTAAAAATAATCAGAATAATTCAAAGAGAAAAATTAAGTGTTCAAAAATCAAAGTTTGAAAGGTATGTGGGAAAAATAATTCGGGACGTGAATTCAGAAGGTAGGAAAATAAATTCGAACGGTAATTGACGTGAAATTTGGATGGTAACCGACGTGAAATTTGGGAAATGTCTTATGTAAAATCTCTTGAATGCTCATGTTCAATGGTCGGGTTAGGGGTTTCAGGAAGTCAAATGTTGTAAGTAAACCCGATGAGTAAAACCCGATGGTGAATTCTTGATAGAATAAAATAATCATAAAATAATCCAAGATAATAAAATAATTTGAAATCAAATGGCAATTCGGGAAAAATTCTCGAAGGTGAAAACCATAAATGATATATCCTAAGGTAATGTGGGAAGGTTGGAGTCTGAAGGTGTTGTGGGAAGAAGGTTTTAGAAAGGGAAAACCCGAAATGTGAAGTTGAAAGGGAAAACCTAAAATGATAAAATAACAAAATAATAAGTCCGATGGAGGGAGTCTAATAGGCTTGCGGGTTTCAGATTTCAGGAAAAACTATAGACTAGGTATCTTGGCATTCCGATGAGTTGAGCCTAATGGTTGAGTTTTGATAGCCTCACGGACTTCGGATTTCGGGGAAAAATTGGGTTTTGATAAAATGACATCCCAAATGGATTTTGTGAAATGGAAAGTCAGATAGTGAATAATATGAAATGGTAAGAACCTGATGGGGAAACACTGATGGGTTAAAATAATTAAAATAATAAATTTGATACCATGAGAAAAATGCATACAAATCTGAAAAATGTAAAAAATGAAATAAAAAGAAAAACAAATTTGGGCCCTGGGATTTTAAGAGAATTAAAATTGAATATAAAATGAAATTTTATATATATATATATATATATATATATATATATATATATATATATATATATATATATATATATATATATAATGAAATAATAAAATAAAATAATAAATAAAATAAAATATAAAAAAAATATAAAAAAAAATACATGTAAAGTGAATCCCTCATGTAAAATTGATTCCCCAAAATTAACTCTCTGATGATAATTCCTATAATAAAATATACACCCCATGGTGCATAATGATAAATTCCCGATTTGGAAAGTCCAATGATAAAGTCATGATGTGGAAAGATCTTAATATGGTAAATCCTTATTAAAATAAAAAATATATATATATACATGGGATTCGAGAAGATGGAAATTTAAAATCATGTATGGCTTTGGGAAATCAAACCATGCATAAAAATAAAATTGAAATATAAATAAAATAATAAAATGAAATACAAAAATAAAAATAATAACAATTAACAATCTCATGTATACTAAATCAAATTTGGATGCGATAAGGTAAAATGAGGTTTGGTTCTGAATCCGGTTCAAGGTTTCGTACCTAGAAATCCAAGATCTTGGTGATAGACAAAGTTAAAGCAAGATCTGGATGGGTGGAAATTTGGGGTTTCCAAATTATAAAGGCTTGAGGTGTAAGACAAGCTCAACATATATGGATTTGAAGGTTGTTGTAGGCATAGAAAAAACTAGGGTTTTCATCTCTTTCAACCACTTGGAGGTTTTTCTCTTGAGTTTCATGCCTTCTATGACCAAAATCACATGATCATTCTTCCTTGACTATGCACAAGATTGTTCTTTTGTTTAGGCATGCTTCTCTCCAGGACTTGAAACAACATAAGTATCTTGCATAGGAAATGACTTTGCAACCTTGTCACTTCAACCATGTGAAGAATTGACTTTGTTATACAAGGAATAAGACATTTACTAATAGGTTTTAAAATGTGCATTCTTTCCCCTTACCATTTTAGTAACAAATCTACGAAAAAGAGTTGGGTTTGTTAAAAAAAGAGGAAATGAAAAGAAGGAATTTCTTAGAAGAAATCATCTATGATCTTGGATTTTATGAATAATATGCTTATGTAAACCAAATGTCATGAAAAATATGTAGAAATGTTTTTTTTTTTCTTGCATCTAATCGAAAATAATATCTCAAACTCTTGGAAAAGATTAAAGATCCTCTAATTCTAGTTATGTATTTTAAACTGAGGACTCTGATTAACATGTGAGAACTTGAGCGTGAATATGAGCACAATAGGTACAAGATGAAAAAAGACAATATTCTCTTCATTCAATCCAACCATTCACTTCTCAATGATGTAGTGAGATGATAGTGCAAGCCAATGCACAGAGAAATTGTTAAGAACCAAACATCAATATAGCATAGAAAAACCTCAGAAAAAAGTACTCAACGCCTTGAAAAAGACATAATTTCAGATAATAAGCCTCTTCAAGGGGGAAACCTCCTTTTACCCCACTTAAATGTTCAAGTCCAAGATGATTCAAAATGAAAATGTCTCCTTGGTATATATAGGAGACTAGGAGGTATAAATGGCCTAAAGCCGACATAAATAAAATAACATTACTAATCTAATA